>VTPC01090177.1:149481-198851 GCA_011009095.1 Ignelater luminosus | reverse complement strand
CAACAAATAGAATGAACTGGCCAGCGCAATTCTCTGATTTACGTATCATCAAAATAGAAATTGTTGGTCTCGGCATTTTTCTAACAAAACGATACTTTTGAAGATATAGATTTTCTTGTATAATCTATCCCCTTACGAGCGAGCTAGATCAAATTCCTTTCTTAGCAGATGGTTTCAACGTCGGAAGAATAGTTCTTTTCAATGCCGATGACGTCATAAGTTCGTTACGGATCACCCTGTATATTACTACTTATTCTCATATGAGCACTTAAAATAGAAAACTGGCGTGTCTCGGCATTTTTCTAACAAAACGGGAGTAAGACCCAAAAAAAGTTTTAAAACCAATTTTTTTATTCTAGTTTTTTATCCTACACTTATTTGCCTACGGAAAGCTGCAAACCGCATATCTCTAAGGCAACTGGAAGTGCTTCTATTCCTTCAAAGAAACAAGGCCTAAAATAATCCTGCTCCATTAGACGAATTTGCTTTTTCAGCTTCTGCAAATGATTCCCGAGTTGCTTTCATGCTCGAGACTTCTATTGCCTTGCCAATTTTGAAGCTTCTTCAAAGTCATTTTCAGATTTCTTAATTCTGTATAAGTCTGGCAATATTACCGTCATTGAAACAGACGGCAGCCTCGTATATCCTTCGAACTTCAAGGATTCCAACCACACAAATATATCTTTAGGGATTCTTGACCATATTGAGTTATTGAAACTCTCGTTCACGTTTTGAGTCTTTCCATGGAGAAACTTTTCCAACAAAGAAGGCTTTGTCAAGTCTCTGAAAATTGGTTTCATTTCTTCTGTAACAACACGCGGGAGAAGAAAATGTTCTGAGTGTTTGTACTGTTTGTTTTCTTTAGTACATTTTTTGTACTTACACCACTCCAGATCGCATAGCTGATGGGCCGGCGAGTCATCATTTGAATCTACATGAAAGAACAGCTCTTTTCATATTATCCAAGTTACCAACATTTCTCCCAACAGCAAGGTCATAAAAAGTTTGGATTTTATCAATCGCTACATCGGCGAACCGACCTTTCCCGCCGATTGGCTTGCCGCCTTTCAATTTTTTTGGTGCAGTGGATTTTAGTTTTTGCAGACGCGAACCCATTCTTTTTTGTATGTGTTCTACACACTCAAACTTTTGAACACTAACGGCGTCCCCATGGGGTTTTTTTTGAACGACATTTAAAAATGCCTTAGAATCTCCATCACCTAGGTACTGAGTATACCTCACGTTAAAAGTAGGCAGTAAGCGAAAAAAGATTTCTCTCTGCTTCGGAGACTTCCATTCCTCCATTAGCACCTGAGTAATTCACCAAGCAGCCATTGATGTGAAAGTTTTTATTTGAACACCTGCAGTACTTCGACATCACTTCTATGTCAACTATCTTTCCTGAATCTAAACTCGCAGCTGACACAATCCCTTTCATAGATGTATGCCCCCTCTTTTGCCAGCTACCATCGATAGATATTGGCAGATCTCTTTTTCCACTCAAGAGACATGCCTCCTCCACAGCAGCAGCCATAGAATTTTTCGAAATCTGTTCTGTAGCAGACAGGAGCATCTGCAAACAGATCAATGGTATAATCAACCTGATGCAGCGCAACGAAGATATCTTACGTCTCATGCAGAATGAAGGAGTCACTGGCTTATATTTTTGATCGGCTGAACTTTGAGGGTTGTGGTGGTAAGTTCATCAGCCCACAAAACGTTTCTGCAGCAGTGGGCTTTTTTCCTATTGCTCTCAGATTGTACAACAGTCTTATATTTATTGATTCGATAAATTTGTTTGAATCTAAAAATTAGGTATAACTTCCAAGTGAAACGTAACTGACGGCGTTAAATGATCATTTACTTACCATCCAGATTATAAGTTTTTGTTTAAAGAATTTCTTACTTCGCTCTTCGAAGAACACAGCTAGCCCATTTCTGGAGCAAACTTCAAGTGTGATGTTCCCACTACAGCTTTTACATTTTGCGAATGAGTTTACTAGTAATTCTAATGCTTTTGAGTGGGAAGCAGCAGAACCAGAAGCTACTTCTTCCCGTTCTTGAGATCTCGTAGGCGTTGTTAACAAATCAAGTATTGCTTTAGGATCATACCTTTTGCCACTGAACTTTCCCTTCTTTCTTTTCTTGAAAACCTCTTTTGGTTTGGTCGTTCTTGGCAATGCAGAATAATAATTTTAAAAGACAGACTTCTATACAACAACAAAACGAGTTCATAAACACAACAAATCGCAACAAAAAGACAAAACAATACAATAACCTGGCAGGAAAAGTAGTTTAAGCACTACCTTCTGCCTTGGGCACTGTTTACTGTGGAAAAAACTTCATAAACAAAACTAAAAACTTGAAAGGCACTATAAAAACTAAACTTTTTAGTTTTTCGCCTCTACTCAAAAGTTTACTTTTTCTATACAAAAGACTGTTATTTTATAACCACAAACGACATGGACGTCATTTCTTTTTAATTTATAGATGGCAACACTGAATGTCAATTGAGCTCAGGAAATTGCCATATTCCTGCTAGTTCTGCAGAAGTTATTTTTCAACAGATTTAAAAACTGTTAGCTTAAAACACGTAACATATCATAAATAAATAGTGTTCAAAATTTGGTTGAGCTACGATAAACGGTTTCTGAGAAAATGGGATATTTGCCTCCCATAAGAACTCATGTTAATGACGTGGTGGGTCTTACCCTCTTTAAGAGCGAGCTAGAAGAAATTCCCTTCTTATCCTGTAGTTTTGCGGTCGGAGGAATACTCCTTGTAAATTTAACGTTTCTAGATTTTTTCCGTTCGGGTTCCATGTTGAATTTTGGGATTTGCATTTATATCAGATTGTGACTAATTACCTGTGTGATACAGATAGCGAATGGCTAAAAAATATTTAAAAATACTGTTTTAAGAATTATACATTTTCCTCAATTTTTAAACGAATGCAAGTCTTTTCCACATCACTGTAAAACGAATACGCGGTCGTGGTTGTTTAAGTGCCTGAAGAAAAGGGACGAATGCATAGTCTTCATTTCAAAATTAACTATTTTTAGAAAACGTAATATCTACTTAAAAGCTATGACCTAGAATAAATGATTTATACGTTTGAGTGATACCTATAATTTTTCCACGCGTAATCTCATGTAATTTGGTGCAGTTTATAAATGTACGTATGTACAGAGATTTATGAGCCGTAAACTTTTATACGTATAATCTGCAAATTTTCTGTAATCTATTATTATTCTTATTATTATTCTTACGTAATCGAAAATCTGATATATAGATTAAAAGGCAAAAAATAAAATAATGTCAACAGAAATATCGTTATTTCTGTAATTCTGTAACAATATCAAACCAAAGTAACCATTACATAATATCTATCGGATAATACTCAGTGCTTAAGTTATAGAATATTTCTGCACTGTTCTATACAGCAATTTAAATGCATGAGACTCAATTTCATAATACCTGGCTTTGTTATGTAACCGTTTTATTTTGATTTTAAATAAAAAAAAGAAACTTAAGGGGCTAATTTGTAAACAGCTGTTAAAAATTAAAGAACCTTTAAATTTTGTTACCAGGATTATGACCAATCAAAGTTTTTATTGATTGATCAACTGTTTACAGAATAGCCCCTATAATTTCATAATGTAACTTTTAGAATGTTCTCTGTATACACCGTGTTCGTTTTAACATTTGCTGTAGGGAATTAGTATGGGAAATCTGAAATATGCCAAATAGTTCGTTCTCGAATAAAAGTCGGTAAAATTAATAGTTGCAATCGATAGATAAGATATTCTAATGTACCGTGTTGAAAAATAAGAAAATAACCTACTCTGAAGTTGATGTAAATAATGAATAAATGAATTTTACGGAAGTCTTATCAACAGAAAAATTAGAAGAAGGATACCTAGAAGCAACCATTGAAAGAATTCTAAAACACCATGTCAAAGTGAAAGTTAAAATTTCTGAAGCATATAAGTAGTATGCTGAATGCAAAAAATGTGTTTGGCTAAATGAGAACTTTCCCAAATGAAAAACTGAAGTTATGGAAAATAAGCATAAACCTCGACACTTGAAAGAAACAATAGTTATTTATGCAACAAGTGAGTAAAGTGTATCTTTTTCACAAAAAGGAAAGTTTGCCGCACGAGTCGAAGGCGAGTGCGCAAATCCGTCG
Source organism: Ignelater luminosus (assembly GCA_011009095.1). NCBI lineage: Eukaryota > Metazoa > Arthropoda > Insecta > Coleoptera > Elateridae > Ignelater > Ignelater luminosus. The sequence goes on along the minus strand of VTPC01090177.1, from coordinate 194,662 downwards.
AGTGAAAAAAAAGTAACTTTACCCACGAATTGCATACAAAACTTTTTTCACGTTCGTAACAAAAATCAAGAACTACCTACTTCAAAAACAGCTTTTTATTTGAAAACATTGATATTAAATGTACAAGTAGTGCGTATCATAGCGACGGCAACCTTCTATGTTTTGTGTTTAAATACTTTGCGTTAAAAAGTGACACGTTACGATACTTTTTTTCATTCAAATGCCTGAAAAATGAATCACCATGGCACTTTTTTTCACGCTTCTAGCGCAATGAAACAAACGCATCCTATAGAAACAAAAATTAATGACAAAAAGGAAGAGAGGTAAATGCACAGACACTTATCAGAGAAAAAGAAACTCAGAAGAATAAATTAAAAAATAAGACAAAATAGATTACATCAAGGACAAAGAAGGAACAATAATATACGAAGAATCTAAAATGATGAACAGATGGAAAATGTATTTTCAGGGATTTCTACAGAATAAGAAGAATCGTTGAGAAAAGCAAGTAGACGTTCAAGATGTCAATGACACTAGAGTAGAGGGAAACTTGATAAATTTAGAAGAAGCCCAAGCGCAATTAAAATGGTTGAAAATAGCAAATCTTCAAGCCATAACCGAATTGCACTCAGAATGAGCCATTGCCTAGTTGACGGACAATGGAGTAGCAGCGCTATTTGATCTGTTTAATAAAAATCGAGAAGCTTGTGCCCAGTTATTGAAAAATTGGGGTTAGACTACCCTTATAATAAAGACAATGATACAGCCTGTCAAAGCTACCGTGGTATAACGTTACTCAGTGTGGTGGTCAAAGTACATGAAAGAATTCTAGGAAAAAAAAGTTAAAAGTGGATATTGGGACATTACTACTAAATTCACAAAGTCGCTTCAGAAAGGGTCACAGTATCCAAGGTCAAATCAAAAGTACCTACTACAATAGCCGTTGGTATATTAGAACAAGAAATACAAAATCACAAATATTCAATATTTCTGATGAACTGAAACAAGGAGGAGAGCTAAGTCTGGGTTTTCCACTTAGCCACCGAAATATAAGTCTCAATGAAAATTAGTTAAAGAAAATAAAAATCATAGTTCAAAACAGCTCGTTGTTTCACTTGCAACCTGAATACTAATAGATGGGCAATCGGCCATGGTGGAACACAAATAAGTTCTTATTAATTTCTGAGTGTATCTGTGCAAGTCTGTAAGACTGATAGAAAACTAATCGCATACTATGAACTTTGGAAAGGACATTCTTGAGAAACCTTCAAAAAGCAATTTTCAGTTAATCTCCAATCCGGATGAATCTTGCTAATCGTTCTCATGTGAATCTACAATAAATTTGCTAATCAGTGGGATTGAGTTGATCTGTTAAGATTACTTCTTGAAATCGCCCTCATTGACACCAACTCATCAAGCTGCTCGTTTTCACTCTGTAGTTCATCGTAGCACAAAATACTTCTAATCCGAAAACAAAAATTTTTATATCTTGAGATTAGTATTTTTAGATATTGTTTGGTGTCTACCATATTCTGTTCTGGGAATTGAAAATATTTCTTCATTATTGCAAAATCTGTAACTTTTGGTATACCTACTGTTGTGGCAAAAAAAAGCTTGTGTAATTCTTCAGATCATAATATCGAGAAAATAAAATCTACTTATTTCATTTGGTTTGGATTTTAGAGTTTTTGTTTTTGCAACCCAAACTTGGCTTCACAACAGGAAATGACACTGACTGGGATAACAGAATGCAAAAAGTGTAATTGTAGAAAGGGACTGCTCAAAATATGTATTAACACCAAAGTGATATCAGTCAGATTATAAAAGTAGGAATAAAATAGATCGTATAAACGAAGGAATATTTACAGTCTCATAAAAAATTTTGATACGCAAACACCACTTGGAAGCATCAGAAATAAGGGCATTTGAATCTAAGATATGGTTTTTTCTAGATTTTTTCATAAGCAATCAGGCAGACGGGAGAAGGTTTCATTTCCTTATAGAATCTCTAGGTCTAGGTGCAAGTTCTGCAGAGAGTACCAAACATCTTTAGCCGCATTTACAAACTTCAATTATAGCCGCCCTTTTAAAATATTTAAGTTTTTAAATATTTTTATACTAGCTATCGAACCTTTGGTATACGGACGCTTTTTTGTCAGCTGATTTTTAGTGGCGTCCGGCTGCTTTTGGTGCTCGGGTGCTTTTCTGTGACCTTACTTTTGGCGGTGCCCAGATCCGTTTTGGACAGTAAGCGCTCTTTAACTAGCCAATTTCAGATAGACAGTGCACCTAGACCAAGTCGTCCCGGCGCCTCCTAGCAGCGAGAGTCAGGCAACGTCCACGATCATCTGTGGACGGCTGAGACGGGCGGCGCCTGCCGCGTGCTTGAAGGCTCCTATACTGAAAGGGACCGCTTCTATCTATCCCCTGTGGAGCCACCGCATCGCTTTCGAACGAAGCGCGGCAGGTTATTTGGTGCGGGTCGGTTGTCAGGCGCAGACCTAGCGCCTCGACGCAGATCGGGTTTTCTATAATCTATATAATTTTAAATCCGGCTGGCGGACAGCCAGCACGCCCGACCGTAACAGTAGTCAGACATGGTCCTGTGCGTTTGTGGGAAGCCTTTCCCCAGCGAGGCCAGGCGAAAGCAACATGTCTTCAGAGGATATTGCATACCAAACCCCGAAATACCCACTGTGCAATACGGAATTTAAGAACTACCAGGGGATGAGGCAGCATTTTAGGCAAGCCCACCCTGAAGAATATAATACTGATATTGAGAAACAAGCCGAGAAAACTGCTAAAACACCGAGATGGACCAACGAAGAGCTCGTAGCTATGGCGGATTTGGAGGTAGGGTATAAAGGGCGGAGCATTAACCTATACCTGGCACAACAACTGTCAGAGATGACCTCAAAAGGCATTCAAGCCCGCCGGTAGTCGGCTGGTAGACCAGAAAAACCGTCTTGTCACTGCGCCCGCCGAAGATCGCGCACCCAGAACACCACCTCAGAGACCCCCCAGACCGCAGAAATAGGGTCTCTAGTCAAAATCCGCAACCGCCTCCTCCGACATTCGTCGAAGCCAGACCTCCTGCACCGGTGCAAAGCCCGCAACTGGGTACTAGTGGTCTCCCAGGTGTCCGACGATCTACTTCGTCGGAGGTAGAAGATACTCCGGAAACGATTGAGGACCAAGGGGAGAACGATGATGCGTTCATCGTGGAGGAGTCGTTTATCGACGTCCCGGTACCTGGGATGACCCCTCCGGGGAGTGAGTCTCCGGTACTGTCTCCACCGCCTGCGATGCCTAGGCTCGCAGGGTGTCCCGTCGTGAGATTTCTCATGGAGTATCAACAACAGCGGGCAGATTGCGGAGAAAAGGACCTGAGCGTCCTGAATGCCGTCAGAATAATCACGCCAGGCGACAAGGAAGCGCTCAGATCTGCAGTAGACACTAAGCTGCAAGAGCTCAAGCTCAACAAGCAAAGCGGCCCCAGATATAAGAACACCAGGAGGGAGAACAACAACAGGCGCGCTAAATACAAGATGGTGCAGGAGATGTTTAAGAAGAACAGAAAAGAACTGGCAACTTGTATTATCGACGATAAGCTCCTGCTGAGGAAAGAAGACAGACCGTCGATAGAGAAGGTGGATCGAAAGTTTAGACAATTATTTGAACGACTAAAACCTGAGGTCCCGGGTTTGTGGAGCCCGGTGACCGAAGAAAACGTCAAGTGGGCCATAAACAGCACGAAATCAACGGCCACAGGGCAGACGCCCTCACAATTAAGATCTTAAGTACCATGCCTACGCACAGCGTAGTAGTGCTTTTTAATCCTGAACTTTAAAACTTTAAAAATCCTGAAGAAGAAAACTGATGAAGCAAGGAAGGAAAAAAATAGCTAGAGTGGCTTAATTACCAAAACAAAATCTGAATTCAAAGAGTGACAAAACTTCTTGACTACCACAATAAACGAAAGCAAACAATGGCAAAGAATAATTAGGAAAAGTAAAAGTAAATTTCGTGAGTGATGTATCTCAAGTATTGTGCTTAGTTACTGCGTTGCATAACATTATCCAACACAAGGTTTTTCTAAATCCTTCACTCAGAATCATCCTAATACTGTACTGTGTCTAATAGAAAACAGAATTGTTAACTGAACACTGTGTTGATCATGTTGATCATGATCATACAGTTTGCATCGTGATCACAAATTAATTCTTATAAGTAGTACGTATGTAGTTCTATGTATTACCAATGAAAGTTCGAAGTTTTTCAATTACAGATGACGCCTTTCAGACCATTATTTTCTAATTTTTCAATAATTACCCCAGCAAGTTGTTACGTGAAGGCAAAGGCTAACATATAAATTGTAGGAATCTGTCGATAAAAGTAGAAATTCGATTATAATGTAGTAAAATACAAGTTCAGATGTCACCGTGTCGAATTGACGCTATCAGTATCTGCATCTGTCACGCACGGCACGAATTAGTGCACCAACATGTGTTTTCACACGTGGAATTATTCATTATTATCAGAATAATATCTACACTGATTACAAGCAGACATTTGTTCTGCACGAAATGATATAATTATGTGATTAAAGAAATAAAGTAGTATTATTTAAGGTGCGCGACTTCTAAAAGCTCTGGTAAAAAAAACTTGATATATGAACTTCATTAGTAGACCTTGTTGGGGTAAAAAAAGTGAAAGATCACGAAAATTCTAGAGATTTGAATTTAATTGGAACTGATTTAAAGATTAGAAGGAAGCAATTAGAATACTTTCTTTTTTCTTCTCCTTTTTCCACCCTTAAATTACTAATTTGCATGATGGTGGTGTTGGTGTTCACGTGAAGATTTATCACACCTTGTTTGTTCAATTCTTTTTGTTACTTTAGTATTTCTATAATGTGTTACAAACTAGTTTACCATTAACTTTCTTTCAGGAATAAAAAGATTTCTATTTATGACAAAAAACTTTTTTATTAAAATGAAAAATCTTACCTTTATTGGAATTCTTGTAAAATCCTTTTGTTGAAGAAAGTCCTGTAACAAAAAATCCCGAATAAGTTTTTTGTAAAAAGGTTTTTCCCAAATGGGGTTGTCATGTGTGCGACATTTTCTGGCACATTAGCGCACTGGGGAATTTTTTCTTCATTAGAATCTGACATGATAATTAAATGTATCATCCACTCTTGTTAATCGATAACTAATTAACCAAGCCTTGATATACTGAAAACACAATTTAAGCCCGACACATACAAAACGCATACGTACTCGTACCCACATATACACAAATTTGCACAAGAGAAGAGAATATACTGTGCTTCACAAACACTACACAATAGCGGCAATTAACACGTGAAATATTACAAAAACAAGTGAAATTATTAATCTTCAAGCATAGAAAGAGAGGAGTTCGGGAGCGAGATTGGCCTGTCATCCCGGGGATACAAATAGAGGCCGCGAGGACCATCAGCTGTAAATCATCTAACAAACGAATTAATGCGCATTTTTCTCTCACAACCAACTGCAGTTTTATTTTATTCTAGGCACTTTCCTCGGTTTTTCTTTTTGTGGTCTGTAAACAACTGAAAATCGTCTATATTTAAAGAGATTTTCAAAACACAAAATATATTCGTAAAAAATTTTGTATTTAACTATCGTAAAAATCTTTTTAAAAGATTAATAGAAAAAAGAACTTAAATTTTACTTAGCGGTGGTGTAAATAAGAAATTACTACTGGATTTTCTAAGAATTTTGATTTAAAGCCTTGATTTTATGATCTGTCAGTTGCTATTGAAATGTTTTACGACGTGCCTGCACACATGCCTGTTGTAATGTAAAATTTGAGTATAAATACTTTGATTTTGAAATTTACAGATAAATAATCTTGATATATGAATCTTAAATGTTAAAAAAATATATCCAAAATATCATTCTATGGCATATGGAATTCCAGGTGAAAACGGTTATATTTTTATGGCTTACAGAATTAAACCGAATTCACAACGTGTTGAAAGTTTAAAAGTAAAATTTATTTTAAAAAGTTTGAAAATATTACTTTTAGGTATTCTTATCATCTAATCTATCATTTTAGACTTTTTAATGTACATATATTGATATAAAAAACTATAATACCATCAAAATACCTTCTATTGACATTACACATCTAAAAGTTTTTTTTTCAATGTATCATGAAAAGTTACATTTAACTAAAATAGAATTTCCCAAAACCTTCCAAAAGTACTTTTACTTAAATTTGTTTGATTCTTATAAGGACTATTTTCATTTTATTTCCTCGGGTAAATGAAGGTAGGTACATACACAGTCAATCTTAATATTCAAATACAAACTTACTTTCATACGTTTAGAAGCAAAAATCTTTAATAATATGCTTTGCGAGTTATTAAAAGTTTAAATTGGAAAGTCTCCTGCTCAAATGGTAAATCATTGCCGTTGCATCAAATTAATACTTATTGCAATGCTTACTATGAAAGCAAACCGTACAATTGTTAGTTTATCTGACAATGAAGATTTTATCTTCCTAGAGATGAAACTTACAATATATATAATTCAAGAACATATCAAATGAAATCTAAAATACCTTTCTTAAATACCAAGTAGAGAATTTACGACAATACAGGGAAATTTAATTTTAATAGGAAATCTATAAGAAAAAAGTTGTTTTAAGAATCATGAAGTAGATAAAACAAACGTTTCACAAACTTTTCTATATAAGAACAAAATTAAAAGGAACAAAATGTACGGATGATCATTATCATATTAGTCACACAATTTATGTAGTAACCAAATTCTGACAATAAATTACCAGGTAGGAATGGGTAAAATGTAAATCAGCAGTAATTCTTCAGTACATGGATGACTAAAAACCTAAACAATGTGATAGTTTATGTTTTGTCTAGCAAGGAATAATCAAACTCACGAGCATTTGATAAAACTAATATTACAATTTCCAAAAGACTCTTAAATGAACGACCAAAACAAAACGCTACAACCTGGTGATGTTGAAAAATCCAAACATAAAAAAAAACAAAATCCAAAAAACGGTTGAAAACGTCTTTCAGAATTAAAATTGAGTTAGACTAAAAGAGTTATCATCAAAAAATGAAAATTAGACTTTTTAGATGTCTGAAAAACCAAATCAAATATTTAATTTTTTTACCATCGGTCATAAAATTGAGCAACATCCTTCTAAATTAACCAAAGCTGTGATTCTTCAAATTAGCGTTAAAAAAATCTAAAAATTCTTTATCTTACTTTAACTTTAAGTTTGGTTGTTGATTTGACTTGAGTTGAGTCATATGATAGAAATCATCAAAGTGTGAAGCAAATTATCGTGCTGAATATCAGTATAAGGCTAGTAATAGAAATAAAAACTAATTCAAACGTTCTGCTTTGTTCATATGGGCAGTAAAAAAGGCATTGAATTCAAATGTCCTTCAATATCGTCGTTGTAACAGTTTTCTGGTTTTCGGTAAGCATAAGCAAGACCATTGCAGTTTCTTCTCCGTTTCTTGTCTTGACTTGGTTCCCCTAAAATTCGAAAACTTCATCCAATTTAGGATACACCATTCAAGATTCTTTATGGGTCATAAACGACATTTATGTATAAATGATAAATAAATATTATCATTCTTCTGCAGATAGTATTCTACTTGTGAAAGCCTGTTTCATCATAACAGCACGTTTCTGTCAATATCGCTTGATTCTTCTGAATTAAGATTGAAAAAGATGTTTTTCGATTACCCTTTTGGGCAGCGGATCTTAACTTTTCTAGGCAAGAAGGATTCTTACGGTCAGCATCGGTAATGAAACTATACGTTGAGGGAAAGTAAGAAGAAACTTGATATTTCACCTGGTATGATTGGAGACTGTCTCTTGATTTTGGTTCAGCTTTGATGCTATTTTTATTTTCAGAGTTTTGACTTCATTGCATTTGTGCAACAGTTGTTATGCACATATAAGAATGGAAGACCTTCCTGCTAGAAAAAAGCTTACAGTTCTGATTCTACCCTACCTGCTGTTTTTCTACCATAGGTTCATCAAATCACGGATCGTAAACAGGAAAAAAGCATCAAATTTGAATGTATTTAATTCACTGAGCAAGTATATAGTGTCGTCATCTTGGTCTGTTTGGAGCGTATTACCATAACAACACTGAGCGATTCACTGAGTAAATAGTGTCGTCAGCAATGCTTTTGTTGGTTTGTTGGAACTTGTTACCATAACAACACTGGCTGATGACGTCACACTTGCGCAGTCAATTCATATCGTGATTTCTGTTGTCTTTGCTTCTTGATAAGAATCGTCCCGTACATTATTTTTGGGAGGTGTCCAAACAGTGTTTCTCAACTTTTTGTGCTAATGAGGGTCCGTCAAAATGATACAGTTACATAGTGCCCGAAAAATTAATTAAAGTTAGCAGGGAACTGTCTAAATACCAAATCGTGAAACTTTTACGTCTTAAAAATAAAGAGTCTGACCAAGACAAAACATTGTTTGGCGGAAATGGGCGAAAGAATCGCAAACTAAGACATTGTCTTAGTTTTATTCGCCGAACTTCGAAACTTGGATTTGATCTCTTTTCCTAGTAATGGACCCCGGTATCAGTAAAGTAACCATCTACACTAATTTTTGATTAGGGTGTTCTGATTTGGTATCCTTGTTACGCCTGTTTGTTTGATCAATTCAACTGGCTCTTTTATTTAGTATCCTGTAGTACATATAGTTCTTATACTAGTCTAACATAAAAATGTGTACCATCTTAAATCCACGGGTTCACAGTTATAAAAATGAACGTCATCTAATAAACACGGCGTTTTATTTTATTTATCCTAAAGACAGCACATCTGTACTGAAGTTTTAATTAGTTATAGGTTGATTCAAGTTACTAACATAAGTATTAAGTACCAGAGTTATATTTGTTAATTTAAAACTTGCATTGTACAGTTGATGTTGCAGAGGTTTTCTATCTTAAAAGACAGCTGGGTTTACAAGTTTACGTAGCCACTAGCGACTAGCGAGTAGAATATTACAAATAGTAACTTACCTTCAGAAGCTGAATAGTATAAAGGTGGGTTCACATTATTCGTGCTCTTATTCGTACTTGTGACCTTGTTCGTGACTTATCAGTGCATGGACTAACGGTTTGCCCGACTTGCGATACTGTCAAAAAAAAAGTAAATCGCAGGTTTGCGGAGTTCCAGACGTTACCTTTGTACGAAATGTGAGTCGACTTGCAGTCTAATTTGTATGTTCTGATTCATATTATTCAGAATAAATAAAGCGCACTTGTCAAACAAAAACTAAATTGCAATGTAGACGGTTGTCTTCTGAAACCATGGCAAGTCGCGCGATCAAGTCCAAGTCACTACGAGCAGCAGCACGAGAAATCTGGATTTGTCTTAAAACATGGTTTGCAAAGTATGTGCAGACCGAATAGTTATATCGTGAGTCTGTGCATTAGTAACTTTTTTCATTTAAGTTGTCTTGTTAGTCGGCCCTGATATTTTTTGGGAATAAGTATCTTCAGCACAACAAAAAGGTTTTGTTTGTTCTTCGTTACTCTCCAGATTCCCATATAATAGTCCTGTATGATTTGTAGAAAGATGGGGCGTAAATCATTTTTGACATACGCAGCTAGAAATGAGTAACATTCGTCAGAAATTTTGAGGAGCGATAAGATAATTAATGATCAACCTTTGAAGGTTCATATTTTGATTAAATAGACTGATCGAGATCTAGAGAGATAGTGATTGTAAATTTCTGTCCCACACACACATTATAGCTTCTTGTCAGAATTTAGAGGAAGGCCATTAAGAAAATTCAATAAGTGTCATGCTGCATGATTTTGGCAGGATAGATCAATGCATATATACTCCGTTCACGATGTTTCTGGGTCGTAACAGACCATGCTTTCATTTTGTTGGGTTGGAAGTGTTTTCATTTTTTTTTAAATTGTGTTACCTGCGGCTGCATTTGGCGCTGTTGCAGGATCAATAATTTTGCGTAAACGTTTAGTACCGATTAGTTTTGCTTTTCTTATATTTACAGAGTTGCAAAAAAAGACAACAGCATGAGGTTAAACTGCCATAAAATCATAACCTTAAAAGTCATTAAGCATCAATAAGATTTTACAAGCCGAGTTAATAGATAAGTAGCCCGGTTTACAATACTCAAACTGTCATTCTTCCACAGCCATATACGACCCAGAAACATCGTGAACGCTGTATACTATCGATGAGTATTTTGAGTATGACAAGATGCATCCGTAGCAGGCAATGGACTGTTCCAAGTGTGGTTCTCGAGGTGATGAATGTCGCTTGCGGGGAACTAAATTGGACTTCGCTAGTGCGTTACTTCACATTCGCTTGACTTTCTTCCTTGAAGACATTTTTTAGTCTATAACTGGTGTTATTTCATGTGCTCATTCTTCAATAAAAAGTTCTGAATTGTCCACAAAAAAATAAATGAGTTCTTAAAGCGACTTAAAGATTACAAAAGGTTAAGTTAATACTGGTTTACAACATTCGGGGAAAAACAGATTTAGATTTTCAAAAAGAAAACTGCCGTGTAAAGCCAAATCACAGATCCTATTTCGGAAATTACAGAACATTACTATGAATCAGATCACAACGCATAATTTTTCTACACGCAACAGATCTTGCAAGCAGGTTGTTTAACATGGCATTAAACTGGACCGCGTATCTTTGGTTCTATTGTTGCTTTCAGGAACTTCATCAATTTACTCCCTGCTATATTAAAGTACTTCTTTATTGAAGACTAGATGGCAGTAAAACTGCTTGAAATGCAACTACGCAAAATATCATAAAACTACTAAATGTTGCATTTTAGACCTCTACTGCTCTGCATTGAAAATTTATGAAAATGAGTGAAAAACTGTTAATTTGCCAATCTAATAACAACTGAATTCTGACTATTTGCATGGCAACAAAATAAATACTTGTCAATATTTTACAAAAGCTAAAAGGCCACGCGTATTCTACCCCTATTATGGTAGTTATGTTCTGTGAATATGTAAATTTTCTATCTCGTTCTAATTTCCAAATGTGAAATAAACGTGTTTAACTTAGATTTATAAGACATAGATGAGATGATACTGCGTTTGTAAAATAAAAAAAAAAGAAATTATGCGTCATACAAGACTAAAGGTAACGTGTTCAGCAAAAAGCAGTTCAGAAAAAAAAATGTACTTCTCGTGTGATTTATGATCCGTACGTAAGTGGAGTGCGTTTAAGGACTACTTTACCTTGACACAGCATCCGTGCAGCTGTGTGCCCAGGTGTATGCTCCCTTTACACCCTAAATGTAAGGACAATACAGGGAAGGAAGTATTGATGTGATGTTTTCTGTGACGAACATGCCCTAAAGATGTATGTATGTGTGTATAAATGTTGTTTGAGTTCAAGGACAGCATTTTTAAAGAAAAATTTATTTTTACGTACACGGATTATATTACGGTTTTATAATCTACTAATTATAGTTTCTATGTGCAATTTAATTTGTAAAATAAATAAATATTATTTTTTATTATTATTTGTAAATCTGCATTTGAATGGTATGGTTATGTAAATTTGCTCGATGCCGAAACAGCATTTTGAGTACGTTTTTGTATTGGGAATTATGCTAATTAATCATTTAACATTTTCACAGAGCATCAAACTAAAGTATCTAACTATTAATTCAGTATTTTGACAGCTAAACTGTTGTCTTTTAATGGGTATACGTAAAATGTTTCGACGTTTCGTCAAAATGACAGATGACGTAGGCAGATAAAAGAGTTCTTTAATGAGAGAAACCTACAAAGGTGTATTTTAAGATTTATGAGTAATTATTAATTTTTACCAAATTAGAAGAAATAACAATAATAATCATTAACAATCTTTTAAATCTACATACAAATGATTTAACTAAGTAGTATTACATTAAAATATGCATAATTTATTAATAAAATGTTTTATTATGCTAGTTGTTATGGTTATTGAGGCATACGATTTGTTCCCATTTCAAATTAAATAAGTAAATTCTAACATTTTAGTAAATTTCCACTGCGACTCAACTGCGCTAATCAAGGTAGTACTGATAATTTAATTAAATGCTGACTCAGTAATTTGTTCAAATAAAATTATATCTGTGTTAAATTGAGTTTTTTTGTTATCTAATACCACTGAAACTAAAGAAATCACATGGTGCCTAACATGGGGCATGAATTAGTCCCTGGTTAGCTGTTAGATAGATGAATTATTTATAGCAGCAGGAATAAGCAATTTATAAAAAAGGAAAAACCATAAATACATAACTGATCATATTGTATGAGGAACTAACTCTTGGGTTTTTCTTAAGATAAAGACGATACTCAATACTTGAAAGCTACATTTACGGAATATTGAATAACTGCAACAATTAGACTCAGGTTCGATTAACCGTGACATATTTCCCCAACTGATGAAGCCTTTATAACTACGGGCAATCAACTGACAAAGTATTTTAAACTGTAATACCAATTTGTTTGCAGAATCGAGATTGTTATTGATCTAAGAAAGAAAGAAGAGCAACAGACATTTCAAATATTAATTTATCACCTGAGTTAATCGAAAACCTAATTTCTTGAAGTCTAATTCTTGCAAAACTAATCACTCGAAGCCCCCATTGGGTACTTTGTTTTTTGAAAGATTCAATTTCATTTACATAAAAGAGTTACATTTTGCATATACCTTGTGATTCTAAATATTCCAACTCTTCCACCTTCTGATTCTGACTTCATCCAAAAATGAAATAAGTATGAGTTTCAAGAAGGAAGAACAATCGTTGAAAATTTATAATTTATATCTCAACTTCAACTTCCCAGGCAGTTAGATTCCAAATGTTTAAATAACTTAATTGCACGTCAATATCATTAGGAACTGTTGGAATGTTGCCATATTCTAGTGTGCCTTTAGATAAACAAGTGGCACAAATAGACTGAGGCCCAGTTTTTTGGCCGTTGCCTAACTTTGAACAAAGATTTATTTCTATAAATACAACTGTTGCAAACTGCTTTCATAATTGCATCCATGGCAATCGAGCTTTGCGTAGAATACAAACAATAACTAAAAGTTGGGCCTAACGCAGAAAGAAAAACATCAGTGTGACGTGAGAAAAGAAGAAAGCAAGTCAAGATATGGGCGTATGAGACAATCATAAAACCAGTAGTCCTATACGCAGGCAAAACCTGGACAATGAGGAAACAAGATGAACTGAAAATAAAAATTTGGGGAAGAAAAATCTTACGAAAAATTTATGGAGGTATAAAAACAACAGATGGAACGTGGAGAACACGCACAAACCAAGAGGTAATGGATATGTACAGAAAGCCAAACATAGTACAAAAAACCTGGATACAAAGGGTTAGGTGGCTAGCATACATCGTTCAAATGCCAGAAAGAAGATGGTTTAAAAAGGTTTTATACGGAGAGGAATGAGGGCAGAAGAGATGAGGGCGCCCAAGAAAGAAATGGCTAGAAGCAGTGAAGAAAGATGTGAAGGCGATAGGTGTAGAAGAAAAAAGTTATTAAGAGCATGGGAGCCAAGGGCTTGGATGGCCTGTAGCGCTAGAATATATATGACGTGAGCTGTCTATACACTGGCAAAACTGTCCAATCGTCTTGGGCAACAGCTACTTTGTCCAGACTCCAGAAAAATCAACGTTCCTCAATAATAGTGAAGGAAAATTAATTACCCACTTGGTTTTACACTATAAATTTAAAAAAACAAAAAATACTAGAAGAGAACACAAAACGCAAGTTCATGTAAATAGTCTTGGTTGATTTAAAGCAGGAACAGATGGAATAGGAAGGCTTTGACATGACATATCAAATTGTCAGAATAACTGATGCATTTTTAATATTTTCCAATGCATATCAGTGTAGGATGCCCTAGCGATTCATGAACGAGGAACAGTGGCAGCAGATTGAGTTTTGAAAGACACTGGGATTTTTATTAGTAAATCAATTAAAATACGTCAATCGAATACTGAAGTTTACGGTTCCGTGGCGTAGAGTAAGAAGACTGTTGCGCTGGTATCAGATATCAAAACAAAACTTGATTCTACACTTCCTTAAGAGATAACATAAAGAAGTCGAGATAAATAGTAATGAGGAAAGCTAAACTAATAAATCACAGCATTTCAAATACTTCTCATATAAATAGTATCTATGAAGAATTGCCGTTTTCATACACGGTGTCTCAAAGAAAACGTGTGCCCCAAAAATCTGACACAAAATGAATTTTCAAAAAATTGGCAGACAGGACAATTTTGATGTTGAGAGGGACCTACTAAGTATGTTGATAAAAAGTTCCATCCCTGTTTGTTACAATTCTTTTAAAAATTCCAAATGACACGAGGACTCAAGTGACACAACATTCGAAAGGTCTTCTAATTCTCTACAAGACAACTTCCTCAAATTCTTGAATTTTAGGAAATCATCTGGTTTGACCGCTTTCCATCCTGGAGATAGCTATTTACATTTCTTGTTTTTTTTTATTTATTTATATTTGTTGGAAAATCAGATTTACCACATAATTACCAAAAGTTTGGAAAATGATAACATTTTAAACTAACTACTTACTGCATTATGATGTTCATGTCGGACAGGTTTTGAATAAACGTTTTCCAGGGCGTTGGACTGGCAGAAGAGCTCCTGTGAAGAAGACAGATCAACTGATTCTAATTCCATTAGATTTTGCTTTTGTGAAGGCACATAAAATTGAAAGTTTACGTCGTTCAGCCTGAAAGTATGGAAGAGTTGCGACTGAGGATTGTCGCGGAATGCTACTCACGCAGAATGTGTTCATAAAGGAATTGCCAAACAGACTGTATTTTTGTACATAAATTGGTGGGGGTCACTTTTAACAATATATTTGTTAATTGAGAAATCTTGAGAAAACTTACATGGTTGTGTAGAGGATGAAAGTACCTTTTAAACGATGTGTCACTTGACCTTCTAGGCTACCTAAGATTTTTAAGGAAGTTGTTCTAAAATGCACGGGGTGGCGCCTGGAGGTATGTTCGTTGAAACACCTTGTATATCTAAATGAATTTTAGTTTTTTTTTGGAGATTTTGCATTAATCAGTGGGTATTGTAAGTGAAAGGAAAAAACAGTACTTGATTCCGAAAAACTATCCTCGGTAAAATAAAATTTGGATTGGCAAATATAGCCGTCCTTAACTAAATAACTAAGTAGCTGACATTGAAACCTTAATTATGAAAACAATAAATGTCTTATTCTTGTAAATAGAAACAAGATCTTGTATTGTTGTTTTGAGTTTGTTTAATATTGTAAAAGTGATTAAAAGAATGTGCTTACTTACCATTTGGGAAATTTTTAATTGTGAATTGAATTTGGCCATTCAAATACTTATTACTGTTATAGCTTCATATCAGCTAAAAATCGAAAGCATTTTGGTTTAGGTTTTCACTCTAAAGTTTACTAAGGAATGGAGCGGAAAATCCTGAGCAATTCTTATGATGTCTTAGGTTTATGAATTTATAAATCATTGCTTCTAAACCAGAAAAAATCTAAATGAGACTTAAAAAAATTCTTGAGACCCAATAATACTCTAGAAAATTGTAAACAGAAAAAATATTTCATAAATATTTTGTTGTTTGATCAGATTATTAAATGTAAAACGAAATACCCTAAGGCTAGAATTGCTAATTATTTTTATCATACTCTTAAAATTAAATGCTCTTGAAAACTAAAGTACTTTTGAAGGAAAATTTTAATGAAGTAAAATACCTATTTTTAAAACTTAGTTTTAATAACTAAAAGCGTTTCTTACTATTGCATTAACATTAATCCAAAACACTTTGTTACATAATAGCACTTGAATCTAACATCCTTATGAACATAGAAGGTCATCAGAAAAAAAAATAATCGCCTAGTCGAGGTTGTTCTATCGCCAAAAGTCTAGCTGATATAAATACATACCTGATGTGTTCATGTTACAGATGTCTAATGCGTCAAGGCATGTGTAAATTACGTTCGCTTTCAAAGTACAACTCAGCAAAGCAGAGCAGCATGCCTTGATCATTACCGAACCACTTGTTATATTGATCAGAGTTGAAGTCTACTATCACCTCGAAGCAAAACAACCATCCCAACAATGCGGCACGAATTTTATCCATTTCAAAGCATGTAATAGACGTTACACGTCCATATAATGATTTGCTTATACTGTGTGCCGGAGCCTGCCATCATCACCTGTGAAGTTCGGTTTAATTTCCAAGCTGTCACCTCTGCATTTGTTGCTTAAGTCAAAGTAATTTGGCGAAATTGTATCGTACGCGGTTATAGTCTCTTCTCGTTTTATTCCATTTCTTCCGGTTGCTGAGAATACGAACCGACAATATTGACGTGCACGCTTCGATTGCTGCAAGAACAAAAGATACTATCAGATCAGGAATTCCTCTCGTTTTTCATCAGATTTTATAATAATACTTTGTTTTTGTTAAATTCTTGACGCTTTTGTTACGGTATATCAAGAGATAGTATGGTAATTGTAAATTGCTTCTTCTTCAAGAAAACAGCATCCTCTTGTTAGCATTTTAAGTCTCCGACAGCTATTTATGCTGTTTAACAAGGATATTTTTACTATCAGTTTTTTACAAGTTCTCACGTTACGTTTATAACTAACAGTAATTCTAAGCGAAAAATATGTAGACCACGAAATCCAGGTTATCCCTAACGTCGACTATGATAAATTTTCGTTAAAGTATAGGGCGTTCTACTCGAATCTGTTGTGTTATTAGGTGACATCAGCAGACGGTAAAAGCTCCCGCCGATGTCATCACTGATTACCTATAGCACGCAACTCCTAATGTCCATAAACAGCTTTCAAGTTCATTATTATTACTGATGATATTATTTCCACTGCTTTCGTTTTGATTATCAGTTTTAGGGAAATATCGTACTGAAAAATTAATTTTACCTTTATCGAAACGGAATGTAATTGCTTCCTTTTGCTCTTCGATTAAAATTGTACAAAAAAGATAAGAAACAACATAATCGATGCTGTTAGGTGCCACAGATATTCCCATTATAAGACATTTGAAATTTTATGTTAATAAAAATAAACAAAATTTTCTTCTTTTTCACATTTTTCCTTTTTAATAAAATAAATCAAATCTGTAATATGAACTCAGTTTTTATATACTACGCTTTAACGTTAAGCACTCTCATCTCATACTCAACGATTGCTTGTAATAGGAATAAAGCAATACGAAGATTTATGAACAAGTTAAAGGTTACCCTTAGAACACTCTCTAACTTGGCTACACTTGCAGCAAGAGCATGAAATTACCAACTATAGAACTACCTTATATCAATAGACATTTCGTTGTGATATGTTTGATATACACAAATATTCAAAATTAATTAATTTAATTTATATCTCAAGGCATAAAAGCTGCAATTATTAAAGGCTTCTGAAAATAATAATTAAACTACACGGAATTATACAGAATTTTTGCCATAGGAAAAGAAAGGCAAACTACACAGCCTTCAGTGTATTAAGAACAACCCCATTTTCTGTTTACGTATAGCTTATAGGCAAGGATCATGCTAAAGTAAAACCAGAAACGTTTTCAGTCATTAGAAAAAAGTCTAAAATAGAAAACATTGCATGTCAAACATAATAGAGTGACATCATAATTTCAGAAACACGTAAGGGCATACTTTTCAAGGGTGTGTATATATATACATATATATATATTTGGGTTAACTATGTACATAATTACATAAAATAATTATAATACAACAATTATACAGCCAGGTGCTGCATACCCAAACGCAATCGCCAACCATCGCTGTCCCTAGCCATTTCTTCATTCATATTTCGGTCTCTCATTGCTTCCTTCATTCCATCGTTCCAGGATCTGCGTGGGCGTCCCTTCTTGTTTTTTCCTCGTGGATCGCACAGCCATAGTTGTTTTAACCATACGTAGTAAGTGACCAAACCATTTTGGCCCTCTTTTCTCGAAACGCTGTATTACAGTTTCTGTTGCCAGTGTCCTCTGTCGTATTTCTTCGTTTCTTATATGTTCTCTCTTTCACACTCTGGCACTCTTACGAAGATGGTCGATTTCTATCTTCATCAATTCCCGTTTATCTACTTCCTTTAAGGGCCAGATCTCACTCCTATAACAGATTTTCGACTCAACCATTGTGCGACCGATTCTTTTCTTATTTTCGATACTGATATGTTTATTTCACCATATACCATTGAGAGCTCCTATAACTCGTCTTGCTTTCTGTATTTTCATCTTAATATCTTCCTTCCCTATTATATTTTTGAATATAATTGTGCCCAGGTATTTGAATTGATCTACCTGCTTAACTTTTGTGTCATCGTTAATTAATACTTGAAATACTGCATCTGAGTTAACCACCATTCTCCAAACTGACTTCAAGACCTCACTTCTTGTACTCTCTGTATAATCTTCTAAGCACGAATTCCACGTCGTATTCATCCTGGGCTAAAAATGCTTGGTCATCTGCAAAATTAATTAAATATAGGAATTCTCATTTGATGGCAGGATCTCTTCCATTCCTTTAACACTACCTCAAGATATATATTGAAAAGAAAGGAAGACAAGCAGCAACCTTGCCCGAGTCCCTTGCTGGTATTGATGGGTTCCGAAACGTAAGGTCTTTTTTTTCACATATGTCTTGTTTTCATTATATAATTCTTTAATGGTTCTAATTAGATGTTCGCTTACCCCCACCGCTTTTAATGCCGTCCAGAGTCTTTGTCTAGGAACACTATCGTATGCCTCTTTTTATGTCAATAAATGTAATGTAAGTTTCTTCGTTCGTTTTTATTCTTTTCTCAAGCAGTTGTTGCATCGTGAACAGCTATCGATACATGACCTTCCTGGAGTAAACCAATTTTGGTCTTCTAAGATGGTGTTTCCAATTTCTTCTCTCAACCTGTTGTTGAGTATTTTAGCCCATAGCCTGCTTAATGTGCTTGTAACCGATAATCCTCTATAATTATTTAGATCTTTGCAATAACTAACTGGTAATATTACCTCATTTTTATCTTTTAATGGTACCAGAAAATCGGATAACCAAGGCTTACAACAGTCTCAAAAGCCAAAAGTATGCTCATTTGGAGAAGAAATGACAATTGGGCTGAAGATTCTACGACGACCACAACGATCAATGTTTTATTTTCCACTATTTTGGTGAGAGTTTGTTTAGGCCCCTTTGGCTGAAATGGAACGTAGATATGTACAGGATCGTCCTGGTGACATTAATCTGTAACGAGTCATCCTTTTATCTTTGTGGATTAGTTAGTTAATAACTGGCAGTGGTGGTAGTAGCGTGGTATGTCGGCGTTCATGCGAGCTTGGAGTAGAACACGACATAGTGATGAACGGTGTATACGTCAATGGATGTTGTTATTGCCCGGCAGTTAGAGCGTACCGACTATTGACTCTTGCGGGCGATGACGGAGAAAGAAGTTCATTATAGATGCAAAAATATAGATAGCGGTAGCGGCCAATGGCAGCAAACAATAGCAGTAGTTGGAGCTAGACTGCGATTCTACTAATTACCCGCTCCGGCAAGGGTTCGGAAAGCAAACACCTAGGAAAGCACGAAAGGAAACATACATAGTCCCATCTCTCCCTGGGGCAAAGATGTACAACGGGCAATGCAATGGAGTAAGGACTTGCTGAAACCGGCTGTCTATGCCTCTGCAACATAGGGTAAACCCGGGTTGACAACGAGAAGGTGACCGCAGCCGGCGACCCTAAACTAGCGAGACGGTAGACCCCTAGAGTGAGACTGCCATCCACCAGACATCATGCGAAACTCGAAAAGTTTTCTAAAGATAGAGACAAGTGAATTAGAGCATATTGAGTTAAAAATAAGAAGTTTTTTAGAGATATATCTAGTAGAATAAAAGTTACAAAGATTAATAACACAACATATAGGTAAACCAGTAAAGAGGCTATTATAATTCCAAAGCAATTTCTGAAGTTAGATCATGTGTGAACGAAAGATTAGCAAATCAAATTATGATAACAGAAAGATATCGGTTAACTCTTGAAAAAATCTTGCTCGATAAGTTTCACTAAATTTCTGGCGGAGTAGAAACAAGTTCTGTTAAATACTTAATTACGAAAAATCATCACCATTGGGATACATTTGGGCTTGTATTGTTACGCATAATGAAATTTTGTTTTATGCCAGAAATAGTTAATTGATTCTTGGGCAAATGTAATAGGATGCGTGGCACTCAAATAAATTTTCAGTGTAATCCCAAAAGTAGTTAGAATAAGACCAAGCTAGTGCAGGTTTATTCTTAACAACGGGTGCATCGTAGCTAGAGTGAGCAATCTAGCAAAACAAGAAATTCTAAATAATTTTACAGTTCCATAGCCAGCATCTGTTAAGCCAATTACTTCTAAAGTTAAACAGAGTTAGAATGTGCTATGCGCAGAGTTGTTTCTGTTTGTAGTTCAGATATGAGAGATGATGAACTCTAAAAAAATCTGTTTTTCCCAATTCGTATCTGTCTATCGATCTAGTCGAGTTTGAGAAGCTTTTTTGTAAATAAATTCATTCATCCTGCAAAAGCTCACTGAAAAGCCTATCGAATATGACAGCCTCTTCAATATGTGCTTTGTTGATCTAAAAGAAGCTTTTGATAGAATAAATAAGAGAAGAAGAGGTAGTAAATATTTTACAAGAGAAAAAAACCATCAAAAGAATAATCGATGACAAACACAGAAAGAAAACCAAATACGAACATCTCAAGAATACACAAACACAATATTGATAAATAAAGGTATTAGACTTTTTAAATTAATTCCTTTTTATATAACCTCGTAATAAACAAAATAATAAAACAATGAAATTAACTCAATAGATACCTACAGAATAGGAAACTTCAAAGTCAATAAACTATGTTATGCCGAACACGTTCTGCTTCTAGCAACCAACACAAAAACTATAGAGATCGCTACATCAGTTCTGAACAAGATGGTATGGCAAAACAAATACATGAGCAGAAGAAGCAAGGTCAAGTATATAAATTCAAGCAAAAGAAACGAATGAAATGCAATCCTCGAACTTGCACAAAAATATTGTGTCAGTATGTGAATTGTTTCAAAATTGCTAAAAATTCTCGAAGTAGTGGTCGCAAAACGTGATCTGAAGCAAATAAACCAACACAGAAATTTAAATAAGTGATAAATTAGGCATTTGAGTACTTCGACAATACAATTGACAAAATAGTTCGAAAATGGCATCCTTAAAGCAAAAGCAACAAAGCGAAAATTGGAAACTAATAAAATAAGATACTAAAAAAGAATAACAAGATTATCACTGAAACAGGCAAGACGTAGTAAAATAGACAACGTGTTAAAACAGAGGTTACAACGAACATCTGAATAAGGTGGGAAACAAAGAATATCAAGACAGTGTAGAGACGACATACCAAAAAGAAAGAAATCACCTTTAAGGTCACCTAAGAAATAGAATCAAACTTAATGTTGGTTCTCATTGTTTGCAGAATAACGGAACCAGACAAACAGGAAGAAACGAAAGAAGAAGCAGAATCAGGGTAAGTGCAATTTGTGACTTCCCTGGCAGAGAATTTTAAACTCAATAATTACAGTTTGAGGATTGAAGGCAATAAGTTAAAGTTCAAGAAGTTAGTAAATTTGAAAAGAAAAGACACTTAGCATTATCAGCTCAAAGCCCAGTCTTTCCTAAAACTGGATCTACATAAACTTAAACTTAAAATTTTCGAACAGTAGACCATTAATACAGTAAGTCATATATATATGACTTACTCTATATATATATATATATTTCCCATCCTTTCTATCTATATATATATATATATATATATATATATAGATAGAAAGGATGGGAAACGCGAGTTTAAAACTTTTCAAAATATCAGGTAAGAAGACTACAGACAAAACAGAATTTATTAATGTATGTCTAAAGCTTGTAATAAATTTGATAGGTTTGTGCGATTAAAACGGCAACAAGCTGCATTTTGGACTTAAGACTAAAACACCATTATAGAATTAGGTTAAGCTCCGTATTGGTACATAGGTTTTGGGAGTAAAAGCTTAACAGATACTAAGAAATATCATCTTCGATTGGAATAAGAGACTTTGATCATAATGTGGCCGCATGAAATATTGGAGTTACATTACTATTGCCGTCCATCAGTTATTTCTATAGTTCTAAAGCTCGAAAATGTAAAAGGCAACGCCTAACACCCGCGAAAAGTTTCAGAATAAGAAGGTAACAGTAATTCTAAGATTTAAAAAAAATGACTTTTTATTAAGTCAAATAGAGGCATCATCTCGATGATGGTGAAAATCAAAAAAGCTAAAATCAATACCTGATTTGAAACTCCAAAAGACAAACTGAGAATTAAAACGCGGCTCTTTAACTAAGATTTCGTTACTAGTACTGGAGTTGCCCAAAAACCAAAACGTGTTTCTAATTTACTATGATTCATCTGTTTCTGAAGGCGACCAGAAATGCTGAGAATCGTATTGGACTTTTTTGAGCAATCCTAAGGCTCTGTTTTTCCAAAACAATTTTGCTTTAGGCTTATAAGCATTCGTTCATAGCAGTCTTGGTAAGGCTTTTTAGAGGTCAAAAGCTGCTTTTCCATTAAAGATCTTGTTTGAAAACCCTATGAGAAGTGTTTGCTATTGTTTGCTGATTTGTTATTTGAAAATCTTGAAAATACAACAAGACCTTTCCAAGAGAAGTGTAGTTAATACGTGCCATCTTAATGGATCTACAGTTAGGAATAAGAATTTGATAATAGAAAGTAGTTACTTTAAAAAACCATAAAAAACTCTTTGGAACTCGATGAATATACAATGGGCAAAGAATCGGAGACGTATGGGCACAAATTTGATGATGTTACAGATAGATTGTGCTTATCTAGACCGAATAAATCTCCACGTATTAAAAGACTATACTGAATGTCAACAAAATCAAGAACACCCCTATACTCGTTAGTATTTAAACTAAATGATAATTGGAAAATTGGAAATACCACGATTCATTAATAGTAACTCCTAGATTTTAAGTGGGATTTATTTATCTATAGGCATTCATTCATTTACTTTTATAAAAAACTATAACTGATTGATTTTGTGTTTAATACAGATTAAAATAACAATAATTGTTACTATTGGACAGACTATTGTTTTAATGTATCGCTTAATTTCCTATTTCAGAATAAATCATTTTTATTTACGTCAGTGCTAGTTCGAAAAAAATAATTGATTTTGTTTAAACAATCCCAAACAACCAACAAAATCGATATGTTGCGAAAGCGTTTAAAATATCATCCAAAGTAGATTTTAGTATCGCTTTATGATTTATGTTTATTACACTTTCACTCAATTGATTTTCCTATTTTTTTTTCAATATAAGAAAAAATCAAGTCGATCTTATTTAATTTATTAATTTATTATAATAAAATAATAATATAGGTACATACATGACCGTCCTTGCTCTCATTTATTCATGGATTCATGATCGCAGCGCGTCATCCCGGAATACGGATGTTATAATTTGTTACGCTAGGAAATATAGCGACGTAAAATTTCAACAAAAAAAATCAGTTTTGTATAACTTTTATAATGAATAAAAGTCGTAATTAACACCTACGCAGAAAATATGTGATTTATGAGCCAAAAAATGCATAGTTTTTCAAATACCATGTCATGTTTGGAGTCATCGTTACTATTTTTGATAATTTATTGTTCTTTAGATCTTTTTTTATATGATTTCTGATCTATATGTGTATATATATGGTAACTATAGCATTTAAATTTAAAAAATACATCTGTTACATTAATTTAATCAAGAGAATCGGTATTTACACCACAATTGTCTTTTTCATTCAGAAATGTATACAAAACATACAAACATAAAGCATTTCAAATTATTTACAACACGTTATTAACAAAGAAATGAAATAATAATACAAATACAATAGAAACATAACGGTATCATTTGTAGTATCTCATGTTAATATTTTTGTATTTTTAAAATTGTGAATAAAATAACTCCCATTAGTATAATTTACATTTTTTTTTAAATTAAAACTACATACCTTAGTTTGAAGATTTAAAATCAGGTTTACCAATTTCATTGTCAACCAGAAACTTTAGTAAACAGGAAATATGAGATACTGCATCGCTGGTTTTATAAAAAATTGCAGTCTCAATCATAAAAATTACGTTTTAAACACCCAGTAGATTTCGTAATTATCAATTAAATTCACATCAACTCTTAAAAAATATTTTCTGAAATGAAAACAACATTATGTTGATAAAATTTCCATCCTGAAAAATATTGTTAGACTAATAAAAACAGATGGATATGTTTTTATTCTGATGTGGAGTTTTCAGATTTAAAACATTAGATAGAGAGTATTTTATTATATTGTCTATCGTGTGATCGAAAAGATTGTTGGATTAGAATCATATTAGAGGCACTTATGAAAAGATCCTTGCGTTAATACACTTTCGTAAATAGCTAATATTGGTGTTTGGTAAAAGCGTTTTGAACATCATTACCAGATTTAAAGGAATTTTTCTTGATAGATGCTCCTTGGGGGTTCATTTTATCCAGAAGATAGAATCTCCATCAGACCAAGTTTGCACATCTGAACATTATATCAGAAGCTGTCTGCATATGAAACTTCTAATTAAATGGTTGTGTTTTCTTAAGTTGCAGTGAGCGGTTATTAGTCCGTTCACCATCTTCTATCGTATTCATGCTTCATGATTTCTATGGTACTGATATTGTCTATTGATCCATCCAGTTACTCAGCTGTAAAATGAGGTTTTGGACCAAATACTGTTGGTTTATGATCGGTGAATGTTGTTTTTGATCCTTGTTTAGCAAGAGAGTAAAGTTTTTCTTTGTCTTGTAACCCTCTATATCTTGACATTTACGCAAGAATCGACCCGTTCCGGTTAACCAGAGTTAAGATTCTCAAGAAAACCTCAGGCTATGAATTTAATCAGACAGCGACCTGATATTCTGACAGTTTCTTTCAAAGTTTACCTAGAGATGTCTCAAAGATTCTCCAGACATTCCAATGTTACGCGATTTAATTCTCAGCGTGGTTTGGTCTTATTGTCTTAAATCAAATTTGTTTTTCAGTACATACAGAGTATCCTTAGTATTGTTAATAACTTAAGCAGAACAGACACATGAAGAAAGCTGAATTTAGATTTAGTAGAAGGTAATTTTAATGTTGTCTGTTGATTCATTCAGTCACCCAGTTACAAATTAAATTCTTGAGTAAGCCGTATCAAGATTAGTTGCAATCAATTGTAATAAAGACTGATATGCCGGCTGAATCTCCCCTTTTCGACCTCAAGGATATCCTTGATTGAACCTCTCAGCAATTTGTCCATAGCCATCAAAATTAACATCCAGATTCTGAATTCGCATGGCAATATTCATCCTGGACATGTTCTTAGGATTGTTATGAAGCCCCTCGGAACTGTTTGATGTCCCTAGATGTTTCTGCGGGGATGGTGATGCCCCCCTCCTTGGTTTGTTAACAAGAAGTTGATTTCAACGATTCCAGTAAGGTCAGAAGAACATTTATGACGAAGTTCAGGCTAAAAACTTCAGTTTTGGAGCTCCTTGTAATGGCGCCCGCCGGCTCGCTTCGCTCGCCTTCGCCTAACTCAACGCGACGTTCATACTCCAGTTCCACCTGACATTCAACCAGCAACTTCAACTGCATCGAACCGAATAGGAGTTACAAGCTCTTAAGACCTCTTAAAAATTAACAGTGGAGATTGACCCTAATATACAAATAATAAATTAGAAAAGAAATCATTTACTGATTTTTTAAGTTGAAGCTGGTAATTTTCAATTTTTTGGTTGTTCGTGCTGTGCGCCCAATCGCGGGAAAGGGCTTGCGGGGTCCTTAGTTATACCAGTGCCGATTATAGTACAAGAGCCCCTGACAGAAAAAGAAGGCCCGAATCCTAACTTTCTGGCGTTGCTACGCATCGACGCAGAAAGGGATCTAGGTACTCTGATGAAAATCTCAACGAGCTAAATGTGGGTATGCGCTCATATTGGAAATTATGAAAGAGTCTAGTTTTTCCACGAATCCTAACTATGTGGTGTTTATAAATTTTTGTAAAGTGACGAAATACAAATCTCTCAAGAGAGACGAGAGATAACAACGATGTAGATTATGCCAAACTGCAATATTGAAATAAGCCCATTACCTGGAAGAATTCTTTGATCCGTCTGTATACCAGACAAATTCTTCTGACAACAGATTTGATTTGACCTTGATATGATGTAGAGTTTATTGATGTTTTGCTTTACAGGCATTTCAAATAGCGAGTCTGTGACACAATGTTATCTTTTCCAGTTTTTATTGCAATTATTGGACTCCCTTGTACTAGTTAGATAAAAGCATGGAAACACGTAAGCCTTTAATCTAGCACTAACTTTTTTCTAGAGTAATCAGATTCACCAGAAAATCTTTGATGAATTTATATTGTGATGCAACATACAAGAATAGAAATGCTTAGAAATCACAGGGGTATAGAAATATAGGAATCTTATTCAATCTGCTTACAATCAGAAAAGAGACTAGACAGGCGTTACAAAAGTTTCTAGCTATAAAACAAGCTTAGAATGGATTCATAATAACCTAGAAATTTGCAGAATTTTTTTGTTACATTTACTTTAATTAATAAATTAACTACATTTGGACATAGGAAATATTCTAACCAATGACGTATATATGCCCCATTTCAAATGTTTTATTTCACAAGCAGGTGGTATTTTGATTCGTTTTCTTAAACATATAAGATTTCTTTTGTTTATAATTGAACTTTTTTCTCACTACCAAAGGCTGCCAATTGATTTGATTCCGGTGCAAATTATACCATTCCTTTATATTTAACTTCATATATTGAATACTTTAAATATTCTTTTATTCAATTTATCTAAGTAAAACTTTAAAATCGTAAATAGTTACAAAAAACTCATTATGCACAAATTCAACTTTATATTATTTTCGCTTTAACATATTTTTTGTTTTCAATACCTTGGCATTGACAGTTCTGCTTTTATTGCGGTTTAATATTTTTCTTGTTTTGGTCTGTACTTTATATTTTATAGAAAGTGATAAAAATGGAATGATAATTTTTTTGTAACTAACATGTCTAAAACAAAAATGACTTTTGAGCAGTTGAAATAATTTTGAGAAATAATACGCAATGTTTATTAATTATACCAAAATGTTATTAGCCTGATGTTGTGATAATGAAAATGTATTTAGGAAATTACAAAAAAAGTTGTTGACAACAAACAAAAACCAAAATTTCAATTCATACATGCATGATAAAATAGTCTACTATTGTTTTACACACAGGTCTTTACACATATTAAACACAAATTATACACGCAACAAACAGCAGCAATTTAATTTTAACTCTAATCAAATAAAGTACATAATTTAATAATGCAAATACAAATCACAGGTCAGAGTGCAAAAGGACGGACGAGTTACGCGAGTAATTGCAGAGTATGTACACGGTGGATTTAGAGGGGGAGGGTCTCGTTCTCTCTAGGGGTTGATGTGATTTTACCGTGGGAACTCACTATCACATGCAATCATGCACCTGTCCGTATCAGTGCAGGAAACGCTCATATGTTAGACATACAGACTCTGTGTGTTGAATTGTTTTACACGAAAATAGCTAGTGTTAAAATAATTATTGTGTGCTGTAATTTCAGTATAACTAGGTATAAATTTTGTGGTAGGTATATATTTTATGAGGGAGGGTTCGTTCTCGTTTTAGGAAGTTAAACCGATGTGATTTTATTATACATGTGAATATGTTGTGTGTGGGATTGTGAATTGATGCATAAAGTTATTAAAAAATATTACTGTAATTTTTTTGGTAAATTGGCCTTCGTGACCCTAATTTAGCTTACGTGATTTAGATGAAGAACGGAAATGTTTCACTAATAAATTTTTTTGTTTTTTTCTCCTAACCATTTTATGGTCCAATTTTATACTTTATTATTAAAAATATACTCCTGTAAAAGTGCTTTCTCATACCTTTACAAAAAACTGCCCTTTGCAGTTCTTCTTACAAACAGTTCAATAAAATACACAGTCAATAAAAACAAAATCAACCTACATCTAAACGTATTATAGAAGTAAATTTATTTAATTATTAATTGTATGTCATGTTGAGAACGTGATGTAATACTAAACATTTTAGTATAAAACCTGCCAGTAATCTTATACTCGTTTCTAATAAAATTGTGATTGATATTTTATCGGCAAATAAAATGATAGAGTCGTGGTTGACCAATGGAACCAAACTGTCAATGAGAAATCCACAATTTATGCGTAAAATGTAAGAGTGTGGTTTCTAGAACACAAAAGGTAATAAATTGTAATTATGAAAAAC
This sequence comes from Ignelater luminosus, assembly GCA_011009095.1. Taxonomy (NCBI): domain Eukaryota; kingdom Metazoa; phylum Arthropoda; class Insecta; order Coleoptera; family Elateridae; genus Ignelater; species Ignelater luminosus. The sequence goes on along the minus strand of VTPC01090177.1, from coordinate 166,101 downwards.
GTGCAATTTAAGATTGTTAATACAAACAATGATACTGGCTGCTCAATAATTATTTTATTTGTATTAATTTGAATATAGCCAAAGGCATTCTGGGAGATGCATCACTGATTACTATTCATTTTTCCATGCAATATGATTATTCATTATTCATGTATAAAATATTCTGTTTTACTTCCAGTCAATGCCAAGCATCCTTTCAGCCTCAAATTTGAGCTATTTTAGGTAATGTTTATAGCGTAAATGTAATGCTGCCAGATTTCACAAGGATTATCTATATATTATTACGACCGGTTTTACATTATCAAAGATGACCGTTTGGAGTGATAAAAACAAAAATTTTATAGTAGTCTATGACCTATCTTCTCATAATACCTTTGACTAAAATTGCCTATTAGCGATATCAAAGATTTCCGAAAATTCTATTTAAATTCCTTGCGTAGCATCTATTTTGTATTTGTTCGAAGGAATATTTTGAGCGTACCGAGACTGTTCCATTCGGCTTTATAGACCACAATTGTGAACAGATGGCGGTCAAATCAAACACAGTTTGAATATTTTGCGTGCAATGGAAGAACAATTAATAGACATGGAAACTTACCCTTGGACACCCGAAAGTACGGAGCAAATTTTGTTTTATGATCCACGAGGTCTTTGAACAAAGTGAAAAACTCTCCTTCTGTTTTGCGATTGGTAAACATTGGATGTGCCTTCTCTTTCTAGGCGATTCCTTTTTCTCTTCTTCTTCGTCCAACATATAAGCCATTACGGCCAAATCCCTTTATTGTGAAATTCTTAAACATTGTATGCACAGGATGTTACTTAACCGATACTAGACTGATGGATGATCGCATAATGTGAACAGTATGCCAAATTCCTTGACAGCGACTGGACCGTGATCGGACCGAAAGTATAAAATCGGCCTTTATGCCTCTCTGCCTTGCCACCGCTGAAGATTCGAACAGCATCATTTCAATGACTCAGTCGTTGCAATACCGTACCGCAGCAACAAATCTCAGTAACAACAACTTCTACTAACCAAAGATATTCAATCACCGCCGCAGCACAGAAACTTAAAAAGAGTTTACATAAAATATCAGGATTAGCAGATAATACCCCGTCTAGAAGTTTATGTTAAGATTTCACTCATTGCATAACGTACTGCAGTAAATTTACGAAAAACTCGCAGAAAAAGAAAGAAAGAAGAATCCGCTTCGAGAGTTCAATATACGATATATTAGTCAGTCTCCACCTTGGTAAAAGGAGCTCAAAGTGAGAAATCAACTTTGAAGGATCAATCAATCGACAAGGACTCGAAAAGTCAATGAATAGCTCGCATATCATTTCGCAAGAGAGAATCAAATCCGTAGCAAGGGCTCGACTTATAGAATACGCACGTTCACTTAAGGGATGCAAATGCTGCCCCGAGGAGGTTTACGCCCCTTTACTTAGCTTCCAAAGTTTATAATAATTCCTGTTCAAGATCTCAATCAAGAGTAGCACGACTTCAATTTACCAAACCAAAGACAGTTCAGCATACCATTTTTCAAGAAGTTCCGAATCCGTCTAAAGGATTCAAACACACTCCAAGAGTAACGGTTGAAGATTTACGACCCTCTGCCTTGCCGTCGGAGAAGAACAAAACCCGCCTCGTAAATCCAACTAGTTATCGCATCGAATCAAGAACAGGAAGAAATGGATTATACCATCTCAAAGCTGTTTAGTCAATCAATAGTAGACAAATCAAATCATTTACAAGAGCAGCTACAATGCAGCCTGGTAGTTATCAACCTCTAACGAGAAGAGGCAGCTCTGATCTTCAATCACCTATATTTCAACACTATGTCAAAAAACCAGAATGATTAATTTTCAAATTAATCTAATTCTAAAATCAATCAGATTGTTCAAAAGACTTCCGAAAATATTTAAGTATCATTTCAATTTACAATCAACAAAATCTACCACAACTACAATTATTCAATTGTATTCCACAAATATTCATTTTTCCAACTTAGGTAATCCATTCAACGCCCACACTCTCACTTTAAATCTTTGGAATTTTGTTTAATTTTGAAATTATACCATTACTCCAAAAATTAAATGTTCTTCTTCCAAATCATTTCTAAAGAAATTTTCAAATCCTGTGATTCTTTGAGAAAACTTGCTTAGGCTTGAAATAAATTGACAAAAATTTAGCAAAATGCTTATTTCGCAAAAAACTGATTGTTGGCCCATTACTAATCCAAGAGAATTATTGCAAAGCTTGTACTATACATTAATATTATATTATGTTAGTTTTCAAGTTATGATGAAAAAGAAAACCAAAAAAAATGAAAAACAATGTATTCTATTAACCGTTGTGACTCATGACCTGACTCGAGTCAGTATGGAATAACCTTAATTTCATCATCTTCATGAAGTCCATTATTACAATTTCTTGGATTCTAACCACTAAATCAAGGGTCCATGGCGCCCGGCGACCGTTTTACGTGTGCCCGCCACTGTACGACCACGATAAAAACATAAAGTTCTCAATAAAATGTTTTGTATATTATGTGATTATTAACTATATCCAACTATAAATTTACTTTGAAAAAATAAATGGTGCCCATCGCTCGACCGATATTCTAGAATGTGCTTTTCGATACAAAAAGGTTGGGGACCCCTGCACTAAATTATTAAAGTTGATTTAAAACGACCTTACATTGATGTTGATACACATCGAAACAACATTTTTAAAATATACGAGTGAACAGTCTACAGCTGAACCTAGAACAATCGAATTCAAGGTCATTTTCCCAAAACATTTTTATTGTAGTAGAGAAGCCTTCAATTGTAAGCTCTTTCAAAAATCAGAACATGTTGAGCTGTTCTTGTGATATTTGAGATTTATCAAATTCATTTAGATATTTTTCGTTTTTAAGGTTTCAGAAACATCTTTTCTGGATATTTGCTGGTCTCTAGTCGACTTATGCATCTATAGGTTTTGATATCAAATCGTCTCAGACATCATAAGCATATTGTCCACAGTATACAGTGTGTCCACATTTCGATGCTTACTATTGGGATCTCGAAAATTGTAAGAGATACGAAGTCGGTTAAATTAGAAAAGATTTGGCTATTTTGGAGATCAGCTTACTTATGCTTTGTTTTTTCAAAAAAGTTCACGTCTTACTTTGCTAAAAACAAAATTATCTTATTTTTTTTAAATAAAAAGCATTTCTCACGTATTGTGCCAAGACTTTAAACATATGAAAATCATTGATTTTTCTCAGCCAAATTGCATGTGTTATGTAACAATTGCTACAACAAAAAAAAGACACTTTTGAGATACTTTACTGAGTATTCACAGATAGCATCAAATAAGCAACTAAGGCCCCGTGAAACACCTTAAAAGCGTATTTATTTTGTTTTAGCAATTTTTGCATAACAAATGAATTTATTTGATAAAACTCCACGGCTTTGTGTGTTAGACGTCATGGCACACTATGATGAAAAATGATTGCCACTCCATAACTTGGTAAAACAATTGAATAGCTATGTCAAACCATGTATTACCGAAAAACATTTAAGGCGTGCTGTTCAGTAATATAGAAATCAAGTAGGCATTCCACTAGAAAAAATTTGGATTTACCTTTCACCCGAAGTAAAACAAAAGACTATTGCGAAAATAATTTTTTTATGTTTCGGAGTAAATTCTCTAAAATACCCTATTTGCTGTTCTTTTCTATCTTTGCTTGTTCCTGAGATATTTCACTTTAAAAAATAAGATAATTTCGTTTTTAGCAAATATCTAGTAAGCCGTGAACTTTTTTGAAAAACAAAAGCGTAAGCAAATTGATCTCCAAACTAGCAAGATTTCTTCTAATTTAACCGACTTCGTATCTCTTACAATTTCCGAGATCCCAATAGTGAGCATCGAAATGTGGACACACTGTATAGTGCTTGACATTTTTACCAATAAATAATATGTTTTTCGTCTGTGTTTTGAAAACCTACGTTTAGCTAATATTTAGTACTTTCTTTTTGTAAAGAGTAAAAGCTTGACATTCACAAGTTGATTCAGCTTCAGATAAATCTTGCAGTGACCTTAATAACTATACATAAGGTTTTTCTTTGATAAATAACACTCAGAATTGGTGCTCATAATCAAAGAATCTTATTCATCAAAAATTACAGAAACAATACATACGTAGGCAACTCTGAAACCATCAGTTAAAATTAATCTGAATAATATTACTGAATTATGAAAGTCATGATACAAAAAACTACAAGAACTGTCCAAAAGACAAAAAATGATAACGTGAAACAGAACACAACACTTCATTACCAAAATCAGATAATTTCAAGTTGTCTTACATCCTAGACTACAATTGTGCTAATCAAAGAAAAAAAAATTAAAACCCATCCTTACAGAACTGAGATTTAATTTGGTGTTTTCCGACTTTTTTACAGATCAACACTCTCAATCACGATTTATTAAGAATAGGAAAGTTACAGACAGTTCAATGTTCAATAATTGCCCGTTTCATTTGAAGAAAATTATTTTATTATCCCATCGGATGTTATTATCCTCACAAGAGATGATAAAAACTAAAAACATTCCAATTTCCTCAGGAAAATTACTAGTATGTCTATTTTGATTTAATAGACAGAATTTCCAAAATGTTGACGTAAATCGTTCTATCATTTGCTAAAACGCACTTTACCTTTTCCTTCAAACTTGTACAACCATTACAAAACTAAAGATAAAACAATGATTTCAGTTCTAGATAAAGTAATAACAATATTTTGTTTGCGCACAAAATATGAAACTTCCAGTTAGTTTCAGCAGTACAAATACTCATAAATAAAATCACATACGTTACCTGATGATAACAATCAGATTCCGAGCAAACACAGAGATTCTCATGCAGAGGAATGCCAGGCCCGGCTTCCGGTTCCGGGCAGGTGACCGCAGCGCCGTGGCCAGTGAGGGAACTACGCTTGCTTAGTCGAGCGCAGAGCCACCCACGCCTGCTCTGATTACATTTTACATAGTTAAATTTCGCTGGTGATTTTAATGAAAATTTTATTGAAGGTTAAACGCAAGTGAATTATTCTAAAATCCATTTATGAAATGACATTGTTTTATATATAAATGGTATAAGATGTTGAATACTTCTATAAAAATTCTACAGGGGGAGAAAGCAATGGATGGTTTCAAATCATTTCTTGTATTTCTAGGAATATTATAAGCATCCTTTCATCTAGGAAATAAGTCAATGTAGTTTATCGTAGTAATGTTTTCTTACAGTTTCTATATTTTTCAAAGTGGTCTAGAAAAAAACCCAAAATCACTCCTAAGAAAATGAGCTTCATGGAAACAAGAAAGGTAGGTATCATCAGTCTACAAGTATATAAGCGAAAATGACGTACATTGCTGGAAACAAACTAATTACACTAAACATCCAATACTCACTTATTTACTAGCAAATAGAGCTCTAATGGAGCAAACACATGAAAGTTTTGGGAAGTTTTAGATTTTCTCTTAAATGTCTGTTTTAGCACAAAAAATTGATTTCTTTGAGTTGTCTAAATTTTATAAACGTTGTAAACAAAATTCTTCGGAAAACTTTATGTTGCATGAATATATTAAATCAACAAAGTCCCTAAAATACACAATTGACATTGCTCAAACTCCTAGACTTGTCGAAGAAGTAATTAATATACCCATCTTTGTTACAGGTGTCAATGGGAAAATATTTTTTGCCTTGAACTAATTGAAAACCTATCTGGTGATGAGAGATACTGTTACAGAACCAATTTCAACTTCCCAAAAGAAATCAAATTCGTTGTCACATTTGTCCTATGTCTAATAAAATACTTATCAAAATAAATGGGGCAATGGTAAGAATCTCTAATAATGGAGAGCACTTTAAGCACGACTCTAGTTCCCAGAGAGACTGCCTTTTTACCACAATATCAAGAAAAGCTGGTTCAACTTGTAACCACATCTTTTCTACGTATATATTGCTTGAGTTTATCATAACCATTATGCCTTACCATCATCTTGTCAACCAATAAATTTTGTTCGAATCTGCCTATTTTCTAAAGTTGTTTATTTTGTCAACTTGTTCGATTTTGAAAGCCTCATGTTTCTTAGCGTTAGTCAAAAAAATATTTTAAAAATGTTGGAGTAAGCATTGAAATTGAAGGCGTCTACTACTAACCGTATACCTTAATCTTCACTATTTGACTAGTAATCTACTTCACTAAATGAAGCATGATAACCAGAAAACATCAAAAAATCCAAACAATTTTGATGTTTTCAACGCGTATTTTAAGACTGGTGTATTTTTATCTCTAGTTGTGTAGCGTGTACATGGTATTGTTTAGCAAATTTTTACAAAGATTGGAACCTTCCAAGTTGGTGAAACTGTTTTTAATTCTACTTTATTCTCATCAGTTCATCGTTTTGAGGACGTTTCTTCTTATCTCTAAGTTGACGATAGAACGAATGACAAAAAAATGTAATTCCTAAATGTAAATAAACACAGCAAGCTACTAATTGTTCGCTTCTGGGCTAATCGCTACCAAACATGTTTTCTCTTCCAAACGGTCCTGCAATTATATTCGAATCAACTCGAAATGGTTTTTGACATAACAGATGTTCAGATTAGCCTTTTTGCTATAACCAAAATACTTATTACAAGTCATGGTCGTGCCACTCGCTTGGTGCTTCTAGAAAACCTCGGATTGCTAGAGAAAAACAAGAATAGTTGTCATCAAAACTTTTTAATATCTTTGATATCTTCATGACATTGAAAAACGAGTTCAATAGACCTTGAACGATGCAGTTTACTAGTGCAGTTTAGCTGTTAATGCAATTCAATCAGGAAAATCAATTGTATTGTAGTCCATTTAATAATCCGAAAACCAATTTTGATTGTCGTCGACCAGTTTTAGGTTTAGGAAAGGGAGACTTTGAAGAAGATATCAATTTTGACCTTCTCGGTCTTAGACGTTCAAATCGCAATAAAATACCCAAATAAATAATTGGATGGAATTTGGTTAAATCTGATTTTACTTCAAAAACTAAAATTAAAATTTTTGAAATAATATTTTGATGTATCATTTTCTGTTGCTTTTATTTGCCAACGGTTTGTTTACGTTAGATTAATTCGCGTTGTAGATTGGAAGTAAGTACGAGAACCCATCTGATTGTGAGAATACTCCAGGGAAATTTCGTGAGGGGTTGGAGTTCCAATAATCTATTTACATTTACATGTACCAGGTAACTAAGATAAAGATAAAACAGAGAAGGTTTTCGTAAACAAGAACTTGTTTCCGATCAGATTTTTTGCAGAAAAGGATATTTCTAGAATACAACTTATTTCATATTTTTCATACACACTGGAGGAAAACGATGGAAAACCACAATTAGTAATATCATACGGCTTTCAAATACCTATATAGGTAGCTGCATCAAGCACTACAGTACTCATTATAGCAAATTCTAGATTTCATAGAAAGCATTATAGAATTACAAACAACGTTTTAACATACAAATCTGATACGTGATAGGTAGGCTTTTAAAGAATACAGAAAACTGCTAATAAGTGTTTTTTAAATAAAAGCACAATAACGTAACTATTTCTTCATTTTCAAAGCTTTTAGCCAAAATGAAATCGGAACTAATCAATATTTTTACAGTTCGTTTTCTAATGCAGAAAACCGAACATTACGAAATGCTATTTGATATTTATAGTTAATGTATTATGAATATAATTCAATGTGATTAGAAAAGTGTTTAATTGTAAATGTACAAGCAAGCTTGTGTATTTTAAAATCAAGTTAGCCACTTTTATGCTTATGTAATATTTGCTCTCATGCTGATGTTTGACGTCACCTTTGCAGGTATCTATTAGATTGATCTCTGTTAATTAATTAAAGTGCCGTTTTAAAAATTTGCTGCGTTGTTTTCATATTACAATTTGATACACAGCACAGTAATGTTTTAGAACTCATAAATTATATTTTTGTTAACGATTTGACTGACTGGGTAAAAAATGTGCCTAAAAAATAGTTTATTAATTACTACAGACACTAAAGTATTTATAATATTTCTATTGCTTTGGCTGCTAAATTTATGTTGTCATTATATGGGTACTTCATATGTAATTAAAATAAATAACAAGACGAGATTGCAACACTTCCTTACAAAAGAGAAATAAATTTGTAGATACATAATATAGAACATTCGGATTAGTGCCAACTCTTGAAAAATTTGCAAAGAGAGAAAAGAATGTGGCCTGTATGGCACCTCTTCCAGCTTGATAGGTTTTCTATCAAATCTGTAATGAAATAAAAAAGACTATCCATCTTACTGTTATGTTGCAAATTACTAAAAACAAACCCACCTTTTTCAAGTTAAAAAGCCTTGTGAATATCCCAGAAAAATCTTTTCGGACGCTAGGTCTTAATTATGAAAGAACGACTTCAGGTTTGGACCATGTCAAGCTTCATTCTTAGTAGCCCTGCTTCCTGCAGTTTGCTGTGCTTTTGACACGATAGATATCGTACCATTGCAAGTTTTAGGTCTCTTTAGATTTTTTCTGTACCCGTGAAGAAGTTTCTCATAATAACGGGCGAAACGTTGAGTCATGAGTTCCTGCCAATGTTGTCCCTATTTATGGATCACTTCTATTGTTATTGCTCATCTTCGAACTTAATCATTTCAGGAATTTTGAGGGTTCAAGAAAGTGACTTCAAAAAGTTGCAATTACTATAAGAAGAAACAGACAGTCATAAATAACAATCCCCGTTGATTTGAAGAAGATAGTACTGCTGCAACTGAAAAAAATGCAAAAATAACTAAAGATGATTGCGCTCTTAGAAAGAAGAAATATCGAACCAGAACTAAGTAATGAAATCCATTGACGTTAAATGTAAAAACAAGGTGTAAGGTTTTCTTATTTCTAGAAGTTAATTATTTTGGCATTCTGTATATCTTTAGATCACTTATGATTCGTTTGGGAATCACATGATAGACTTCAAATAGTTTTCTGTGACAAATCATATGCTTGTTTATAGCAGGAGATATAAAATATTTTTTGCTATTATTCGATTTTAGTACAAATTACCGTCGTCCTGCAAAACTGATATCATTGACCCGAAACACCAAATAGCTCGATAAACCCGATTGGCTCAAAAACCTAAGGCGTTTTAAAAGTAGACCCTGTTCGATGTGATCTCAATCTTCAATTCGAACTCTCGCAAAAGACTGTTTTCAATTGAACTTAAAGCTCAGATCTTGGCGAGGTCGTACTTTTCCTACACAATAACTTATTTCGTAACTAATGTCTGTACCTTTGTTTAGTATCTGCATTTGAAACATTACTTTATTGTACGACTGTACATTTTATCATGAACTTTATAATAACCTTACTGGGCATATTAAATGTCTGATCTACGCTGTTCCTTTTAGCAATTTCTTTGATATTTTGGCCTAAACTTCTATTCAGTTCATAATTTCCTTTCGTTTTGCTGATACATCTATGAATAGTAGTGGAAAATTAATTTTTTGTGATAGAAATATTTCTCAAAAGATATATAGCTATTTACAGTCGTAATTAGGAAAAAGTTAAAATTCCAGTTTGGAGCAGCGTCTGGCGTTGGGCTAAAGCGTGAAGACGTCAGTAAGATGCTTCCACCGTTTCATATTTATCACCATAAAGCAATCTGCCATCCTGACTAAAGTTGAAGATCTCTGTCTCTGCTTCAGAAGTCTTCTGGATTATCCCAGCTGCCGACAGACGATGACACTATAAGGAAGAATGTCTACAACTGCCACTAAGCTGCCTGCGCTGTAAAGCAGGGGTGCACAAAAGGTTGATTGCGAGAGCTTTTGGAGTCGATCGCGGAAACGAGGACATGCAGACAACATTTTCTCAAAAGAATACAAAATAGAATAGTAACTATGCCCTATCCTTGTCCTAGTAGTCGACAGTCGATCTCTTGTCGTCCAAATATTTTGTGGTGGATCGCAGACAATACAAATCTGAGCGTTCCTGTTATAAAGGATAGTTCTGCAAGCTATCGAAGTCGTGCTATACCTGTCAACGCTCTTCATTTGTCTGTCCGAACCGCATTCTACCGCTGGTATGGTTCACAACAGCAAAATGTCTTTTTTTATAACCATTGTCCAGGTCGTCATAACTCAATATTTGGCCAGTAAAGCTCAGTCACTAGTACGCTACGCTAGCTGCATATGCTCATAACTCGATGACACAACTACTTCTAAATTTCTTGACATCGACCTTCCATCATCGCTCGAGACACTATTTCGGTCAAGGAATTCTAAGGCGTCTGTCACCTTAAACACACATTTTACTGGTTTTGTTCTCTCGTAGTGTTGCGTGATGGTCGGTGGGGCGAAGACACAGCCACCGTTCCAATTTGGCAGTATCTCCACAAGCAGGTGCCCTGCGCCATTCCAGGGAGGAGGCTCGCTATAGCCACTTTCATCCATCCCAACTTTTCTTAGTCTCACTCCGATTGGCCCGCCATTCTGAGAGTTTAAGGCCCTTCCCAGGTCTGTCAAACTTTACAGCTACCCAAAATTTCCTTCCTGGCCGTCACCGTACTCAAATCTTCCACAGCGCGAATTGTGAGTGTTGGTGGTTTTGCTACCAAATTACTCAAAATTCCTACCATTAATTCCTTAAGCATTTAATTAATTCAACACACCATTCATTTCACTATATTCCTCCATTCCTTCTCCGTTTCACAAGTCAACTAACTCGCCTTCGTCCACTTTTATCAACTTCGTCACTAATATCATTGGACCATCGCTGAACATCTTCAGCATAACCACAATCCAATTCTACGAATCTGCAGAGCCGCTGCAGTCATCAACGAATTTAACATCAAGCATCAATCTTCAAGTCTTGCTCTACACCATCAATACAAAATTATCATCAACTTTAACTTCTACATCCTTCAAGCGGGCTGAGTTCAACTGTCAATTTAATATGTACCTCTGCTTCCAGAGAAGCTACATATAAAGTTCCTAAAGCCTCTGTTTTCCCACAGAAGCAGAAATCTTATTGAATGGTGGTGATGATGATAATTATCGTCCTACCAGAAACTTCTAACACCAGCCAATGAAAACAACACACCAAGGGAGAGTCCGCAAATACTACTGTCATGTGATACAAAGATTCCTACTGGGCCTTGTTTGCCATCAAGACTGGAGTCTCAAGGCTTACTGTCCTGCATGCTGCTTTCACCACCTACTCCGGACGATCATTCGTATAGTTGCGTCCCCAGACTTGTCCGAGGGGCTCCACTAAAGGAACGATGGCGTTGTGGAGATGAGAACCGTCTACAGCTACTGAGACTTGCTTTTTGTGCTTTCCAGGGAGTTTTACAATGAAGAAGCTTACGGGGTAAGAACCCAGACACTGTTGCGAGACCGCTTACACTAGCCGCCTTTTCATGCGTGCCTCATTCTTGACTAATTTATTTTCCAGCACTGCAAGGTCAAAATACGATTTATGGTTGAAGAGGACACTAAATTCTGCAACAGTTCGACAACTTTCGGTATCTAATTAATTTTGAGTAACTTTCTAGTATGGAGCACTATTTTACTGATTTGCTATTGGCAGACGATGGACGATCAAAGGCGTCACTAGAAATTCTTACGCCCGTGGAGCTCCTTTTACCTAGATGATTTTTTTAGTGTGACAGTTTGTACTAAGAAAACATGTGGTTCTTCACTAAGGTAAGTCAAAAGCTATTCAATGTATTCAACGACATTCGTTGTCTTTGTCAATTCCTAGTTACGGTGCTATGGACGACTTCTTGCAGGCATTAGATGAACTCACTATAGTGAATGTCAGAAAAGATGCAGGAAACTAAGCTTTATTGACTGGTGACGAAGAAGGGAGAGTTTTCCAGTCGGCCCGGTAAAAACATTCTTGGAATAATTTACTAGAAAAAATCGTTTTGGTTGAAAATGCTGCCTTTATCTGGTACACTTCTAAAAGTAGAGCGAGAAATCATTTCGTATTTAAAAGTGATTTGGGATAGTAGATTGATTAACAAGACAATCCCCATTTAATTGAGTATGATTAATTCCTTTAATATGCTGTACATGCCTACAATTCGCTAAGAATAAAAAAAAAAGTGGAGTATTCTCAGTGTATAACCAGGTACTTAAAAGGCGTTTCGATCTCGGATTTTGTAAACTAGACGTCGAATTATAAGAGTCTTTTGAATGCCATTTCAGTGTCTTTAATAGTACCCGAAGAATAGGGTATCAAAGGTTAACGAATACAAATACTTGCACGAGGGTGGTCTGAAAATTTTCCGACCTCAACGTGAAGATGGCAGCACTCGTAAATAAAAGCTACTGAATTTCGTTGTTCATCTGTTGACAGTTACTCACCAAAGTTTCAGCCATTTTGGACGCGCAGTTTTTATGTAACAGTCGTTTGAGTGAGTTGATGTGAGTTTTTTTTTGTGAAAATGGACAAAATCGAGTATCGAGCTGTCATTAAATATTTGTTTTTGAAAGGCAATACGCCTTCGCAAATAAAAGATGAGTTGGATTCTGTGTATGGGGACTCTGCACCATCATCTACCACAGTGAAATTTTAGGCTGCTGAATTTAAACGTGGCCGTAAGAGCTTGGGAGACGATGAACGTTCGGGACGTCCAAAAACTGCAACTACCGACGAAAACATCGCCAAAGTTCACCAAATGGTGCTAGACGACCGCCGAATTAAAGTGAGAGAGATAGCAGAGGTTATGAACATGTCAAAAGAACGTGTTTGTCACATATTAAATCAACATTTAGGCACGAGAAAGCTGTCCGCGCGTTGGGTGCCGCGTTTGCTCACGTTAGACCAAAAACGTGTTCGAATGAATATTTCCAACGCTCTTTTGGCGCAGTTTAGGCGAAATAAATCCGAGTTTTGGCGCCGATTAATTACTGTAGATGAAACTTGGATACACCATTATACGCCCGAAACAAAAATACAGTCCAAACAGTGGACTGCAAAGAGGGAACCGGCTCCAAAAAAAGCAAAAACTGTTTTTTCGACTGGGAAAGTGATGGCGACTGTTTTTTGGGATAGTCATGGAGTTATTTTAATCGATTATCTTCAAAAAGGAAAAACCATTACAGGAGCATACTATGCATCATTACTTGACAAGCTGAAGGCAGAACTTGCGAAAAAACGGCCACATTTGCAGAAAAAGAAAATCCTGTTTCACCAAGACAACGCACCGTCTCACACCTCAGCGGTTGCCATGGCGAAAATCCACGAATTACGGTTTGAATTGCTTGACCATGCGCCTTACTCACCAGATCCAGCCCCAAGCGACTTCTTTTTGTTCCCTCATCTAAAAATTGCGCTCGGAGGACAAAGATTTTCGTCAAATGAAGAGGCAATCACCTTCGTGAACAATTATTTTGCAGAGAAAAATGCCGAGTACTATTTGGACGGGTTACAGAGATGGGAGCATCGCTGGGAGAAGTGTGTAGAGTTACAAGGAGACTATGTTGAAAAATAAAAAAAAATTTTCAGAAAAAATGTCTTGTATCTTTGTTAGGTCGGAAAGTTTTCAGACCACCCTCGTACTATGTAAAATATTGTGACCGAATCTAAAAAATCCTATGCCTGGATCTTGTATATAACTCGATTTTTTCTTTTCTTTTTGCGAAATATGATTTGTTCGTTTTGAAGCTACCTAATCGATGCGTTTTTGGTTGATAAAGATTATTTCCTTTGTACCAAGCAAGAAAAAATCAGACAAAACACATGTATAACTAAGTAGCTCGTTTTTCCAACAAATATCTAGATAGAGTTTGTCAACAAAGCAACAAATTAAAAATGCGAGCTTCATCACTGAATTAAATTTTATTTTTCATTAAAGCTGCTTGTTTTCATTTGATTACCTACCACTCTGGTACCAGTATCTATTGCAAAATCAATGATTTAGAATTTTATAATGTTATGGAAGGTTATCCTCAATCAATATACAAATTTAATAGGGTCATAACTATATGCTATAAAATAAAAAAAAGGTAAATATAGCTCATACTAAAAGAAGCATTGCACAATTTTAACTTAAAGGTACACCTGGGTTTTAAACTATAGAATATCGTAGTAATAATAATAATAATAATACTGGTTTGGTTTGAATCCGGATGAATCACGATTTTATATCAGTGGTCCTGTGACGCAATCGTTTGAAATGATGGAAAAGGAAATACTACTTCATATATAATTATAAAATTCTGATGTCTAATATTGTTTTCATTATTAAAAGCTCTTATGTAATACCATAAGATGTTACTTAAGACAAAACCAAAATAGAACCAAATAAAAAAAGACGATTTTATCCATATAAATAGATATTTTTGAAGAACATTATGTCAAGCTCTCCGAAGTAGAGGCCCACATGCGGGTGTGTAACCCCAGCCGGCGCGACCGACTCCAGTTACCACCGGTGGTAATGCGACACTGAACGCAAACCGGTGATATGGTCAAGTAAATTTGTCATTTACGCTGCTGGAAAACTGGATGTGATTTATATAACCCGTGCTGGTGGACTCGCTGCTTCTTGCTTTCATACGTAGCGTTAATTTATTTTATGCGATATATTTTAGTAACGAAAAAGAGAATATTTTATACTACCGCGCTCGGCATAGGGTTGGAATGCAACATATAACTAATTGCGATAATTAAAAATGCATACCTACCGCGAAAAAACGAATTTAATACTAATAAATACACATATTTTATTTTGTAACAGGCGCGCGGCGTATTTTATGAGGAATTATAGATATTTCTTTTAATTACTTTTAATGTCGCGTACTTACACGCATTTCTATGCGTTTTTGCAAAGAGATGATGAGAATATTTTAAAAAGATATACGAGACTGTTTTTTAAACTTAAAAAACCTTGAAAGATGCATGCACAGCTTAAAAACCGCAATTTAAGTGAAGTAGCATATGAACACGATTATGGTGTATTAAACTTATGTAATACTAAATTTAAGTTTAATTAAAAATCAATCGGATTTTCCACGGTAGGTACATAATAATGACTTTGGAAAGTCCCCAGTACTGCAGAGTTTATGGTTTTAACAAATCAACAAATTTCAAAAATAAAACTTATGAACGTTAAAGAAAGTAAAGTTCTATTTAAAAGTTTTCTCAATAATTTCTAAAGCCCTTGATATTTAAATCAATAGTTGGATTTTGTGACAATTATTAACATAGAGATTTTTCTAAACTGTTAAGCACTTAAAAAGTGTTTCTTATCTTATTCGTGCATCAGTTTATGTATCTATAATTTTAAGGTGGTGTTGCACTTCAATTATATAGCAGTTTGTTTGTCGGTGATTCCACAATTTCAAGATGACTCATTATAAAATATAAATTTAGGATTCGTTAGTATCTAATTAGCAAGTATTTAACTAGTTCCTGGTTGAATTAAATGTTAAGAACCGCTAAATTATTTTTAAGTTAAACTAGCAGCTATAGACACAAGCATAATTACACTCTAAATTCTTGCAAGTCTGCAGATCTTACAGAGCACAATAAATGAAATCTAATCTTTACCTATTACTAATTAACATAAGCAAACTTCTTGCTGACAGATCAGAATTTTACAGGATACTCACAAAAAAAATGGAGATGTAGGGGTTTAGATAAGTGAAATTTAAAAAGAATCAAAGATGCAAACAAAAATTCAATTTTTTTATGAATTTGTTTTGCTTCAATTTCCTTTTCAATATTTTTCTACAGAGTACTGTGAAGTAATTCTGACGTTTACAAAATTATTTCCTGTTTAGATTCCATTTGCTGTGTTGCTTTATTTATTTCTTCAACTGTCCTAACCACATTTACAACAAGAACAACCAACACTTTTAGGTTGCGACTGGTAGGTTTCATTAGCATGTTCCGTGCAATCTGGAAATTCTGAGTAGTTTGAAGAAACTTAGAACGGAAATCCTTTATTTTAGTTTAGCTTAGTCCTTTGCTTTCTGTTTAAGCCCAAAACCACTGAGAGAAAATTGGCAACTATTTATTAGTAGATTTTGATTTGTTTGTTTAATTATCTCACTAAATTTACTGTAAGAATTATTAACTAAATAGTAGCGAATTTTGTTGTTTCGACTCTGGTCTAGATTGAGGCTAAACTACCAGGAAGTTATCATCCATAACATTGTCATTTTATATAGCTCGATTATAATCGATTAGTATTCGCGTCAAATAATTCACTCTGTAGCAGCAGAATCGTAATTCCATCGAATTATTGTCCGTTAAATAGGATTGCGGTAGCATTGGACATATGCACTACTCCAGTCGTCAGTATCAAACTGACATTGAAGTTGTTAATGGAAATCAAGTGGAATAATAAAAAAATTGCAAGTTGAAAACCTCCAACTGACGTCTTCATGTTCTTGACTTAACGGTTTGTAGATCATTGCGTTCATCATCAAAGACTACTGTCTGTTGATTATCAAAAAGATTCTTTATAAAGGTTCTTTCATTTTTTATTTATTTTGACAAATGATACTAACAAAGGTTCATTTTGTAAAAAAATGATTTCTTTTTAAAA
>VTPC01090177.1:122583-144481 GCA_011009095.1 Ignelater luminosus | reverse complement strand
CAATTTCCATGGCCTGTCAAAAAATCGCCAAAATTTTTATGCAACACAAATTACAGGCGGCTGTCACTGTCGCCCTGTAATTGTCGCCGGACAATTGTCGCTATGTCAAGTTTTATGCAACACCCCTTGGACTCCCAACCAGACGGAAATCTTAGAAAGGATTGGCTTAAGCTCAGTGTCTCCACATGATGTGCAGGGCCAACGACATTGTAGCATGAAGAACAAAAACCTTCGAATGATTTAACAGGGCTCCTGAGAAATAAAAACAGAAAGGAAAATAGACAAAGCGATGTATTTGCTTCAAATCTTTTTCTCGCTGATATTTTTGCTGAATTTTTTAAATACTACCTGTTCTATTCATGATTGTAGACCTTAGGCAACTTGGCCACACGCCTGTTGTAATCACACGTTTCGATAGTTGTGGTCTTAAGAGGTGGTGGTGAATTGCGCTATTACATCAAATTCACAGAGATTTCCTTAAATTCTTTCGGCTAACTTTTTACGATCTTGCATCGCCAAACATACCAAAAACAGAAGATTCTAGGTGTGTTGCCTTCCAAAAACCTGCATCTACACACCACATTAATCCGTTTAAAACATTCTCACAAGGATTATGCCTACTTCGCCTGTGAGCAATGTAGTAATGACATTACGAAATAAAATTTATTTAGTTGTAAAAGTGATACCAATAGATAGCAATTATCAATTTTACCCAACAGCGTACTATAAATAACAATCAACCATGTGTACAGCAAGACTATGGTAATTTACTTCGATTTTATGTAGAAATAAATATTATACAGTTTTCTAAGTAAAGCATGACCATAAAATAAAAAGAAAAAAGCTGAAAATGTTTAGCCCCATTCAGACGAAGGATATACGTGTTTTAGAACGCATTTCATGCATAAAGCTTTGAAGTACTACATATTGTATTACCGAACTCTGAACACCTGTTACAAAAATTTCGATAATCAATTTTCTTTGGTATGCCGGTTGCAATACTGCTGAATTGTATTTGGGCAAGTGCTCGATGTAATTTACACTTGCTTGCCGGAAGAACACCTTTACGTTTTATTTGTCCTTTTTTAATAGCAAGCAGTACGGGCTGTCAAGACAAAAAAACATAAAAATCGAAAACATGTAAAATTAAGTGAAAGAACAAATATTTAAACCATAATTTACAACATTGTACACGTAACCAAATTAATTAATAGCGTGAAGGGGGAGGAATGTTCACGCAAAGGCTGCATTAGTGGTAATGCGCGATGGAGGCACCGATTAGCGGGTCTTACATGTCGTGCTGCCGGTCAGGAAGGAATCGGTAATAGCCTTTTACGTCACGCGTCACATTAGTAAAACAATACGATAGAGTTGCCTTATCCTTTATTAATATCAATCTTTCAGGAATTTCTGTATGATAAATTAATGTTAGTGAAGTGAAATGACTTTTTTGTTTTTCTCCCTTTTTTAATGCTAAATATAATAAAAAGAATCTAGAAATTACGAGATTAATTAATTTTGGAAAGATAAGAGATGAAGTGGAAAGTAATTACAGGCAAAGAATAAAATGTAATCTTGATATGAGATTTAATAATATTTAGTAATTGACCTCTTTTTTCCTTCATGCATATAATAATTATGTTAAATTTTAATTAACACCTTTGCGATAATAATAATTTGTATTACAAGAAGAGGACATGTTGACAGCATTTGGACTATTGCATTGGAAACGTGTACGTAGGATTTAAAGAGAAGTGAAAGTATAACTGCAAAAAATTGAAGTAAATGCTTGAATTGTACATTATCATGTATCACTGGCAGCAATTTTCTTCGTTTTGATTTTTGAACTAGTACGATATATAACATACCGATTTATTTCATTCTGTTTGGAGAAAAATATCTCATATTTATAGTTCAAGTACCCCAGATAGTTAGATATTTTCATATTGTAAAATATAAATTAATCACAAAAAAAGCAAGGTACCAAAACATTTTCTGTGGAACTCCAAAATAACGAAAGAAAAGGCTATCAGAAACCAACGAATTTGTTCAATGTGCCTGAGAATATTTCCAGTATTTTTTCATGAAGCACCGTGTAGTACTGTTTTGGTACTTAAGGTACTGCAATTATGCTGCTAATTGATGTGTTGATTTCTTAGCGAATAAAAAGAAATAGGAACATATTATTGAAGTCTAAAGCTATTTATCAATATATGTAACTGGAGTCAGCACCAGGATCATAGCTAGGGATAGGCAGAGAGGGCACCCGTCTAGGGGCGCACGAGGCAAGGCAAAAATGTAATTCCTTCGTACTAAAAGAAACACAACTAAATACAATTTTTGTGCCTTTTTGAACAACAAATGATCAGTAGCAAAACGAATTGGATTTTTATTGAATTTATAACTGATACAAGAACACTAAGTTTTAATGCTCAACACATGTTTAGAATTATCGAATATTAAGAAAAGGAATAAAAGAGGGTTTAAGGGATAAGTTGAAAAAGAGATAATGACTTTCTCGGACTTTTGGTAACAAAAGGGCCTAGATGTGGAAATCATTTAGAATGCTATCCTATAACAAGGACTAGAGAGTTTTCTAAAAAATGTTTTTACAAAATTTTACCAAATGGAGATAGCGTTCACAGGAATTCAATTTTTTACTCTGTAGAACGCAATGCAGTTTAATGTTTTCCTTGTTTGTTGCTTAAACTAGGCAGTACCCAATTTTCTATGCTGGAAACAGGATTTAGCGACTGGCGTAACAATGGCGACAAAATCAAATCGCACGAGAATTCGGCTTCCCTTAAAAAACGCGTTATCGACTTAAAAACCTTTCAAGTGAATATCGGTCAAAATCACTTTGTTACTGAAGAAATTCAGAAAAATGATTATTTCCGAAACGGAGAAGTGGAAGTAAATCTTTTGCTACAAAAGAAGAATGTGACAGTTGATATAGCGTGCAAATATACTAAAAAATTAATGGAAGAAATCCAGAATTACAGCAACGATTGTTTTGCTAAAACTGAGAGAGCTGCTAATTGTGATATTCCCATAGAACTCAAAGAAATGCGCAAAAGGAAAATCAAAATTTGATTTAATTGTTGAGTATCCCATTTTTCTACAGCAATACAAATATTTTTAACTATATTTGTCACGAGCGCCTCATCTGAAAGATCGTTTTCCAAATTAAAATTAAAATTAAATTAAAAACTTTTTAAGATCGGCTATTAAGGATCATTCAAACAGTTTTTGGTTTCTGTGTAATAAAGGTCACTGTTCCCGAGAAAACGCACGAACTATACATTACTAAGTTACACTACCCAAAAATAAAAAAAAATATCATTCTATTTAAAAAACCTCCATATCTCAAAAACTATTGAGAATAGGCGAAGTATGGGTTCGTTAAAGAGATCTTTGAGGGTACTACTCAAAAATAAAACAAAAAATATAGCATTCCATTAAAAAAATTCCATATCGAAATATAAAATAGAAATGGACCTGTTTTAGAATTTTTCAAAAATATCATTCGTTTTGAAATTACTGATTTTATTCCATAAGTAGTTTTCGCGCTGCATAGCTAAAAATGTTGGTCAGTTCTAGGAATCAGTTTTTTGAAAATGACGATTTTATTCAAAATTCCCCAAAAATCCTAAACTACAATTTAGCAATGTCACTTTTGTTTCCAAACCTTTCATTCAATACAAATAGATTTATTATTTTTATCAGACATGACTGGTATTCACAGGAAAGGGTAATTAGGAAAACCCCAGCATTCCTTGCTTGTGTTCAGGACTGCGTGTTCGTGAGTTACTTTTAAAAATGCTCAGAAGAATGGGTCACAGTGATTGTTCTATGGAAATTGTGGGACCTATAGCAGTCCTTGCTGAAGCCGGTTCGTCCACTAGACGGATTAGACAAACTGTGGGTCTTTCCGTAAGTATTTATCACTGCTATACAGAGTGTTGTTAAATTGCTTAGAACAAACATAAAAACGTTATTCTACGAAGAAAAATAAGAAGAAAACCTAGATAAACTTTTTTCCAAAAACTCTCTCCTGTGGAGCTACGTCACCTTAAAATCTTGATAAAGAAGGCAATTTTTTTTCTAATAATTTCGCAAAAAGTTTGTAGTACAGTAACTAAATTTGGTATGCATGCCCTACTTATCAAGATTTTTATTTAGACTTAATTTGACAAAACTGCCTTTATCCCAAAAGTGTGTTTGGAGGGTGAAGATCGTTCTCCACATTCTATATAAACATGTACTTAAATCTATAATGGTTTTCGAAGATTTTTTTAGAAAAAATAACTGAAGAAGTAAGATTATTTCCAAGTGAAACAGGCTATGTAATGGCTGCATTAGATTTCAGACGCTTCTGTAGACAAGAGAGTTTAGGAGATTAAAACGGCCCTTACCTCCAAAACCATATTGCAACAAAGCCAGTTTCTACAAATTAAATGTAAATCAAGGTCTTGATAAGCAGTGCACGCATACCAAATTCTGCTGCTGCAGAGCAAACTGATCGGAGTTATTAAAGAAAGTCGTCGTTCTTCCTAAGTTGACGTAGCTCTACAAGAGAGTGTTTTCGGAAAAAAAGATTTTAGGCAACCCCTGTGGAAGTTTTCATATCGACTGTAGCAGCCTACACATGACAACCTGTGAAAGTTGAAATTATCAACACTATTACGATATGAAAATACTGTTACTTTCATATCGTAACAGGAAAAATTTTGGGCATAATGTTGGGGTCGTCTAGAAAATAGTGTTCATAACTCGTTCGAAAGTGCTACATCGAGACTCGTTCGTAAATCTTTACACTCGCACGATATATGCTACTTTCGAACACTAGTTATGAAAACTACTTAATCTAGGTTTTTTTATTTTTGTTCTTCCCCGTAGTAAAAATAATCCTTATATTTCTTCCATGCAATTTAGAAACACCCTGTATTAAAAAGTAGTCGTAATTACTTACTATGTCAATGTAAATTTATTTTTCATAATTTTAGGTTATTTCTGGAGATTAATTTCTCATTAGACTATCGCCTACCTTTAATAATTGCCAGCCTGCTAGAAAGATCATGTTGACACCTGACCATGCTGCGGCACATTTGGTCTTTTGTCAAAAAAAATATTAATAGAGATTGGTAGAATGTAATATTCTAGAGTGGAGAAATTTCTTTGTCGTCTCAAGGGGTTCTCGTGCAATTGTGGAGAAGAAATAGAACACGGTATGATATAGAAAAAGTTCTTCCTAGAAGAGGCTAGATGTGTAAAAGTAGCTCGGGGTAGATTGTCAGAGTTACACCACCATGATTTAATTCCAGAGAATACATAAGAGTATTAAATAATGTATTATTACCTAGTGTAAGGGCAATTTATCCAGAAAATAAAATGGAAACTTTTTTCGCCGTTCGAGCAATATTCACACTGCCCAAATAGTTCAAGAATCGTTTGAAAAACACCCTGCAATTGCACTATTGCTTTGAGCTGCTAAATCCGCAGATTTGGATCCAACAGAAAATTTGTGGGCAGCAGTTGTAAGAGAGTGGGACAACGTTAAATTCCACGAACGCAATGTAAAGGAGTTGACACGTCATGTCACAACAATGTGGTAATCCTTTAGAAACTCCCAGATCTGTGGTAATATCGTAAGCAGCATGGAAAGAAGACTACTAGAATGTATCAATAATAATGGATATTATAGTATTATATTAATATTAAGTAGTTTATACTAAATAATTTTTAGAACTTTCAATAAAAACTCTTTAAATGTTTGACATGGAGTTTTATTTTTGGTTAATTCCTTAAAATTAAATTGTTTACAAAAGTTTATTTACCGTTCCCGATTGTACTACGATATTGTAATTTTGTTCTGGTCTTTCTACGTTGAAAATAAGTCTAATACAAGGATTTTGTAATTTTTGGATTGATTGTACAAGTCCGCCAAAACTTTAAATATTCTATTTCCCTTTAACCCATGCTCTCTATATTATGGCAAGCAAAGCGTATAGCCGTTAGTTGTGTTGCTACATGCATCCTTTTCCTATTCATCTATGTTTACACAGAGAAATGAAATAGGTAAAGGTAGTAAAATGCGGCTACCTGCAGGCCGAGTGTTAACCCATCAAAGTTCCGAAAATGCATACAAACCTGTTCACAGTAGCTACGCTAAAAGTAACTTTTTTAAATTTTTACATCTATTTTCCTTAAATCTAGCAATAAATGTATTTTTTACAATTCACTTTTATTTGCTAACTTCAGTCTTTTGGACCGTGGTGTAACATGTGGAGTCTTTAACTTCTACTACAGACAACGGTCATTTTTTCACGTAAATACTGGGTGGGCCTATATTCAACAACTGGCCTATAACAGATCACGAGAACTTAGTATTCGTACTTTTCATTTAGCGGTATCAAAGATATTATTTAGGAACAGGTTCAAACCTCTTTAACACATCTAAATTGATTTAAAGTATCGATGGATGCCTTGCCCTTATTATAGTCGACTACCATTATAGGTCTGTTTCTTTTTGTATACAAATACAGAAAGTCAAATGGCGTTCAGTTTTGTAATTGTGTTATGAGTGCTTTGTGGATTCCGCCGATGCCAATGAATCGAAAAAGTTTTCTACTTATTTTGAATGGGTTCATCATTTCAGATAGAATATGGTTCACTCCTGGAAGCGTGCCCCTGACATTTGCTGATCTTCGGTTTCATAGCCAATGTCAAAATACTCCAAGAAAAGAGATTTCTGGCAAAACCATTATCATCTTGATATTTCAGTTCTATAGGAAATGTTGACCACCAACCTTTGCTTTATTCTAATAATGAAACGTAACGAAAGTTGGCCATGGATAGAATGACGTAAGTTTGCATTAGTTTGAGTGATACTTTCATCAGTAGTTAAGATTTGATGTGACTATGATGATTTAAGTATTCCCATTCCCAGTTACCATTAGTTTTTCTATCGTTCCTAAAGTGACTTTTGATCATAAACCTTTTTTGTTCTTCTTCAATACATTTTAAGTTTTCAGAGTGACAGCAAACTCAACCTGCTATTCAAACACTCTTAATATCTTGCCGCTACATACTATAATAATCTGACATATCCTCAAATGTCAGTTTCTGTCTATCTTTCTCCAGCACAGTGAACCCTTAGCAGCTCAGCCATTGTCCCACTTCCCGTTTTTGTGTAGCCATCTGTTGGAACTTCCAAAGTCGTAAAGACTTCCCGATTTTCTTTTGAAGGTACCCGTCGCAGTCTAGCACAAAGGAAAGTACATCGACCTCCGCACAGTATCTTCTACACGGGTATTTCTTTTTACCTTTCTAATGACCTTGTTGTATGTAGTCAGTGCTTCCGTATACTTATTCCACGTTCCTGCTGTCTTCGTCTTCTCTATTAGCTCTATAGCAACCTCAAAATCACATCTATCCTTAATATTATTGTTAACCCTCTGAAGATCTTGATTAAGGTATGTCTTGAAAGACTTCCCAACATTTCTTCTAAGGCTGCAATATACCAACTTTCCTTTCTGAGATTTTGTTGTATCAAAGCGGATGTGTCTATGATTTGAACAACTTTATACATATATTAAGAGAATTTGGAGAAAAAGAGAGATCATCATTATAGAAAAACCAATCAAATTGCGTTTAAAAATCACGTTTACAACTGGAACGAAAAATTGGTTTTTACAAGACCAACAAACCTCATTAGAGAAACATAACGTGCTTATACTATTTGAACTAACGCTTTCTTCATCATCGTTAAGACGACGTCTTTTATTTAGAGCAGGCTTTGGAATTCTTATATTTCTTTTGTTCATTGGGTTAACCACAAGAAATCTGAGTAACTGACAAAATGTCAGTCATTTGTGTTTGTTATGGCCTTACAATGTTACAAATTGTGTCTGCAAAATGTATTTGCTATGGCAGCAAGGTTTGTCTCTATTTGACATAAGGCTGCACATGCGCCTTTAGCTAACAAATAGGTGTAGTATTATGTAACAGTAACAATATCAAGAATAGGAAGAAATCTCGAGCTGGAACTACAGCAATTCGGAGCTCTCACTGCATTATAATCTAAAACATAGATAACAATAACAAAAGTAAGAACTGCACGTAAAGAATAAAGGAAATACCGATAAACTTACTTATGTAGACATGCAGCAATATTACCAGTAACAAAATCTGCAAAGACTTTCCCCAAACAATACAGGCATTTTAGCAGAAAAGACACAAATGTATTGCACAAAATATGAAAAAGCAAATTACACTTTGGTGTTTATAATTAGTATGCTTTATACGGCGTTAATATTGTGTTGATTAAGCTCATTTTAGGAGTTAGACTACAGAGTAACTAAATTTGGATAAAAGCTTGAAATTGAAATGGAAATAAGATGTATCAATGGGCATGACAGATGTAAAAAGAATTATACAATTTTAAAATGAAAAATTTTAGAAATTTCCAGAATATTATAGAAAAACTTTGGAAAAATTCATACATGCCAAAGCCCAAAACTTAGGAGCTCCGAGATTTACTATGGGCAAAAAGTGAGATAATTTAAGTTCATGCCAGAAGATTTAGTAAATGAGTGAAATTTAGAATTTAATTTATTGTTACTTGTCAATAGATGTGTATGATCCGAGATTTTAAAAATTTACAAGTAATTGCAGGATTGAATTTGGGGGTTCCTTTAGTATGAATTCTTGATAAGCTTCACTGGTTAAAAATTCTGATTTTTCAGTTTCCGTGTTTTATAATTAATTAGTAAGTATTAGGTCTCATGTTATCCAAATAGTTCCTCAATATATTCTAAACATTCTTTTCGTTTCGTCTTGCCCTTTTATAAAGTGAAATAAATCCTTAAAATGCAAGATATCTTAGTGGCCCCTAGTACCCATTTTACCCTAAAGTAGTAGGTTACTATAAATAGTAAGCAAATTAAGAAGTGAATGCACTTAGTCGGTAATTAAATTTCTTGTCTATAATCCATCATTTGTTATAAGATAAAGAACAATCTGACTACTGTAGTAAACAAGTTTTTATTGCATTTACTTAATAACTTACTGCATTTACATTTTTTCTAATGTTACGAACGATCTCCGTATGGTCAGTTCCAGGAACTTCTCAATTAACATACTATAGATTTATAGCAATATCATACCTATAATAACCATAAGCAAGTAGTAAATCTGGCGATCCTTTTATAGAGAGGAATATAGTAAAACCAACAATAAATACAGATGTGACATTGCGACGTCCAACACTATAATTTTAACAATTACGAACTTATGTGCAAATGGTAAATATTATTATAAAAAAAGTAAAGATTTAAAATTGAAATTCAAATATTTTATATACATTATGTGTGTGTACTTATTTTTAAAGATTCTTGGAAATCATGTGAAAAGATAAAATTTGGTGCTTCCATGCTAGACCAAATCCGCGTGGACATAAGTAGCATGGGAAACGGCAACAAAAACGATAAAAAACTGATTTCAGATGATTTCTTTGTTTTTTATCGGTAAGAAATGTACAGCATGTTCCAATGTACCATTCAGTTTATTAACTCTAAAATAGTCAAACTTATGTACTTTACAGAACTCTTAGGTAGTTGACACCAGCCCAATAACGGAATGTATCATGAAATTCTATAACGAAGATTTTGTTTTGGCATAAATTTATATGAATTACACAAATAGCTTGCTTGTCAGATATCACATCATTCTGTCTTTTTTTTAGTTCTATGGTTACTTTAGCGTGTTTTCTCTATATTATTCATACAACTAACCCTTTGCCGCTTTCATCAGAGAGCTTCAGCTTCATTTGCCATCTACCTGAAACAGTGTTACTTTGTTTAAAGGTTACAATAGTCGGGGATTCTCAATATTGTCTTGGCTTCGTGTGATAAATCCTCTCTAAGTTGTATTAGAAGAGTATAAGATCTATTTTCTTGTTTCATAATCAGACCAAAAGCGCCAAACGGTTCATTTTTCCAACGGTGACAATTCTTGTAAGTACTTGTACTACTGAATATATGACAATTCTGCAACACATCATTTATAATCTATAGGTTATTAATTCCAACTAAAGCACTGTAGCTTTTGATAAGTTTTGCTCCTGCCAATAGAATCGCTTAGGTTTTTTGAGTTGAAAGTAGGGTCGTGTTTATCAATTTTTGACCATCTTTGCTTTAAAGAAACCAACTAGCCATAGATTTCGGCTTTCTCAGTTTTCATCAGGTCCTTTTCACAATCAATGATTCAAGTAGAACAGGCAACTTCATGTCACATTTAGTACCGTTTTGGAATACATCAGTATTAGTGATGATGTCTTGTCTTAGTGGAGCACAGTACTAAAGGTTCCTAGAATTTTCTAATTCCTTAGCTAGACTATCATACGATTGCCAAGTCGGTAAATAACATTGCTCAGAGACTCGAAAACAAATTTTTTTAAGTCTGTGATCAAAGGTCTATCTCACTGGGCACCCAAGCTTTCGAAATTCTTCATTTATTAGTTAATGCAAAGCAAACAAAACGTGACTGTTTTAAAAGCTGTTGCTGTCCGAGGTGCATCCGCCAATAGACTTGGGTGCCACATGCTTCCTAAGTTTTTTCTGAATTTGAAAATTTAGAAACTGAATCTTCCAAGCAGCCATGGATGTCAGCAAAACATTTCCCCCCCTTCTTTATTCAAGGTGGAGGAAGTAGAATTCATGCAAAAATGCAAAACGTGCTTTAGAAGAATTAAAATAAACTTAAAAACTTGGAAGCAAGATAAACCAAACGATATAAAAAGTTCTATTGTTTCCTCACACAATTTACTAGAAGGAAGAGCTCTATCTATTAACCTCAAATGTAAGCGCTCAGCATTGACGTTGGTATTGAAAGCGTAGTACAGTTCCATTTTCAGTAAAATATCTTTCTCTAGACATATAGATTGGCATATGAACTCTAAATTTCAAAACTGTCAGTATGTTACTATCAGAAAAATTATTTCTCCCAAAGCTGAGAAAATCTTTAGACTCTTACACTTCATAGTATCTAACTAGACTTATAATGTCTAGTATATTACATATGTATTTGTAAATCGTCTCACCGATCAACTAAAAAAACAAATGCAACAAGTGTCTGCGTAATACGTGCATCAGATTTTTTAAATTTAAATTTTAAATTCCTCGTTTTATAAATTCTGAAAACTTTTGGATCAACCTTGTATACTTTTTACATTCTACAGCTTTTTAAGGTTGGTTATGCAAAAACCTTGTTTTTTCGTTTTCTGGTGTATCGTACAGTAAATTTATTTCGGATGTTAGATTAACGGAAGGAAGACATTCATTAATTTGGAAATGTTAATGTATTACACGAAACTAACTATTTAATAAATTAAGAATTAAATAAATAGGAAATTGATTTAAAAATTTGTAGTACCTTACAAAGCCGTATAATACTATTAATAATACTCAATCAAATTAAAAGAAGAAAAAAAACATTAAAAATAAATTGCTATAATTACTACAAGACCAATATTTCCAGCATCCTTGGGAATTCAAGATATGATCAATCAGATACAAATGCGCATAAATAGACAAGTAGTAAATAACAAATTACAGTTTCGCTGCTTGAAGGTCACGTTACATTTTCTGAATTTTAAAATAAGATCTTGGTTTCGCAAATTATTTTAAATTATACTGTAAGGAGTATTCTAAGAACGATTTTTGAAATTGCTATTTGTAACTAAAACTAATAATAAATGCAAATCCGTGATCCATGTTTGGTCAGGCTGTTTACCCTTGGCATGCGAAACAAGCCAGTTATAATCACTAAAAGAGGATTACTAATCTCCCCCGGGAATAACTACAATAAAATGTTTAAAAGTAACTCTACTTGGGGACGTCTTTAAAAATCTATAACTAATAATTTACGACGAAGGGATGAAACTAAAATATAAATTATTAAAACTTTCAGTATAAGAAAAAGACGAAAATATTAAATATTTTTATGTTCACGTTAACATCCCTATAAATCAAATGGCATAAACATATTTTTATTGCAAGTATCAATCTTGTTTTATACTTGCATTAAAACCAATCGAATTTTCATAAAGCAACTAATGGCTTTCGCGAATACGTTTGTTTTATTATGGTTTTGTAGTAGCAGCAGCACTTACGTTATGGTAGGGAAATTAAGGGTTATCTCGGGTGATTTAAGTTTATGTTTGCATTTATACGTATGGAGATTTAAGTTATGATGCCATTACTATATACTACACAAGACTTACTAGAAGAAAAACATTCTTAATGCGCATTACGGGATTTTTTAAATTTCTTGAAATGTTAATAGATCCTTGGCAAATCCTACACATTAACGAATTCATTTAGTGTGAAAGTTGTCAAATGTAATAAAATTTGTTATTTAATGCTTAACAAAACTATAAATAAATAAGAAAACAAAGTTAAATTTGGTTATTTTATTTTATTATCAATTTTGGGCAGATACTGCAGGTCACCTGCAAGTTTATTTGTAAAACAATCAGGTCCATATTTTTATTCAAATATCGCAAGGTTCTTAACATTTCTGTACAGGATGTTTTAAAATTGTTTTTCAAATACTTCACACATATTGATGCAACTTTTTTTTATGAAGATGCATCATACTTTGCCTTATCTAGAAAACAACATATCATGATCAGGTGACTTTGATGAATAGTTATGTCAATTTTAGAAAAACAATGTTCATTTCTTTATCGTAAAATATAACAACTTTTGCTTTTTAATATATTGAATCTTGATTATTTTTATGCCCTTTAGGTATAGTTTCTTCAAACTTGATAAGTCGATCTGTATCTGGTGCTAATCTATATCTTGTAGATATCAATGTTGTCTTTGTCCTTGAAACCTTCTCTCTTAAGCCATAACTAAAATACAACAAATTGCAAACTTTTTTACCATAGATTTGGCTATATTGGTTATAATTGAGGAATTTAGTAATCAAAGGTGTTATTGTTGCAAGAGACTTCCTAATTTTTTCCTTAAGGTCGCATCGTGACGAAACAATCGTTATAATCATCTTTCTCAGCTAATGCGATCCAACTGGAAGGCTCACGAAAATGAGATTTAGGTCCTTATAATTGTCATACAGTTCCTGTTATACCGCTATAATCAGGGATCTTGTTTTTCAAAGTTCTTGTTGATATAGTCATCGGAATACAGTCTCATATCGTGTAGGAATCAATTTCCCTACTTTACAGTGTCGGTTAATGACAGATTTTCGGGAGAGCTGAAAGGGGATGAAGATTGACTCTTTTGACTCCATAGGTAAGGGTCTTCGTCTTCTTCTGATCATTATCTTGCCTATCCAACTCAAAAATGATATCGCTCAAATTAAGGTTTTCTTGACCAAATGTTACCGTTTAAAAGTTTGCTTTTGGTAGTAACAGAACAAATGAATACTCTGATGAGCTATCTGGATATCACATGTTTTTCGGCCTTACCCGTAATCAGAAGCAAGCAACTTTTGAGTTATTTACGTATAATACAGACAGCAGAAGCCTATGAGATTGTCTTTATGAAATCTCAGTATTGGTGGAAAGGAAAATATTCAGCTGCTATCAATGCTCAACAATCTGTACAATTGTACATTAAAAACTTCTCAGTTGAAGACAAACAAGACGAGTTTGAATTACGAAACAAAGAAGAAATTGAAAAATTTATTACAAAATTACTTTTCTTTCCGGCTTAATAGCTCAATAGAACTATCGATGCTGATCAGGAGGAGAAAATCGAAGAAAACATTGTTAAAATAACTAACTAGGTATTTCTTTATCAATGTATAACTTTCCGATTGGAGGACAAAGAAAAGCTATTGAGTAATTGACAGGCTCAGAATAGAAACTTTTTCTTGATTATTCAATTATTGTCTTAATACAATCCCGTTCTAAAACAAACGAATCGACAAGAAAGAAGATGCCCACAATGTTTAAGTTATCAAATTCAAAACGAAGTAATACAAATACAAGAAGTTTTATTTAATTATAATACTTGTCACAACAACAAAACTAAATCAAAACATTATTACAGTGAAACCTTTCTATAACGGACAGCGTCCGTGCCGAAGAAAATGTCCGTAATACAGAGGTGTGTGTCCACTAGGAACACGTAAAAACTCATGGATTACAACATTTTGAGACATAGAAGAGTATCCTTAATACAGAAGTGTTTGCTATGTAGAGTTGTCCGTTGAGAGGGGTTTCACTGTATATACAGTGTGTTCAGCGAGGAATGGGACAGCGCGATATCTTGGGAACAAATGCAGATTTTAAAATTCTGAAAACTTTGCTATAAATGTAAGGTAGGGACACATATTTTGTGATAAAAAGTTTTTAAATTAAATGCGTCACCACCAGATGGCGCTACCTACCTTAATTTTCTTAAATGGAATACCCTACTTTTTATTCGATTTTTGGAGTTTGCAACATATTTGTGATAACTTTCCTTATAATTGCTACCAACCTATCTGGTTTACTTTTCGGGAAAATAATACTTTTTATAAATGTAACACAAAGATGTGAAAGATTGTATTCTGTAGAGATAATAAGCAAATTCTTCTACATTCCTGGAATGTGTATCGCATACTACACTTATTAAATGTCCCCAAAGAAAGTAATCTAAAGGAGTTAAATCTGCAGAACGAGCTAGCCATCTTATAGAAACATTAGTATCTATATATCGTCTCGGAAATACCCTCGTATGTTGGGGTTCCATTATGTTGATACCACGAACGTCGTCTAGTAACTAATGAAACGTCGTCTAGCGACAAAAAAAATTGAAAATTTGAGTTGAAGTTGAGAAATTACCGTTCGATACAATACTTCTGTAATGAAGACCAATCTGACATTTTGTCACACTTGCTTTTCGATTTATTTTACCTTACCGAATCGATCACCGAAAGGACAAACATTGTTTTTGGAACACACTGTATATGTGTTAGCTTCATAACAAAAATTATAATCAAAGGCTCCCGCCAACTCGATGAGTACTTCACAAATTAAGCACATCATAAATTCATGGGTTGGTTATACTGCTTACTATTGAATAACTCGGTATAGGAGTTAAGGGAAAATTAGATACATTATATTTTTGTGAACGAAATCCTGAGAGAAGGGGAATGGTTTAACCAAATTTAAATTGGGATCTAAGAGTGACAATGCAACGAGTCAACTGTTGACTAGAAGGTAAATGAAGTAGAATACATTTTTAGGTCAAAGGTTTGGTTTGAGAAGAAATACTTTGGGACTATACTATCTCGCTAGGTAGGGAAATCAGTTTGGGAAGGTTTCAACTGAGAAAGCTGATACTTAAAAAAATCAGAGGTTCTACGTTTTCAGAGCAAAATTCCTTATAAAATAAGGAATGTTTTACTCTTCGAGAGAATTTTGATCCTTTCCAGCATGGCCAAAGATCACGTTAGTGTTTTATGACAAACAGTAAATTTCAAAGTTTCACATTACGGTTCATAATACCCTTTTTTCTTTTCTAATTCGTTTTCCTATCTCAGGACTTGTTTTATACTTCCTAAGTCTTACTTCGGGAGACTTTTCTGTTCAGTTCCTACCTGATTACCTTGTTTTGCTAATTTTCTAGAATTTACTGTCAGTGTGTCAAATTAAGTGGTGCCTCTAAGTTTGCACTTTTGAAAATGAAATTATTAGAATGGCTTGCATTACCCTTTCTAGCGGTTTACTGGCATTCAGGTCTCTTAAATGCTTCTTGATGTTATCGTGTGGGGCGACTTGGAGATAAAGGCTTGCACTTACCTGGTCTTTTAGTCAGACTTCATTCTAAAAATTCATCGGACTTTACAGGCCTACATCGAGTCAATCCGACCTGTCGGGCTTGTCAGGATGTTCGTCTTATAGAGTGGGTTGGGCTTTTCGGGCCGTTATGATCCGTAGTGAACCGAACTGAAATCTTTTTCGTACTAAGTTATTTTTAAACTCAATCGGACAAGCATTATTTTCATACTGAACCGAAAAGGAGGATTTTCATACCACACCAGACCGAGAACTTTTTGTTACTGAGTCAGGCGAGCGTTATTTTCGTAAGGATTGAGGCGGGCATTATTTTTATACTGAACCGAAGAGGAAAAGTTAAGAACTGTATCGTAGAAGCCGCACTGTCTGGGTTTCTTTGTCGGGCCTAAACTCAGGTTTAGATTATGGCGGGCCTCAGGTTATAAGGGTGGCTCTTCCGGGTCGTTTGTTCTTATGTGGTTTCTAGTGCCTGTCAGACCTCCCGACCCTGTCGGGGCGTTCGAGCCTGTCAAATTGTTCAGGGGTCTCGGAATTGTGAGACTTCTCGGCCCTGTTGGGTCGTTCGGGCCTCTCGGCCTTTTCCGGCCGATGAAAAACTTGCCGGGATTTTTCGGGCCGCGTCAATTTTACTCTCACTTGGGTCGGGCCTGAAACTTTCGGTCCCTGCAGGGTTTTAGCTAGAGACGCCTTTCTATCAGCTTTTAATTTCGTTCTTCACTGCTCTTTGACACCTGTTGTATTTAAGCTAGTTTTCGGGATCTTACAATAGTCGCCAATGATGACTGCCTGATTATGATGGTTTGAATTTCTTCATTCGTGCAATTTTTTCAGTTGTTTTGTTAATCTTGATAAGGTCTTAAGATTGATCTGAGAATTTTAGGTTTAAAGGCTACAAGACACCGTCGCGCCGTTGGTCTTACAGAGTATGTACCACATTTTGCATCCATATAGTACCTTTAGTCTTATAAGTTTATACGTAACATAGCTTGCTTAAATTTTTATGTATTATGACGTTTGTCGTATGTTAGAGTATTCCAAAAGGTATAGTGCGTTTATGACTTTAACTACTTAAGTATTTCACAGCGGGTCCCTCATAAAAATCAACAAATACAAGTAGTGGCACGTGTCAGAGACGATTGGGTAAAGCAAGGACCGTATTGAAATAATTTATTTTAGTTTAAAAGTATTTACGAAAGTAAAACTCATCTCAATACGACCCTGTGTCAATGTTAGAAAAGGTCTTCGCAGGTAAGCGGATTTATGACGCCCTGCTGTAACGAACTTGTAAAATTTACTGTAAGCAAAGTAGCAATTAAGTCATAAACGCACTATATCTTTTGAAATACTATATTAGAGAACACTGGATGAAATTCTAAACATTTTCAGCTTGCCCAAAAACAATCGTTTTTGGCAGATGCGCTTGACAAATTTCATCAGTTCAAGAAACTTACTAAATGAATTTCTAAAAAGCTCGCTTATATTGCTTGAAACTTGGTGAGCGTAATCTTTGTGATTACCTGTCATCCCTTTGCTCAACTTAAGATTAGAGACTACATTTTAACAACACTCGATATATGCACACCAGTTTTCGTTTCGGTAGGAACAAACCGGTTAGAATAATAGAGACGAAATATTTCGTACATACGGTAAGTAAAAGTTAAGTGCAAAAATGAACTTTACAACCCTGTTTGAAATCTAGCATTACAGAGGGTCATGGTGTGCTTTTCAAAATTTGTTTCTTCATTTCTTTTTATTGGTTTTTCGTGCTTTCTGGCTTGAGTACCATAATACCATTGCCGTCAGGCTGCGAGTCATCACTTCAAAAAGACAACAATTACTGCCGACATCATTTCCATTATGACAGTGTCCGTTTACTGTTTGCAAACAGATAAAGATCTGTCTAATTTCTGCGGCAAATGTATGATCACTCACTGTCAGACCGGAAAGGAATTATCTATTTAGCGGTATTTAGTAAAACGGACAAGAAGGGATAAACTTTAGAATTTCTAAGAAAATTAATATTTCTGTAGACGTTACACCTGCAAATCGCATTATGAGGCGGCGCCATTGTCAAACGTCGTAGAAAACATAACCAAGTTTGTAAGAGCTATATGACTTGAAAAACTTAGCTTAGTAATCCAAACTGATACAAATTCAATTTGGTATACGTTTACAACCGAATTCAAGTTTTATCACAAAGTAGTGTTGTTATTACAATTTTAATCCGGAATAAAAATATCTTAAAACGTCAAACGGATTTTGTTTTCTGCATAGAAAATAATCGTACTAATAAGATTTAGTGTAACATATTTAAAGCCGCTTCTGCAATAAACATACATTTGAAAGTTAGAAAATTTAAATTGAAATATCTAAAATCACGAAGAAGTAATTAAATTTAATTAAGAGAAAAAAGCCAGCTGTTAAATTTTTATTTAATTAAAGTGATTTCCTTACATTTAAATTTAATAATTGCTTTTAACTCGATAGAAAATTGTTATAAACGTTTTCTACCTACGTGCTAACAACGAGATAACTGCAAGTCATCTTTAAATCTCTTTTCGTTATTACAAGGTGTCATACACAGTAAAGATATGACCTGAATTTTTTTTATTAAGAAATAATAAAATTTAGAACACCTTATCTTAACTTTTATCATAATAACAGATTGAACTTTTCAAGGTTTTTTGTCTACAATTTTACTTAGGTTGCACTTACATCAGAGAGGAATTTTAGAAAGTTTAGATTTTTTCTGGAAATTTGCAAATGTCAAATTTGATTTAGTGCTGCACGAAGCTACTAAAAATATTTAAAAATATTAAAATAGAAATTCCAAAAAGCAATTATAGGCTTACGGTTCTTAAAGGTACTTAACCTTTCTTGGGAAAAGTACAAGGGGATGGTTTTAAAGAATACCGTTAACTTCAAGTGGCAACAAATATTGTTGACTAGGTAGGTATATACTGTTCGTTAATTTAGTACAGAAGTCAAATACCGATTTAACTTTACAGTTTTAATTTGATAAATTGAAATTATAATTTTGAATAAATTTAAATACCCTAAAATTCCATTGACAGGTATATAAAGTTTCATAGTATATCTTAAGCTTGTGACTTATTGCTCATAAAGTTAAAACAGACGACTATAAAAACAAAATTCTTCAAAACCTAAATTTAGCCGAATAAGAATTACAAGGTCGTCTGTGACACAATAACCGAACCACTGTGGGGTGGTGTAATAAATATAGATTATAAAACATAAATTTGACAGAACGGTCCAGGTTTTTTGGTTTGCATCAGCAGCAAAAGGTAGTAGTATCATCTGGAACACAAACCGGTGGGTAATCTCAACAACGGAGTGGGCAGTAGTGGAAGTTCGTATAGTGATTTCAGACAAACAAAATTATGGGGATCGTTTAGATGCTGTTTTAAACTCATATTATAATGTATTAGAAGACAGTTTTATAAAAATGTCATTAGCTCAGACACCGATTTTAATGACCCAGAAATAAAGAATTGGGCGGCATTTTTTAAAACGAGTGGCTTTTAAATTTATTACAGCTTGCTTAATTTGAGTTTAGTTTGTCTAGATTAATAATAAACAAAATTGCAAGTTTTAGCTTCTATTGTTGCAAGAAGAATTTGAATTTTGTATGTGTATCAAGGATAAAAGTATAAATTTACATTTGGTTAAAATTTTATGCTCTACAGCTGTAGAAAAGTAGTGCAATTTTGACACAAACAAGTGTTTCCGTCTTATGATAATTTATCATTGTCGCACGATTACAAATTGCAATAAAAGTTTGGGAATAATATATTATTTCCTTTAAAAAAAATTCAATTAAGCTTTGGTCTGTAATCTTGATTATACATTTTAATAAATGAATGTTATTGATTAACCTACACTCGGGAACACTAAATACGTTAGAAGTCTGAGTACCTATGTATTTCCCCTTATTACGTAAGATAAGCTAATAATTCGTTTTGTAGCTTCTAATTAAAGGCATGTTCTTTTGAAATATATCGGGCTTTTCGGCCGCATCGAACTTTGTGATTTAATTGTATATTTTTGACTGATAAAGCATTTTTTAGTAAGAACCACTTTATTTTTGAGACGAACGTTGTTTATTCGACACATGAAGTATCACGGGTTTGGTTGTCACATTTCTTCTCCTTTTTAAAATAAACGACATCGGTCAGGTGTTAGGGCATGTCGGATCATTCGAACTTTTTTTTGGCTGGTCAAATTTTTTTTAGATCAGTCGAACTTTTTAGGCCGGATGGGCTGATTAGACTTTTTGGGTGTATAAGACTTTCTGGCACTGTCGGTCTTTTCAGGTCGTTCGAATTAGTTGGGCTTTTTCGGACCTGTTGGTCCTTTTTGGGTCGATTAAGAATCTTACCATGTCTTTCTTGCACCATGTAGAATTTATCGCGGTCGGGCCGGGTTCGTGCAAGACTCTATTGCCTATTATGCACCTTATGTTTAGAATATTAACAATTTTTCATAAAGAACAAATTGCTCAAGCTGAATAGCATACATCACACTTACATACAAGATGGTCACTATCAAGGATACCAATACTTGCAATAGTCGAAAATCTATACTTGCCGAGCTACTGATTGGTATACACTGACAGTGTTACCACTGATAAAATAGAAATGAATGGCTGTAGTTAAAAAGTTTATAACAAACCTAATTTACTAGGGGAAATTTTTATAAACTTTTTAGTTAAAAGTAGAACTCGGTAATAGCGGTACGTGCATTAGTAAACTTAGTTGTCCAAATAAAGAGGAGTTTGCAATCTTTACCTTTCTTCATGGTCTAAATCACATATATCATTAATCGCAGATCTTAAGTTAGCACGCTTTTGTCAAAGAAACCAGACATGGTCTAATACGGTACTTCGACTGCTTCGGGTTCAACTAATTTCTAGCATTCTGAGGATTGGTAATTTGCAAACTGGTTGTGACCACAGGTTATAGAAGGTGTACCTATCTGTCTGTACTTGTATACAATTCCACTAACCAGTAGTACCAACAGATCTTCTGTACGATGGTTTGCTTCCTATTTATAGAAAAACCGAACATTCAATTTAATTGTAATTATCCTAAAGTCTGCAATACACTCAACAAATTATCATTGTGGAAAAAATAAGATCAATTGCAACAGCCAATGCAAAACATGTTTTGCTAATTCTAGATCACATCTTCGTTTTTGACGTGGCCAAATGTTTTGATTCGCTTGGTCTTAACCAAATAATAAGTCAAAGAAGTGCAATGTGCATGTTGTATAAAGATTTTTCTACATTTTGCTCACCGCAGCATCCAAAAATAGAATATGTTGCACAGAACTTTGTTTGTACATAGTTAAACGAAATTACAATAAACGTCTAGATCTAACTTGAACCGGGGCACTTCAACGTTCAAGCAGTAGTATCACGCTTCACTTCTGATTTCAACGCCAAATCCAAAATACCTTATAATGGTTATGTTTATAATTCTGCCTTATTATCGGCCCAGATGTTGTAGCGAAGGTGACACCGCCACCTAGGCACTTTACATAATATAAATAGCATAAACAAAGCGCAACCGCATTGGACCGACGCGACGCAATGTAAGTTTGAGCCTGGAACCGGAAAAAAGTTTTCCGGATATGGGCTTGAATTACGGGGCTTAAATTGAAAAAAAGATCTATTCGTGAAAATGTACAATTCCCTTTTTATTCTTTGTCCTATTAAAAAAACTTCATTAGCCTTACTTTTTTTGCAATTTCAGTCTTTTATCATAAAAATGCGAGAATGCACAAAGCTTCAGGTAACAGCTTAAGCTATTAGGATGCCGAGATCGCAAACGCGACAGTTTTCCAATGTAGTTGGTTTCATCATACGGACCAAAAGAAAAAAAATTAAACTTGGCAACGCTGCTAAAATTTAAAAAGGATTTATGTCTCCTACAAGAAAGCTTACAATTTAGAAACTCATCGAATAAGTAGGTACGTATGTATTAAGATTTGCCAAAAACAAGCAATCAAGAAACCTCAAGAAAGAAAAATCTAAACAGCTATTATTAACGGAAATATGCTTGT
>VTPC01090177.1:0-113365 GCA_011009095.1 Ignelater luminosus | reverse complement strand
TCTCTGCTTCATAAAACTTACATATTTTATGAATTACCACGAATCTAACAAACCTGTGTATTTACTTTTTGGACGTATTGAATCTAGTATAGAATGAATTTCGTTCCAGGATCACCAAACCGGTTCTTCATCACTCGACAGCAGTACCCTTCAGTGGTTTTTAAGTTTCTTAAGACTAACTATGAACTACTGTGAATGAATAAATAAATAAATGAATGAATGAATGGAGTAGAAGAATGAATGATAACTTGATATGGGCAAAAACCTTAAACGAAGTATATTCAATAAAGCAACTTCACTAACCTAATTTACATCCTAATTTTTGATTTAGCTCATAAATATTATATGGTAAACTTGTATTTTACAGAGTAGAATTACCAAGTACACTGTCATGGATAAAGAGATGGTTCAGCTGAAGCCGTTCTTCCTTCATTCCCAGATGGGATTCGAAAATTGTTTGATCACCTGTTCGAAGTTTACACTATCGAACTACTTGCCAATAGATCTAGAGAACAATAGTCATAAATGAAGAATCAGATCGAATTTAAAACAGCGAAACAAAGAATATCAATCAGCATTAGACATAATGTCTAACAAACAGAACCAAGAACATTTTCAAACAGCGCACTGTTATGTCAAGAGTGAATGAAAAATCAATTGCCGTATTGCCAGGTGCAGCTAAATTGTATATTCAGACTATGTTAAGCAAACTTACTATTTGATTGATTTTTAAATTTGTGGTGGGATGAAGAATTTTGTCATCCAAAAGGAAATTACAATTGACCAAAATTGCCTAAATGAACCAACAATCTGAAATTCTTCAAGTCTCAATTTCACTCTACTAATTCTCTGCTTAGTAACATAGTATTCATTGCTTTTCTGCCTGTGAATAAGTCAGGCATATATCTATTAAATAGATTCTGAGCTAAGTTGTTAAGACTTGAAGAGTTTCATTTCTTAATATCTTTTGTAGGACTTTCAGGCTCTATTATAGTCGAAAGTAGGTTGAAAGACCTTTCAAATACTTATTACGCATAGTAGATATCTGTTCAGAGAGTGACAACCAAACACTTTTATAGTCGTGAACTCAAAACACTTATTTTTCTCCACTGTGCTTTTGCAAATGTCGTCCTACAATTGATCGATTCCACGCAAGATCAAGAAGACCTTATGGTCATCAAAGATATTTTTCCAGTTTGAATTATAGCTTAATAATCTTCACAACAGTAATTTGAATAAAAATCTCGAAAGTTACCTGCTTTGACTTTGACAAATTTTGATCTTGAATCTGATAATCACATAAATGCTAATTTAAACCAAGAAGAGTTTCAGCGACTTAACTCAGAACATGGAATCAAGAACAAAATTCTTACTAAATGGGCACTGGAAATAGTGTTTCTGAACAATGTCTGTACCAAGATTGAAAGATTTGACCACACTTCGTTAGTAGTAACAGAACGTATGTGGGTACGAATAGCTTACCTACATTCTCGATATAGAAGAATTCATCAATTGGTTTTTTTCTTTCTGAGACGCTTGTGGTTTTCAATTCGAAAGCAAATCTGTCATCATATGCAGCTTTGTAATAATACCTATGTATACCTGCAATTCTCACATTTCTGTACCAGCCGCATGACCCGCTACTGAAATAATAAAAAATTGTGGTTATTCAGAAGAAATACAAAAAGTGCGGACGACCTTCACGATTCTTAAAACAGTTTTAGCTAAAGAATTTTTGAAGATTACAGGTTTTTGTCAAATGAAACAGACAAGATTGGAAAGCAAACTAAAGGAAATTAAGCAAACTGCAATATATTGCAATTCCTTTATAATCATCGGTGAAGGCGTAAAACTTCTTTACCTCTTTATTTATTCTACGTTTATTTGTATCGTGCTTACAGTTGACCTTTTTCTCTCTTGAAAACCATAGAAAGCAGTTGCAGATATTATAGTACTATGTATACAACATGATTTTAATTTTTTCACTTAAAATAAATGTATTATAGAGTAATAAAAACTAATCTAAATCATCCAGGTGCTAAGTAAGCAAACTGCTAAGTCTGGGACAATTCCCAAAGTAGACAAATGCTTTATTTCTTAGCTTATTATTATATATGGCATTATAGGAAGAAGAATGTGTCTTTGGGCAGAGATACAAGTGTTGCCAAAAAGAACTTTTGCACTCGTTCCATCATGTCACCAAGTACAAGCATAGATAGAACTGCAACATGAATAAACGTATGCCAATTATGCTACTACGAGATCCTTTTCACTAGAAGATGTTGAACTGGTTTCGTGTTAATGTAAGAAGGCGATTATCGTTTCTGAACTACGTTTCCCAAAAGTACTATTCTGCTTTAGTAAACTCTTGCAACAAAAAAATTCATTTTGCAAAGATTTAGTTATACGATCAGTGTTATTCTGTCTTCATATAGATTGCCTTTTTGTCTAATAACTTTCAAAAATAAAAGATCAACTACAGCATTAAAAAGCATTCAAATTGAGCTATCCAGTGGTATCGAACTCAAGTAGGCATTTCATGTAAAATAATTTACCTCTATAGTCTATCATTGTCTATAATTTGTTTTAGAAATAGCACTTTACAGAGTTCTTACGTCAAAACCATTGAACCTAACTGCTTTTGCACCAGAAAGCACCAAAAAGGAAATACCGAGGTAAAACTGAATTTTGGCATCGTCTTTCTAATATATCCTAATGGCGGGAACAGCACAGTTACGAGGTCATACACCTTACATCTAATGCTTCGGCCAGACAGAGCGCTATGCTACAGACGCTATATTCGCTATATATGTTCGCTGCAGTGGGTGGCCAAACTAAAAGTTTTTTGTTTTTACTAAAATTGTTTTTAGTTTGGTCCGAGATGTTGGCAAATAGTGTACCCTGGGAGAGTAGTGATGGTGCCGATGAAGAAGATGATGTTCTGCTGCTACGTGTTTTTGCAATATTCCGCTAATCTTCTCCCACGCATTGTCCCTTATGTTTTGATTCCGGTATTTCTCTAGTGATTTCTTCCATAAACATGGATATTTTCTAATTTCTTCAATTAGAATCCCCAAAGACACCATTTTTTTAAAACACGTGGTGAACTCGACACTATGGTATACACCAGTTTGGTGTCTACTGCGCATGTCCGTACTTGACGACAAACTGGAAAAATATCTGCCGACAAAACAAAACAAAATATAGCATATGTAACTGTGTGTGGCCAGTCACATTATCAATAAAGTGAGCTATTTCTTGGTAGCATAGCGAACATTGCGTAGAAAGCGAACGTAGCGCTCTGTCTGGCAGAAGCATAAGAAAAGTTTTTTCAGGTTACTGGATTACGTTCATGTCAAAACTATTGAGTTTACAAAAAATCGGTCGATATTTTTGCAATTTCTGAGGAATTTAGTTCATTCTAAAGAAATCAGCTATTTTCGGACTAACAGCTAATGGAGAGCAAGTATTCCAAAATAAGGTTCTTTATGTTGTTCATCGATACAGAAAAGCTATATTTACTTTTTATTCAGGAAAGGACATTACGAAGAACGTCGGATTTCGAAATTCTAAACTAGATAACTTTTACGGAAAGCTCTTTTTTAGTTCTAGGAATAAGGATAAGCTGGAAAAAGAAGAAAATGAAGAAATCAAACCGCCTTTAGACAATAGAAACAAGATAAGAAAAGATCGAATACCTTTCAACGCTATTTTCAGTGCAGCTTTTTCATTGAATGCAAATATGTAAATGCTGTAATTTAATTTATATATTAATGCTTATACTAATGAAATGCATAAAACAAGTTACATAAATAATATATAAACCTAGCAGTTTTAGACACACAATATATCGTATGTCCCATTCATCATTTTTGGATAAATGTTAGATTTAGTAAACTGAAGTCTGAATAGTAGTACCTACTAAATAATTATTTACTATTTTATTGTTGTTTTACAAGCTGTTTTCTTTTTGAAGATTTTACATCTTCCCTATTTTTCTTTTGTTAATAAAGTGCATATAAGTACTAGGTAGTACTAGTTTGCTTTCATTATGAAATATATTTGGTCGGTTTTAAAACCATAAGAAGCTGTAAAATGCAATTAAAAATTTAAACCGTTCTTATATTTATTATTTTTCTAATTTCCTGTGAGTGTTTAATTTAACCTTTAAAGTGTGAGATCACTTCTACCGGAAATGCTTGAGAAATACTTTTAATGTATACCACAGGGTTGCAAATGATATATGAAATATAGTCCTAAATGAATGTTTTGATTATGTGAAATTCCAGAATGCGTGAAATCATAAATTGTTTGTAAAAGCATCTTGTCAAAACATCGGTTGTTTTATCCGAAAGTGACTAATTTTGCATAAACGTATAATTAGCGATGATTCAGGTAAATTAAAATAAACATTTAATATTGATGAACTGGGTCACTTCTATGCCTAACAATGTCAAAACAACAAAAGGGCGGTCTCAGACCTATTAACTTTGGACGCTGAAAGTTACTTTGTTTTATTAGTATCTCAAACTTTATGTTGATAATTTTGAATGTTAACATTGTCTTATATACAAAAAAAATTAAAGATTCAGACAATCAAGATTTAAAAAGCTGGTATGTTTAATTTCTTCAAAAACTAGAGTTGAAGTTCATAACAGAAAGAGTTTCCGTTTAAAATTTAAAAATATTAATTTGTCAGTAATTGAGAAATATAATATTTCAACGCAAACCGTTTTGAAAGAACATATTGAAATTTGAGCTTTCCTTTTAACTATCTGGCTACCTACCAAGAATTACCACAACTTTAAATTTTTATAGACACATGTAATAGCGTTTCCTGTATAGAGAAAAACGAAACATAAAATTTTATTATCCCATTTTTTGTTGTTTTGGAATATTAACTAAGAAGGATGTCTACTGTTTTATGAGTTATTGATTAGTACCTTTTACGGCAACACTTTTATAGTTTCAAGGAATATTAAGATAGTATTTATGTAATTTGATATTTCTCAAGAATAAAGTCGTTTTGCTAAATATTTTGATTCTAAACAAACGAATTTAATAACCAGTAGTTTACGACAAAGGCATTTCAACTAACCACAGACAAATATGAGACAAAAAACACGTTTTGTGCCATAAATATAAAACAATTAAGTGATTAACGTATTATTTCTGTTGAAATAGGGTATTAAGTATACAAGACAATATTAGCAAAGAAAGCAAAATAAAAAGGTGATAGGATCTTAGCGTAATTAGAGCTTTTACGTTTTCAGTAACATATTCTATGGAATATCAACAGCAAATTCTTATAACTATTCTTTTCTACTTCTACATCATCACCAAGACGAAATCTCAGATTTTGCATGTTCTTCTTTAAGAATTTGGAAATTTCTGGCAGTTACGTGATGATATACCAACAATTAGAAGTAATCGTCGATAAAGACCAAGCAGTTGTAATGAGCAATCAGATAATAATAAAAATT
Source organism: Ignelater luminosus (assembly GCA_011009095.1). NCBI lineage: Eukaryota > Metazoa > Arthropoda > Insecta > Coleoptera > Elateridae > Ignelater > Ignelater luminosus. The sequence goes on along the minus strand of VTPC01090177.1, from coordinate 107,882 downwards.
TGTTATTCTCCTCTAGTTCAGATTTGAATCAAAGTATTTGGGAGATGTACTATACAGTAGCATTGCTTGTCTAAAAAATCAGCAATCACGACATCCTGATGTTAACGTTTTTTTGTTTTTTTTGTTCTTTTTTTGTGATCACTATACCAGTGACATCAGTCCGAGTTACTTGACGAGCTCACTTGCTAATTGAGCAGACCTATCAAACAGCAAATCTAAGTGGCACATGGTCAAACTTTCAACAGGTTGCTTGCCAAGGAACTATGCATTAAACAAATTCTTGTACACTCAAGAAGAGCTATTACATGGTACTGCAAGACAAAATGCTTCCATGGACCAGCACTACCTGACCTGTGCAAAGTCGCACGACCGAATTAAAAAGACAACTCAGTACCTTATTAAACCCTCAATTCTGCACTATTATATCGGTATCTTTGCGACAAGACAACTTGTCAAGAAACTCTGACATCTGAAATCGAGTTTACTGGATAGGACCTATAGTAATCTCAGGAAGATTGTATTTTTTTAGGAACCCTATTGTTTACAAAGATCACTGATAATACACCACCATTGACAGACAAAGATATATTTAAATTCTCCTGTGAATAAAAAACTGTAATCGACTGATATCAAGTTTATCAGTCAGCTATTCAAATGTCCACGTAGACCAAAAATGAAATAGAAAACTTTCAACGATCACCTTAACCTTTAACGATGATGTGGACAGTAACACACGTAACAGTTTAACAATAACTCTCGATGCTACTAAGAAATCCCAATTCTCATTTGTATTTTAGAAAATACTTGCTTGAGGACTGCTATCAAGAAACCAAAATAGCTGCCCAGTCGTCTACATAAAAATCATAATAATATGACTGCAACCATCAATAAGCTCCAATAAAAAAGAAAAAACAATTGAAACTAAGGAAAGGTACACACGTACTAATCTTGGAGTGTAGTTGGCGTCTTTTAATCAGAAATTCTGCGCGTGGCCATATCAAGACGCAGAGAAATAAGAAATGAGCTAGTAAAGTATGCAAGAACTTCGTCAAAGATATCGCAGAGAAATTAAGAAAGAGACTACTTTGTCATAAGCTCACCTTGCAACAACAGAAGGGAAGTTAACTATTACTTGAAAGAATTTCTGGAAACGACCCACACAAAAGAAAATTACTGGAAATACTAGAAAATTTTGAAAATATACTAAGGAATACTAAGCTGCAAAGTATAGAAGAAACATACTATCTAGAGAATAGGTGAATCAAGAAAAGTAGCTAAGTGAGCCAAGAACAAAATGGGACCTTTTATTGGGTTCTGAGCATAGAATATTAGAGCGTCCCGTACACCGTCCACAGAACTTTCTATGCAAGGTTCATACTTGGAATGTTTTCTCGCAGTGGTGTAAGATTGAAATTGTTCCAGTGCTATAATAGACTCATTACTACAACTACTGGCAAAATACACTCACACATCAATGGTATGTCAAAAATTTGGAGAAAAGTTTTCGTACGCGGGTTAAACTAATTTATCCAAATTTGTGAACAAAACAGTGCAGAACAATAAGATCTGTGGTGATGTTTTAGACAAAGTACTTTTGTGACCATATACACACCAGCTTTTAGACTTAATGAGTAGATGACATATTATTTAAGCTTTAATGAGTTCGGAATTTTCGACATCTTGTTGGTTAAAATTTTATAGTTTCATTGCGGATGTTAGAAATGAAGGGAAGCGCTTAATACTCAAACTGAACATTGATCAGTACATACAGTTTGTCTTAGGCTACTAGGAACATAGCCGCTATTGTTGTATTCGTATCCAAGGTTATGAGGCAATAGTTAGCAAAGTTCGTACTGTAAGAAACCATAGAAACCAACTAAGAATTTAAGAAACTCATATTAAAAGCATTTTGATAATCTGAGATCATTTAATAACTACAAAAATACAAAAAATAGGTATTTACAATACTCTACAATTTAATTTTACATTTACAATAAACGTTCAAATAAGATGCCTTCCTGAGCCACACAATAGCCCAGACAATCGTAAAATCCTTGTCTAACATTTCTTAACATTAGAAGAGTGACAGAGTTAATAGCTTGGATAATTTTTTCTCTGAGTTCTTCCAACGTATGGCGGCCAGCTGATCTTTATGACTTGCTAAGCAGTTAGGAAAAGTATTATTTAAAAATTCCCCTACTTGTTTATTTTTAGTGATCTCATTGTTAACGATTGTCTCATAACCTTGGATACACATGCAACGATAGCGGCTATGTTCCTAGTAGCCTAAGACAAACTGTATATTGCAGTTTTCTAAAATAAGTAGATAGTACAGTGAATAAAACAAGAAGAGTCTTGCCTCTAGCGTGGTCGACACATCGAAAGAAGACAGTGAGGAAAACGTCGACTTAAGACTAGAAAAACTTTTAACTTTTTAATTTTAAATAGCACCTAGTATATTCTTACCAGTCACCTTAATATACTGGCAACTGCATGTATTGCACAGGATATCTACTTTAAAATTACCGCCATAATGCACTTGTTTATTTTTAATAAGTATGTCCTTATGGGCAAAGTATAAATAAAGTAAGTAGACTATACCAAAAATGAAGACTGTTAGACAAGCTCCAATAATATATTAGCAATGATACAATGCGTTCTTTCTTTTCAGAATGGTCTGATAATAATGATAAAAATGTACGGAGGGCTATTTAAAATAAAAAACTGAAAGCCGTTTTTGGTTAAACTATAATTTAGTAATCTCTTGACATACACTACTATAAACAGGTTCAAAGCAATAACTCAATGGTGAGTGACATTATCCCTGTGGCACCCTTTAGTATTATTCTCGTTAGCTGTGCTCTGCAACAAAACGTACAGTCAGAACGGCAACTTGCAGTGGAGCATGAGTGCAGGTTCTAACTAGAAAGCCTTTTGGAGTTCCTAGATAGGAATGAAGGTCACCAAATCAAAGACAAAAAGAAAAAGAGAGAGAGAGAGAGAGAGAAAGAGAGAGTGATTGCGTCGTTCATAATATGATTGTCAAAAACTTTCTTTGATAATATAATTTTGAAATTTGAACTGCACGATGGCTTTTATGTGGAATACCCAAGGTCAGAAAATTCAAGAAATTATTACCATTTCTATTTCTGTGAAACTTCATGAGGTAAGGGTAATGCCGGTAAATATATTGTAGTCAATCTAGGTATTAAGGTGATGTTTATGCAAAATTGTCCAATTCAATCTCGGTATAGGAATTTTGATAAACTGTTTTGGTTATAGGAAAAACAGACTAGAACAAAAAAGTGACTGATTTGAAGATGTTCTAGTTTATAATAAAATTCTGCACACTAGCAAAATACAGCGGATTTCGGAGAAAACAGAATAGCTGAATATGATACAAGTATGTCAAGGTTTACCATATACAAACAGTTTTGATTGTACCACAAGATTGTTTGTCATTGTATTACGGTTAAGAACATGCGCTGATTTACATCCAATAAACGACAAAAAATTCCTTTTCGATACCTTTATCTCCTTAAAGCCAAAACAGCAGAAAAAACGAGCTGGTGTTTGTAGAATTGGTCTGATGCTAAACTAGATCACAGACTAGGCGCTTGGTTTTAATTACTGAAAGAATTCAGATTTAAGGTTAGAACTGGTCTTTTTTACTGGTGGAAATTTACACAAAGTGAAATGATTGAAAAATAATCCATACATATCTTGCTAAATATTGATCACTCTGTATATTAACAGTAAATAAGCGTCAAGTGGTCTCTCTTGGTAATAAACGAATTATAAAATAGCATTGTTAAATTTTTTATAAAATTACAAAGACCGTGCAGCGTGCTATTATATTATCTTTTATTTAGAAAATTTATAAGCTCTGCTAATTATCTGCTTAACTAGTAAATGGTAAATTGAAATAAAAATATACTGTGAACGCTTTGTGAATTTTGTTTAACATATTTTGTTTGTCAAAAATTGATTTGTAGTAGTAGTTAGAAGAGAATATATTAAAACATGTTTAAATAAAAGCATTAACTATCAAGCAATGACTGATAATTTCCGTTTTTCTAACTTCGATTTGTGGAATTTTACTTGTAGCTTGTTTACTTTAAAATTTGTCTCCGCAGAAGATTTTAAAACCAGTTGCAGACTTTACTGACAGGAAACTTACAACCATATTTTCCATTCAAGACGGACAGAAGACGCTAAAGGGAGGTTTTGTAAACATTTGTAAAAATTTAAAAATTATGTTCTATCTGTGTCTTATTTAAATTAGAACATTTCTAATTTTTTTTTGTTGGAATCTCCTTTTTTGTTTTCAAAATTTTTGATTTCTCTATTAATTTCTAAAATTAATGATTAAATTATTATCTATTAATCAGGTGTATTTTAGTCTAACTGTAGTTTTTTTTGTTTCTTACATTTCGTTTGTCAACAAATATTAATTATGTAAATTCCACGTTAAGTGTCAATTTTATTTCAATAAGATTTCAGTAATTTTTGATAAAGAAATTAACTATGAACTTGGTTGAAATTGATTTTAGATTGCCACTTGGCAGAGGAATTAATCAGCCAGAAATCAAAAGGGGAAACTAAAGAATGAAACTACTACTGCTTCAATTCAATCTGTTAAGATAATTAAAAGGTAAAGTAAAAACAATATCAAGTTTATGTTGTAAAAATAGTGGCAAAGTCACTTCACTATTTTGTAATATAAAATCTAAATTCTTTGAAGTAATGGAATGGTGCAATTGTTTCCACTCTACCTTCCTTCTGAACAGACCGTAGGTGGATAGAATAAACAAACTTTTGTATTGTTTTTGTAACTGAGTAAAGAAAAGGAATGGCAAAATATACAATACGTATCTAATACGATTACTAAATAATAAGATCACAGGTAGTTACATTTTGACAATTGAAATCTTTTTATTATTTTATAGATGTATAGTCCAAGTTTCTATTTTTAGATTCAAACACGGCGGAATTTCACGTAATCAATTTAAAAATATCGTTATTTAGTTTTTTATCTTTGTAAGCATTTATAAGATTAATCTATTAATTAACACAAAGTTCAAGTTATAAAGTTCTAGTTTAAATCATTTTAAACCACATTGAAATAAATAGTTTTTCGTCGGAGCATTTATAATTTCAACTTTATTTCTTTTTTATTTATTAAAGTTAGATAATCATAGGTATCAGAAAGCAGCAGTTGACTTTTTCAACAATAATTAAAATTCATTCCGCTAAAAACATTAACCTATATATGTGGGGCATATTAAAATCGATTTTCACCAAACATTTGTTTAGAACGAACGTTGTCCTTTTTTCTTGAAGTGGGTGTTGCTTGTTGATAGGCATTATAATTAAGCATGAAAGAATTGACTTAATAAAACTGACAAGCGCATTTTGATTATTCTTGTTTAATTACCAAAACTCCTCTTCTAACCATTTTCAATACACAAAGTGAATAACTAATTGAAACTTATAAATTCCTAAAAATAATCTGTAACTTACCGAGAAAACTGGTCACAAATTCAAACAGAAGTTTGTTTTAAACAATAATGTCAAATCGACAAATTATGTGTTTGTTGTTCAACAATATAAACCAGTATTATATACATAACAATGATTTGTTATTGGATTCCATTAATTACATAATAAACAGTTAGAAAACACCCAAATTCTATAAATAGCACGAATTTCCTTCTAATTTTAAACTTCAGTTTTGCTAAATAGTTTTTTTTTAACTAACTGTATTATACAAGGTGAAATAATTTCTTTACTTATAGTTTTTGATTTTTTGTTTATCTATAAAGTCAGTAAAAATTATTTATTGGTATTACTGGCACGCTATCAATAAGAAAAACTATTTTTAATTCGAATGGCAAAAATATCTGCTGCATTTTATTATGAAATTCGCGTTGGAAAAAAATTGAAGCTGCCATAGCTTTGGTCAGACTGCAATAAAAAAATTGTTTTAAAATAAAAAGACCTTTGCAGTAATTGACTGTTTGGCATGACCGGCTTCCTGGAAACTGTAAAAGAAACTATATATAGAAAATAGCTCAGGAAAATTAAACCTTTTAAAGCAAGATAATCCTGAGGACCAAAAATCTTGTTTTAAAAGATTCATTTCAGACGAATGTTTGGTATACCTACTAGAGGCTTCTTAGCTTTACTAGTTGTAACCTTGATAATTAAAAACATTAAGCAATTACAATACCTACCGCTTTCCCTATTATAAGTTTTGGCATCCAAATATAGTTAAAGACTTGTTGCCTTATTCTCTAAAACATCTATCTCGTGTTAAAGCAAGAAACATGGTAAAAGAATTTTCTTCGTGTTCTATGTCAAATTACTCAAAACTTTTTCCCTTGTCATTTCTTCACATGCTAATTCGTTCGTTTTTGTATCAGCAGATATTTAGTAAGTCATTTCGCCTAATTTTCTTTTTTCCAATTTAACCAACTTTGTATACTCATCTTATATCAACAAGGTATGTTGTAACAGGCAGTCTGGATTGCCCATTACGACTAGTATAATGAAACAGATATAGAGACTTGTTACATGACTCTCCAAATAATATTAAGAAAGTAGAACCTAAAACATTTCAAGTGGGGATATTTTTAATTAAAGCCTAAAAACCCCTTTTTTATTGGTTATTTGGTTTGGCAATTTAAAATCAAAACCTAATTTCTAATTTTTACTTCAAATCCACAAATTCATTTAATTGGAAAAATTGTTAATTGTGTACATGTGCGATGCAGTTAGTCAACTCTTTTAAGACGTAAATGGATCAAATAAAAATAACGCTGGGAGACTAGCTCTAAGGTAAGAGTGACCAGATCGACATAAATTAACATTGGAAGGTCTCAGAATGAAAAGTGGGCAAAAACCATTTTAGGCGAAATTTGATTTTGACAATTTTTCAAAACAATAATATCTTTACATAGGTCTGATTCTTCTTAATTAATGAGTTAAAAGCCTTTGAAGGTCTGTATCAAAAATCGCGATGATGTTGACTGTGATAATAACAAAACTTGTTTGCGTTGCACTCGCAAAATTTTTTCCCGTCAGAGTTTTCAATGAAAAATGGACAAATGCAGATATAGTTTGTCTATACGAGCTGTGTAATGGAAACGCTAGATGAAGCAACTTTTGTTGTTATTTTCGCGTTTCATTTATCGCAAAGTTCGATTATAGTTCTTCGCAGGCTTGTAAACTAAGACGAATCGGACCTATATGTTCATATAACATTTTTTTCTTAAAATTGAATGAGCTTTTATCTGCCCAAGTTTGTCATAGATCATCCTGCATAAATTTTGCCATTCATAGGAACTTAACACAAAAGAAATTGGTAACTATAGATCTACTCTAAATTACTTGTATTGTACCATTTCTTAATTTTTCTTTATTTGGGTTAGGTTCTTTATGTTGTCGATTACATACTAGTTAGTTATTGAAAAAAAAAATGCTTTTTTATCAAATTCTTATTTTCCGGTCATTTTGGCTTTTTTGTTTGTCTAGGAATTCGTAATTCATTGAGTAGAAATAACCTTCTTTACTACAGTCACGTAGGCCGTTGGGAAACTTTTACATTTCCTTTTTTTGCAACTGTAGAACAGGAGTATTATACCGTACCAGGTGAAGTGCAAATTTTATACTCACAAGGGTTTAAAAGCTTCTTCTTCTTCTTAAAGAAAATTGTGAACATAATATTAATTATTTTCAAAATGCAACAAGTCCAAATCTCATAACCATAAGTGGTAGTCAAAATTATCTACTGTAATCTAACCTGATGTGTTGTAATCTTTCCTTCCCTAAACTGCATCACTCGATAATTGTCAAATAAAAATTTGAAAGTAGTCAAAAATGCAATTTTATGTAATAATGAATATGAATGAAGATTATTGTAGATAAGTTACTATCATGTCGAAAGTGCTATTATTATTATTATTATTATTATTATTAGTATTCCACATACCGAATGCAATAAGACAATTATTAAATTCCATTTTATCAATTTTTCTATATAAATTCAAATTCTAAATGTCCAAATATGAAAAATAACAAAAGAAGATATTTACGAAGAAGGTAGGTATACGACTTCAAGCAATGTAAGTTTATTGACACTCATCCTTCTAGTTCTTTAAAGAACGAAAATGAAAATACAAAGTAAATCCCTCACTAGGGCTCCTTCAAGAATACAGAATGCGCTGCAATAAACTGTCTTTCAACCTGGTAATTCTGAAGGTTGCATAAATTTAAGTGGATTCTAAATTTTCAAATGGACGATAACAAAGAAGCTTTACAGGCCATACTGTATACTATTGTTACATAATGGATGAACAGACACTACATTCTGGTTTGCAAAGCAGCACTGAATCATTGATATCTTTTATAGCGTTTGCTTTTTAACTCTTGCTACGGTTTGCAAATTCTTCTACATTTCCTTATTTGTTACTGTTTTATAATTATCAACTTAACCAATTGTGTTCTTGAGACATCAAAGTTGTTTGTTTTAAGCAGCAGCTTACTCTTTTCAGAATACATACATTACTATTGCTTTATCTTTTTGCACCTTTTATGAATGTGAAGCAAAAGACAAATTACTTCTTCGAAAGACTTACCTTTAATATTGATATTTTGGGAACATCTTTTAGTTTTATTTGGTAGTACAAGAAGAGTATCTTTTTGTAAATTTTCGGAGATCTTATAAAAAAATTCTTCTTTGAAACTATGTAAAGACCATCTTGTTATTAAATTAAAGTAAAGAATAAAGTTGCCTTTGTGGAAAATACCTTTTGTAATTGTGATTTTGTTGAAAAGTTTTAAATTCAAGGATCTTTTTTTAAATTCTTGTACTGCAAATATAAATTTAATATTTTCATTGTTTTTGTTATAACTTTAGGTGATCACCTCAATAGACTTTCTTACAAAATATTTATCATTTTAAATAAAACACAGTAAATTAACTGGAATTTCATATATTCACAAATTTCGTTTCCATCAGTGACTAAATGATAACACACTGTACATTGAAAAAAACGTATATGTACAAAGCTTGTGATAATTGTAACCTTTGTATCCTCATCAGTATTTTACAACCCTATCAAAATAGCGATTCTAAATCAATCCAAAATTTTACCAACCATTTTTTATATTATTATAAAATTTCTTAACAAACTAACAAAATGAATAATTGTTTATAAAACTTTAGATTCATTCAAAATAACCTCATAATATTTACAAGAATATGAGAAAACAGTCACAGTCAAAATAACTAGAGATAATGCTAAATAAGACATAATTTTTTCCAGTAAATATTATGCATTTAACAGGGTAAACATATTTCGTAACAATGCGCGCTGGATGATAAAATTACAAAATATATTAGAAAAAATAAAATTAATCCTCTAATGTAGAATAATAAACGTAAATCATACATGTACGCCTTGCAACTGTAACTCGCATTGTTTTCTTATTTATTATCATCATAGTTGTCCGCAATGTCAGGAAGTATTTAATAGGTCTATTTACAAATATTTGGTTGTTATCCTTATCAGGTATCCTCTTAATCATCAAGAAAATGAATGCTGAATTTTTTCTTTAAATCAAAAAAATTGTCAGCAGCAATTTCCTGGATTATTATCACCGAAATAAACCAAAAATGTTTGCTTTAAAGTCGTTTGAAAATTATTTCTTCTTTAAAAAAAAATAAAAATAAACATTCTACAAACTGTCCCATCTCTATAACAAAAGAATTTCATTTTGCGGTTCACTGAAATTCTTGTTCAAATTCGAAATCAATTTCATTTTTGTAGAGGTAGATTTTATAAATACAAACTTTTTTCAGAAAAAATTGTTTTAAAATCGCAAAGTAACTGCAAAATGAATTCTGATTCTTAGTATGTTTTCCGATTGGTCTTAAAGAAAAACTTAAAACGATACAGCCTTAAAAGTAATGTTGCTATTTCTCAAGGTGGGCCAAAAACAATCTAGTCATGCTCTTATGATCATTGGAAACAAGAAAACTCCTAAAAAAATAAAATTGAAATAAAATATGGCCCACCTGTAAAAATCTCTCCCACATCACACGAAACGTAAGCACCAATCGGAGAAGATACTTTTTGCAGCGTATTTTTAAAATATAACGAACGAATACTGTGTAAGAAACCAAAGAAGGGTCGTAATATAAAGTACAATAAAAATTGTTAACTTATGTACACGATTCACAAAGGCGGCACATCCAAGTCCGGTGCCGCGAAAAGCGGCTCTCACATGTGCGACAACGGTGCTAACGGCCCAGGTCCCAGTGGATCCGGCGATGGATTGTACTGATGCATATGTTGAGCTCCGTCCGTAGGTAGGTACATCGAGATCATTTGCCGGAGGTCACCCTGCTGCGGTGGTTGTTGGCTGGTTGCGAATTCCCTTTTTACTCCACCCGGCGTCGGTGTATGTAACCCTGATCCAGGGGACACTGGTTCTGATTTAATGCTAGAACCCGATGGACTATGCGACGAACCCGTCGTATGTTGCATGCCGAACGGCGACCCCGCACTACTGGGCACAGTACCACCGTACCCGTAACCACCATTCATATACGCACTGTGTTGCATCTGACTCATATCATATCTAGGATAATTTGCACCTCCGTACGCTGAATGTTGTTGATACGACGTTGGATCGGGCATCATATAACCGTTAGGCATATAACCATTTGGCATTTGATACATATCGCGAGTTGTTGCTTGTTGAACGACAGATGCTGCACTCCTTGTAGGATCCGACCCCGGTAACAAACCTGATGCTCCCAAGGGATATTTATCTTTTTTCAAAAGCGTCTTCGTTTTCCTTCTGGGTCTGTATTTGTAATCTGGATGTTCCTTCATGTGTACAGCTCTTAATCTCTTAGCTTCGTCGATAAAAGGCCTTTTTTCCGTTTCACTCAACAACTTCCATTCAGCACCAAGTCTTTTTGAAATTTCTGAGTTATGCATTTTAGGGTTTTCTTGGGCCATTTTCCTTCTTTGTCCCCTAGACCAAACCATAAAAGCATTCATAGGTCTTTTCACTCTATCCGTATTTTGATTCTTACTACTTGGATTATTATTATTTGTTGGTGGATTATGTTGTGTTTGATGCTGCGGGGGTTGATGTTGCTGGTGATGATTTTGAGCTTGATGATGGTGTAATTGTGGCGGTTGCTGTTGATGATGCAGCTGATGGTGCGGATTGTGGCTTAAATGTTGCATTGGCGCCTGGCCTAACGAACTAAGCGAGCCGTATGTTTGTAAACCATGATGCGGCGGCATCGTCGCGTGCAAACTACCTCCTTTGAGGTCCGTTTCCATTGTCAACATTTCTTCCGTCGGCGCGAACAGCTTGATGGCTTTAACAAAACACTACAGCACAAACACGTAAACAATCACCTCTACACTCGTCGAAGTAACTCTAGGTTATGTTATGTGTTCCACAGACTTTCGAGTTCTATTCTTCGCGCTCCCCACCACAAATCCTGATTGACAGAAACGCCTGCCATGATTCTGTGCGACCAATGAGACGCGCTTGCTCAGTTTTCGAGGGGCGGTGTTTCCCCTTCTATCCTAACTGGCAGTGTCGGTGCGCGCGGTCGACTCTCGCACTAATTACGTGGACGATTACTAATTATGCCTCGCGGGCATTTTTATAACACAAGCTACCGAGCAATAATTAATTAATAAAACCGCATCATTTCGTGCTTAAAAATCTCTAATTAGTGGCCTCTTTTTCCTCTCTACACGCAAATTGATGAACGAAAATTTTTAAATTTTCAAGTAGTTTCTAATCAAAACTCATATTTATATCTCAAAAAGTATTAGTACTTCCTCTTTAATCAACATTATTAGTGAGAAGCCTCATTGTAGGTATTAAAATTAAAGTAAATAAAATATAAAAAACTTCATTTAAGATCTTATAAAATAAATAATTACTATTTAAAATGTCAGGATTTTAATGGAAAATTGTATTTACGTTCATATGGAATTACGAACTGTTATTATTGAATGGCTTTTTAAAAACTGTTTACATTATAAAATGTTAACATTTACTGTAAATAGCCAGTTTATTCAAACTTCATTTAAGAATAATTAAAGCGTCAAGGAAGTGAAACTTTTAAATCCTTCTGATGTAGGGTTTTAAGGTAAAATTTTCTGATCAAATAATTAGGTTATTTTTTTTAAATAAATGATATAGTAACGGATTTAAGATAAAATTTGCAAAATTCTAAAGAAATCATTCTCATCATGAAATAATTATGTAGTTTAAAAGGATTTCCCTAATTTGTGAGTATATACGAACAACAATTAAATTTAATAACAACTTGCTAAGGCAAGTTTAGGTGGTTTAAATATGAAACCATTTTGAAAATTCTTGAAATTGTGCTTTAGTATGACGGACAACATACGGAAGCTAACTCATCAAACGAAGGAAGATATAAAAACAAAAAGAATTTAAAAGGACAAACAGAAACCAAATGTTATTAAGTAATAATTCCTGGATGATTTTATTCATTTCATGGTTTTATTCGGCATAACAAAGTACCCCCTGTATTTCATCATCAAATAGCAGTTACCTTTGACAAGGATATTTACTATTAAAGCACGTGTTATCAAATTTCAAATTATGTATGTACTCCGCAAACATGACAAGTACTGGGAAAATAATTCTAAATACGTAAATAATTTCAAAAGTTTAGGTGCTGGATCTTATTTGAGATGAATTTTAACATGAAGATAAACATTTAATGAAGGCCGATTCCCTCAAGCCAAAACTTTACACCAAAGCATGCATAATTTCCATATCATTAAAAACAGGACTATTGTGAATCTGCTACCTCTCAATGAAGAAAAGTTATTTATAGTACTGTTTTAGTTTTTGATATGAATGGAGATGTTATTCTTTGACGATGACAAATACTTTTGTGGTTTTCCCAATTTTTTTATCCTCTATTGCATGTAGTAAGTGAGAATGGGTTAAATTTGTGGAAAATTTTCATGTTTTCCTTAAATAAGAATGAAAACATAATCAGAAATCTTTTAAAATATTATCCGCGTTGTTAGAATTGATCAGGACTGAATTTTTCTTAGGTAATCTATACCATGCTTTAATAATAATAAGTCAAGTTGGTACAATCTAACAACAAATTTAGATGTTTTTGGCAGGTGTCGTAAATTAGCTTGCAACACCTTTTTAAGCAAGTGTTATGCAAAAACATTAGTGAAAATTTGCTTGTAATTGCGCATTATGTTATTGTTTCCAACTTTAGAATCTAGAACCTTTTCAATAATTCACTAGTTCCCGCCTGGTAACAGACCACGAGATTATTTTCCAAATAAAAATGTCATTATCTTAAACCCTCTTTTAGAACATTTTAAATAATTGAAGTTCCTTAAGGCATTAACTTTTAAATAATCCCTTATTAATCTTCTCTAAAGACTTGCAAAACAGGTGTTTTTCTGATATTGGATATTTCGGTCCTAATGGTTTTTAAATGACTTTGTAGAGTATAGTTAGCTTACAATTTTTAAATTTAAATAGGTTGTCCGCTGTAATAAATTTCTAGCTTAAACCATTTAAGGAGAATCTGCAATTTGAGAAACTTAAACTTTACATTAAGTCTGAACAAAATTGCCCAAAAAATCTTTAAAAAAATTAAATTGTTTAAATGTTCCTTTTCTAAATTACCAACACGAGTTTTTAGCTCGTCAACATCCACAACAATAATTAAACAAACAAAATTTGTAATGGTTGCCTAACCAACCGTATTTCCAGGAAGAATAAAACTCTACGCATTACTCTCTCTATTCATTGAGCAAAAAAATTAGCTGTAATTTTCTAGAATTTTTTTTTTTATTAAACGACAAATCAATTTGTGAAAAATCTGAGGACTGGGAGTTTGAAATTCCTTTTTCCAAGATATTTTGGTACTACATGGCTAACTACTTTTTTATCCTAAGATATTTTAGTATTAAAATCTAAAACTATTTACAAATTATTTTTTTGTAAATTCTTTGGTTAATTCTAATGAAGAAATAATATTTAGTATCTACCTATTCAAATAGGTTCATTTTTTGTGATAATTACCACCAAAAGAAATATTTTCAAAATTTGTTATATCTGAAATATCATTTCCGGCTGACACTCGCAGCTGTTGTGTCTAAATTGTAGGTCTAGTGGAAATCAGTGCATTAAACTGTGAAAAGTTGACATTATTGATTTGAGTTAATATGTTAGTTGGTTACAACCCACTTCTAAAAGTAATTTTGTAAAACTCGTTGGTATTCCATTGACGGCTAGGTATGTAGCTTTGTTATAATATGATTCGCTCACGGTACATTGTTGTATACTCTACACTGAAAAATAGTTAAAAGGCTAACGATTTGAGATTTATAGTTAACTCAATCTTATTAACAAAATTTGTTACTTATATCTTTAGCTGCAGTTAAATGGTTTTGATAATTATGTAGGATTTAGTTGATGCCGTAATTACAATGAAATCCAGATTCAGAAAAACTCTTATTCATCTAATTTGATTCTTCGAAATGGATCATTTTATTTTGTATGATAAAATAGTCTATCCAATGCAACTCTAACGCCAAGGCTACTAATAATTAAAAAGACATAAAATGCAATCAGGTACATGTTAGTTTTAAAGATTGCTGAACTGAAATTAACTTATTACTTATTTGGCATAATAGTATCAGATGAAATGAGGCAAAAGGACAAGAGCGACTCAAAGGAGCTAAGAAAGAAAGAGACTGGAAGAATGAAGAAGATGCTTGCTCACTAAAAACTTTTCACATAGGTTTTATTCAATTAAAAACTAAATGTCAATTTTCCATGTTAGAGATGTTCAAAATCTCATGCATGCAGGAAGGAGAAGTTTCTTTGATTACTGATTATATTACTTGCTTCTTTCTAATAGACAACTCAGTTACGAAATGTGTCTAGTATATATCAGCAAAAAGGCTTATTTGATCTATAGCTTTCGCGCACAGATAACCATTTTGAAGTTTTGCAAAATACCGTCTGTTATGCATTTTTTGAGCCACTAGATTTTATTTTCTAGTAATAACAGAGAGCTCAGTCAACCTAAGTCAATTTATTTTTCGCATTTGCTTCATAAAAGATATAAACAAAAATTAGTCAAAAAGGAGACTGTTTTTACAATTTCTGGCCAGATTCAATTTTTAATGATTGTTCTTTTTTGTATAAAACAGAGAGGCAGAACAAAACAACTTCCCAGAAATTCATGACAAAGGATACTTAGAAACATTCAAAAATAAAACAAAAGCTATGCATGAAGGAACTGTTTTGATTACTTGAAATTAAGTACATTAATCAAGATCAATATAGGTTCTGAAATAAACATCCTCTGCTATATCGGCAATAACGCCACATTCCCAGATTTCCTGGCTACCCATTATATAGCTAAGTCTTTCTTTGAGGTCTTTCTCTTAATACATGTCAAAAGCAACTACAACTACAGAAAAAACATACTTTACTTGCAGAACGTTTGGCTATTCTTGTCCTATACTCGTGTTGTTCGGATCAGCATACGCGACCACTCAGTTTGAAATGAATTTCAAATCCTTGACAGTGTCTTAAAATATTTTTATTTAGAAAAACTCTTTAGGCAGAACACATCCCAGTAGCTTGCTAAAATTGTCTTTGTAGAGAGAGGACTGTACAAATCTCACGTAGATTATAGTCTGAAATTCAACTCAGACGGCTCGGTCAGCAGTTTCTGCACTAAATTAACTAAACCAAGACGGCCTTAACTCTAGATCTATTAATTAAGACAAATATTGGGGCGTAGAGATTGCATATTTAAAGAAAAATGCAGTAAATAGTGTAAACGCATCACCCACCATCTTGCGGGTATTATCATTCTGACTCGATTCCAAAGAAGACAATCTAAAAACAAAAACTTTGCTGAACAAGAAGTTTTGGTTTTTTAATATACGTATTTATCCAGATCATTTTTTTTTAATATCCATGAATAACCATCTTAAGACAGCTAAATACGAACACGGGCTGCGTCAATAGACAGGCCACCTTTGGTGGTCTAAGATTGAGCTTCGCCGTTCATTAACCTTCTTGAAAAAACTCCGGTGCGCCAAGGCGGGGCTTCGCCATCCATTAACCTTCTTGAGGAAACTGAATACGAACACGGGTCAGTCCGCGCCCTATCACCCGTGTCTCATGTGAAATAGGAGGCTGCAAAAATCTGAGTTTGCCTCATGGCACTTTAAGTTCTAATACCCGCCCTGATAAGTTGTAATATTGTTATTTTTGGGTAACTGTTATTTATTTGTCATCTATACAGTGTGGTTGAGTTTTCATTACACACTCACTAATTTTGTCAGAATAAAGTTTTTCAAACATTTTTCAAACGTTTTTCTAAACGGCGACTAGGCTAAAGCCTAAGCCACCGCATAAGCAATAGGCGCCATGCCGAATTCAATCAAATTATTTGACTTGTACACCAAATCGTTATTAGCCTATGACGCCCAATTGTCGTAATCTTTTTCTTGCTTTGAACAATTCTTATAGTTGTGAGATACCTTGTTTTATTAATTGTGTTTTTATTATTTTGTAGTAGTTGGGTCTATGAAAATGTTTAAATCTTTTTTTATGTTTATTTTGGTGCCTTGAAACCAGATAGCTAACGAATTTGTAAATTTGTCTAAAATGTTCTTGATGATTTCTTCTAGTTCTGACTAATGCGAAACAGCGACTTAACGAACACTATTAACAATTCATAGAAGAGAATACTTGTATGAAAAACGTATTCGTCTACGTAAACAGCATTAAGATTCTTAAGTTACTTGACTTGAAATTTTCTAAATTTAATTTATAACGAATGAAATTGCACAATTAGTTACGTTTTATATACCTAACATATCAAACCATAATGACCCTCATTTAGCAAATGCCAATACAACAAAAGCAATCTAAGATGCAATTTCCACTCATCGTTTCTAGAACTTGATGACAGGATGACAGGTTGCTAATCAGAGTGTTGACTTCAGGAAATCTCAATATATTGTTTACAATAAATAACTTTCTGATCTCCTATTACCAAATAGGTGCTACTTTGTGAGAAGACCAACACAGTCTATCTTACAACAAGGAAGATAATTAAACTTATTGCAGTTGGTGCATGCCAAACAAACTTTTCTTTGAAAGTTCGTAATTGTATTTAAAAAAATATTATAATAAACACCGAGAGCGTTTAGCAAAAGAAGAAAAAAACAGTATTTCAATTAGCAAAATAGGTATAAACCATATAATTCATAACTTAGTAGCTCAATCAGTACTATTTTATGATTACATTAAATTGGATACTCGGAAAACATTTATAAAGACAGATTAAATGAACATTACACCTGTTTAGAGTTGAAAAATGCTGTGCTTTATTGTATTAATTTGTATTTATGTTCCCGTTTGTCTAGTTGGTTGACAATGAGTTTTAGAAAAAAAATGCAACTGATTATTCTAGTAGTTACAAACACTTTCGAGATCTCGCTTGGTTTCCCTTTGTATTTGTTGCAGGTTTTCCATCATTTCTACAAAAAAGATTTTAGTTAGTAAAAAACTCTAATATTCATTCAGTGTAGTTAAATGACAAAGTTGTGGTTTCTCGGTATAATACAATAAAGAATAATAGCCTGGATTTGTAAGAAAAGCAAGGTAAATAGATAAAAAAGTTAAAACAGAGGATGTAGATGTCAAGGTGCGTATTAAGCATAGAACATTAAAGATAAAAAACAGATACCAGAAGCACAAATGCATTCTATTGCCTTTTTGTTATTATAACTTTTATGCAAACAAGGTAAAATTTCTGGAATTCTATTGTACAAGTTATGTAATGAAACAAAAGAAATATAAATAGAATTTGCATTATCTCAATAGTTTCCAAGGGTAAGAAAAATGAGTTTGGTTCATATTATAATAATTATGTTTTCTAGATCTGACTGAGCAAACTGAAGTTGTATCATAAATATGCCATAAACAGATTAAAACTATATTTTTCCAAATGTAAAATATCCAGTTTGTTCTAACTATGATATTGGAAAGTTGATCACGTCTAAAAGTTTTATTATCACTGCTAAATATGGTTATTCCATATTCTGACACATGTACACCATTAAAGACATAAAAAATATTGTATAAAGAATTAATGATGATTAAATGTTTGTTTAATTAATTTTAATTCTAATTGGAATTTCAAGTAAACGACGCTGCTCGTTATTTAAAATAGTAATTAAGGACATATTCGAATGGTAACATAATATACCTTCCATTTTCCATACTGCACACTACCTTTCACGACAGAATGACGTGTGCATTGAAATTTATTTTGTTGTGCTTGCATTAAATTACAGGACATCACTCAAAGCTCCTCTTATGCGAATAAGGAACATTTTCGCTCTAATTAAAGGAATAATTTAAAAACATCCTTTCATTCTCTTCTAGTAAATTAAAATTTGATTTTTGTTTCAAAATAAAATTTCAATATGGTTGATTAATGAAATTTAAATTTTTTTCTCGTTTACGTTTAAAGTAAGTCTACAGTCTGCACACAATATAACAAAAAACAACTCAGGGTCAGCGAGCTAAAAGCTAAAAGTGTAATCTAGATTCGAGATACCGGGTTCGCATTAAACATTCTTTCACATGTTCATTGAAAATGTATTAAAACCAAACAACTAGCGTACCAAGGCTTGGGGGTAGCAATCTCACGAGCGCGCGCTCGCGAATTTCATGCATCTTTGATGACCACTTTAACAATGAGTGCATGCACAATTTACCGTGTTGACATAGTTTTAAACCCGAGCGCTCTCTCGACGAACTCGGTTCACTATTATAAAATGCAAATATATAACGTCGTATCCTACATAGTAGTTTAAAGATTTTACAGTAAAATCCTTTTTATATTTAGTGTTTTTATTTTTTAGTTTAATATAAATGGTGAACGCCCCAGAAAAGTACAGAAAATAAATCAATGATATGCATTTACTAAGAAAAAACAAGAAGATTAAAATAAAATGATGATATAAAGTAATATCTTATCTTATAAGGGACCAATAAATAAACAATAAAAGAGCTACTATACAAAGTGGATTAATTAGTGGGTATAGAATCGAATAAGGTTCTGAAAATCTGTGCCATACTCATTTACGCTATGAAGAAGCAGAGCTATAGCAATTGTGTAATTGCCTCTTTTCTTTTGCAAAACGCTCTGATAAGGTAGGTAGATATCTATGGTCTAAAATGGTTGATGATTAGGGAACTTGGTAACGCAGGAAGGGATTTATTAGCTTTGAATTCTCCCCCAACTGTGCTGGGGCGTTTTTTATATAACATTCTATTAAACGTTTTTTGTTGTGATAAGAAAATAAAATACTTATTGCTAGAGCTATCCAACTTCATTTTTTTAAGTTTCTTGAACTTGGTTTGAATCGTACGCAAAAAATACGCTAGTCTAGATTTTGTCTTGATATCAAAAATCAGAGGAAAGCCAAATCAAGAATCAGCTTTTTTAAGAAGTTAGAAATAGAAACTAACTTAAGATTTTTTTGGTTTATCAAGAATTTTAGTCTTGGTTTCGGTTTAAGTTCTTTCTTTATATAAAACGGGTTTTCTGTTAAAGCAACCATTTAGTAGGATTTCTAAGACAACAACATCTGAACCTTTGCTATCAAGAGCAAGAATTAGTCTTAGTTCCAAAAATCAAACAACGATCAAGAGCAAGAATCGGTTTTCTTAGCAAGATCAAGCTCATACAAGATTACATATCAAGACTGAAACTTTTTAATGTCAAGGTATATCAAAAGTTTTAGTATTGGTTTTGGTCTAGATTTTAGTGTTTTAAATATATAATTTAAACGAATTGTCCATTAAAGCTATAAATAAAATAAAACAGATTCCTAAAACATTAAGATCAAACCTCTTGGTATCAAAACCAAGAGTCTGGCCTGATTTTGGTCTTTACCTTAAAACTAAGATCAGTACTAAAGTACAAAAATTGTTTTAAAATCAAAATCAGTCTTACATCAATTTTGTCTTGTTTTTTTGGTTTCTTAAAACTTTGCAAATGCAATTCATACTGTTATACAACTAAAAAGTTTTCTTAAGATTTATAAATGGCATTTCCCAGGTTACTTGATAATTCCAACGAAATAATTTACCAACGTTGCAATGGTTGACAGTTTTATATTTCCTCTTTTTTTCTCAAAGAAAAAAGATGCAGTAACGATTAAAAGCACATCAGCAGTTCCTGACAGTTTGAAACTACACGGAAAGATTTTCTGTAGCAAAACAAGAGCTTCAATCGATTAAATCAAATTTCATTAGAAGCAAGTCACTTCAGGAACTTCTTGGAAGTATTCAAAAATAAGAAAAACTCTTTCCATTGTGTGTGTTCTATTCAGAAATGCTTAATTTTCTGTGTTTATCACAACAACAACAAAGCATTCTTTGTAAAATCTTAGAATAGACTTTTTAAGATCTTGCGTTTTGGGACTATAAGAAAAGCATGTCCTAGAGAATTTAGACAGTATATACTCGGTATGGTGATAAACATCATTAGGCGCAACTTCTGTCCCAGTACTATCTAGGAAAAGGAAATGCTTGACTTCTAGAGGTAATCAAAAAGTATGAATCTTTCTTCTTATAACTGCCAAAATTATATTTTTTTCTAGACACTTCACTTCCCAATGGGAAATGGTATTAATTGTTAAACCATAATGTTCTTTGTCGGCTTGGTGACGTATCCAACTGAGACAGTGTTACTTGATTTAAATGTTTCAGTACTCTCTCTCGAGGCTAACTAGCATTTCTTAATCTTTTGTGGAACACTTTGAGTATTTTCGATTTCAAGGCCACGAAGACCATCAGCGCAGAGATGGCCTCATGAGTGAAATAGTCAGAGATTCGGTCTTATTACGAGATGTACAATTTTTTTTCTTATTCTTGAAACAAACTTAAACCAAAATACAGTATGGATTAGAACTCTATTCTTTTGGAAACCGAAACGGTTTCGTTTCAGCATTGGTATCAGTACTGATCCTCAACCATTTTAGCAACCAGGAATAATTAGATCATAACTTCTAATAGGATTTACTAGGTTAATTTCAAAACCCGGTTCCGTGGAAGTAACCTTTAGATATTTGAAACATTGCGTCAAATCATTTATACAACAAAAGAATTCTATCTTCTGATAGAATTCGCAACTCCCAATAAAATCTCGAATGAATATAGTCATCTTGGAAACGGAAGTTTTTGTGGATAACACCTTTAGCATTTGATCACACTTGTAAAGTTCATGTTAAATACTCAGCATCGCGTTTATAAAATGTCATTGCAAGATCTTTATTTAACCGGAAGAAAATACGGCAGCCAAAAAATAACTAATTCTTACCAGGTTCGTATTAATAAATATGTAGCTTGAGAACTTTACTACAGGATTTCAGGTGTCAACAAGTAGCATTCCAAGCAGGTTTTGTAAACTTCTATTGTTTTCATGCCTACCAACAGGCATCTTGTCAAAAGTCTTCCAGTAAGATTTGCTGCTATTTATGTTCCACCAAGGATTACTTTTTAGAGCAGTCATCTGATGATGCCGATTTATGTTTTCTTTTTCTCTCTTCACGAGTTTTTTTTATCTCGTTTCGGTTTTTGTTTAATCAATTTTCAATCAAGAATAACCTCTAACGTCTATTTAGGTTTCCTATTTCTCTAACACTGTAGACTCTTCTTTCGAGTTTTCTTAATTTTGTTTCTGTTTTGGATTTTTCTAGTAAGATTTATTACTACTATTTATGTTTCATCAAGAATAAAATATCGGCGCTGTTGCCTGATGATGCCCAATTATGTTTCATACTTCTCTAGATCATAAACTCTCTTCACGAGTCTTATTCATTTTGCTTTAGTTTTGCATTTTTCTAACAACATTCGTTACTCGTGTTTATGTTCCATCAAGAACAATCTTTCGGTGCTGATGTACAATTATGCGTCTTATTTCTCTAGATCCTCTTCGGTTTTATTCATTTTGCTTCGGGTTTGCATTTTTCTAATAAGATTTTTTGCTACTGTTTATGTTCCATTTAGAATAATCTTTCGGCGCTTTCATCTGATGATGTCCAGTTATGCTTCATATTTCTCTCGTTCTGTATATTGACTCTACTTTCGAACATGCATCATTTCATTTTGGGTTGTCTTCAAGCTAACCGTTTTCGAAAAAAACGCACTTTTGTAAACAGGATCTTATGCCCCCTTCCAAAATGAACACCCGTAGGTATTTTCAACTTTCGACTCGGGAAGTGTATCAATTTATCTATTATTGTTTAGTAATTAGAATGATTTTAGAAATAAAATTTATAGAAACGTTTGTCTTAAATTGACATTTAGAACACACCCTCGAAGTAGCGGCCCGAACTTATGTAACACACTGTACAGTACAGGACGCTACTAATAACTGAGAAAGAGATCTAGTTGCCAGTAAAATAGAATGAAGTCGTAGATCAAGAAATTTTAAATAAAAATTAACAAAACACAAATTCTTTAAGTGTCCGCAAAACAAGCATTTTTAGAATTTTTTGTTTTTTCTTGGAAATAAGTTACGCCAACTTAAAAAAGTATTTTTATATCAGTACGAAAATATTTGCTTGTTGACATTAATAGAGGTTAATTACAATTTGATACGCATATTGCATATACTAACCATTGAGATTTTGATGATACGGCTTCAAATTACTGGTGCGTATAGTAAACACGGTTTTATGCACACCAGGGTGACAAGTGCCACAATAGTGATACCTACGTATAAGTTTATTTACCGTAAAAATATTACATGCTTTCTTGAAAATGAACTTAGTAAGTAGGTAATTTAATAATTGAATAATTGATTTGATTCTTAACTAGTTTAAAAAAAATAAACTAAATCTTTTGGACTCTCGATTTTTTAAACAAGTTATAATCTAGCTTGGTGGTGTTAGATTTTGCTGTTTTAAAATTAGAATTGAACTACAAGCATTTACATTGAGTGAAACTGATGAACTGTACTACAGCTAACGGTATTATTCACAACAGAAACTTACCTGTGAGGTCTTGAGAAGCACTGCAAGAACTGCTATTGTCTATGGACTAAGCCATCAAACAAAGATTTTCGAGATTTCTAAAATTGAAAAACGATTTTATCAAATACTTGCACCTCGTCCTAAGATATTTTAGAACGTTTACGAATTACTGTCTACTGCGTTTTACATTTTCTGGTTTTTAATGTATAAATTTTCTCTTAAAACCAGCAGAAATATTATAATAAACTTTTAATTATATTGTTATACGAAAACTGGGAAACAAAATTTAAGTAAAATGACATACCGTATGTCAACTTTGGAAACTGTATGTAGAAAATTCGACAACTGAAAAATTGTTTGTTCCGTAACAAATTTCTTCGTCAGTTACGATCTTTTCAAAAAACATATATACAAATAATGATTTCTCAGATATCATTAGGAAGTTGAAAAAACCATACAGTAGTAGATTATTTAACAGTATAGAGAAAATATAAATCACATTTTTGCTCAATAAATAAGGACAAAAATATGCATAGCGTCATTATCCGGTTCTTAAAAACACTAGAATGAAAAATTCTTTTCCAAGACTCAATAGTTTAGTTCTGCGACGTGTAACCCAATAATCTTATCAAGAAAGAAACAGTCAGCGGAATGAATATTCCCCGAATTAAAAAAGTTAGTTTCAAGTAAGAGGTTGAAAAATGCAGGGAAGAAGAGCAAAAACTTCGACAACTTAAAATCAACGATTCCCAAATAAAATAGTTAAATTCTACAGGTCCAAAACACAGCTTGGTAAAAATTATAATTTAGGAGAGTGAGAAGCTCAAACACTACAATCAAGATATTAACTGCAATAGATTGTGCAAGAGACTCATTGTATCAAAAGATTCGAGATAAATACATTTCATATCAGCAAAAGTAGACTTCTGCTTATCTATCACTACATTTTGGGCAAGTACCAAAAAGTACGATACCTGAAGAAAGTAGACAAATTTTAATCTTTACTACAATTGAAAGCGGAATAATTAGTGTGACGGTAATACTTTTGGCACCTAAGAGATGATAGCCACTTTGAGCAAATTGTATGATACAAAAGCCGTGGATAAATACGTACATATTATTATCAAACGCAGTTCAGTTCTCTTACAACCTGTTTGAAGTACTATTTATATTCAAACAAACGTGCATCCATCAAGGATGTTTCTTTAAAAACATTAGAAGACAAAGTGGTATCATATCTTAGAACACTATACGTTACATTCTGGATCCAATAAGGATCGATTCCATAACATCTCAACGATAGTCTCATGTCAAAAGATGATACTTCCAACTAGAAATTGTTTTTGTAGACAAAATTCTACGCTTATGGCCTTTTTCAACAAATCCAAAATGAATTTTAGCCAAATCATTCCGTGACAAACATGTTATTCTTTATCCACCTGCGCCAAGAAAGTCTTATGGAAAATCCTGTCTAGTTTTGGTATTTTATAAAAAACCATGTTATCTGCAATGGTAAAGTAAGTGCCCAAAAGCACCAACGATTGCATGGGAGACCGAGAAATTTAGTATTTATTTTTCTTATTGTCTTAGAGTGAAAATGTGAGACGTAAAGGTAGAAAGCTTTAGAAAACATATTCAAATGTGTTTCAATAATGATGCTATCAATAAAATTAAGTTTTGGCAAATGAATTAATGCGACTATCTGTATAGTGTTGCAATAAAGCAATTTTTTTAAGGCAAAAAGCACCAACTTTAATGAAGAGGAAAGAAAACCTGCGTTATCTTCTTCAGTCCTTAAATTTCTGTGGTATAATTAAAAATTTCTTGAGTAGATATAAATTTGAAACTGGAGCTAACCACGCTGAAGTATATTGCTTTAGATTTTTTAAATTTACCATCCATTTCAATGGAGGCAAAGACTAGGAAGAGCTTACAAGGCGGAACTGCGGGTAATTATGTAACATTGTGTTTTCGCTCTTGTCTCTTTTCCTTTCTTATTACATTATGTTTTTGCTGCAGCTGGACTTGATCTCGAAAATTTTTAACGGATTTCTATAGGGGGAAATAGACACATGACGATGCTCCTCAAACTTCAAATCAGATATAGGGATTCCCTGTAGACACCGAAATAGACAGGTAGTAATCCCACTTTCGCGCCTCTTAACGAGTGGTACCCTTAGACTGTTCAGTTTGCAGAAGATGCAATATGAAGATGGCTATCTCTGAGTTCCAATGGAAGTAGTTCTCAGGAAAACCAATTTTTCTGATCTGAAGATCACTTGGGTTTTCTTTGGATTTTGATTTTGAAAATCTCCAATCACTGGACCTTGGGAAAAGAATTCAGAAAGTAGATTATTTCTTTAGCTGATAACTTAAACAAAATCAAATGCTCTTCTAAATTTAGTAAATATCAACACGATGTTTTTCTTCACCTACCCATAGAAAAAGAAACGTAAATACGTTTTTGCTATTTACATGACTAAGTTCGTTTGGATGAGATAGAAGGATTGAAGGACTCTTTGTGAGTGCTTGTTTATCAACATAAGTATTAATCTGCCAATAAAGTTTGCACAAGATAGTAAATTCACGTTCTTTAGCTTTCAGAGGGAAAGAATCTGCGACTGTCATTTACAACCAATAACGAATAGCTTAGGGCTACTTCTCGCCTTTTGTGTTTGGTTACCTAATTCGCATGGACTGAAGTATAGTCAGAAAGGTTCAGTGACGATTGTACGCTATCTTATAATATCAACTTTTGAGGACAACTTTTACAATCATTGGGTAAGTCTATCTAAGGGATACAAATGTGAAAGTGACATATAACAGTTGTATCCATATCAGTAATCCTCCCGTTACTTCCTGATCTTTCTTTTCCAGTGCCAACACACGAACCTTGTCTGTTTTATTTTCTTACGCATTCACCTAATTAAATTTGTGGTAGTCCCTAAAGCCCTAATAAGAACTCTAGAAGTTATGCCAAATCCACTTGAAAAACAAAAATAAAAAAAATCGTGTTGTTCACATGGCCTTGTATCCATGGCACAAATGGTTCAAGTACAAGCGATTCAAGATTCTGTCCGGAAAGCTCAACTGATCGGAAGAAAACAACCGCCTGATAGAAACGATCGGTCCAATGGATTGAGAAACCTGAAGAGTTCAACCGACTTAAGATGTTCTATAGACTCAAAAGGCTTTTAACTGGACCGAATAATGCAGAAAGACCAACATAGATCTAAAAAGACTGTATTTGAACTTTGGGGCAGAACCGACTCAAAGCTTGCTTTTGTTATCATAAGGTCCAGACACGAGGTGTCCTGGATGATCTTATAAAAGTGACCACTTCATACAACATAGAATGATCGCATATCTTTAATATTCATATTTATTGAACTATATGCAAAATTTGCATAACATCAAGCGACTTTTGAGTCAATCTCAGCAATCGCTGTAGACGATGTTTCTCAAATAGATCGATTTTGGAAAAATACATCAAAGCAAAAGTATTAGAACTCAAATTCAATACGATAAAAAACATTATTGTTGTTAAACAGATATCCAAAGTTGCCCAACTCTAATTGTATGCAAATCAGTATAGAACTTACCTTTTTGGCATATTTGGCCAAGAAATCTAGATGATATTGCTGTGGGCCCTACATGATAAATGCATAGAGAATCTTAGAGAGTTTATTTTCAAAGGTCTCTTTGGTTGCCAGATTTATTATCAATTGGTTGGTTCGATTTATCAAGATTATGGAACTTGCCTATAAACCCACAGCTTTCCCACTCAGACAGTATTACCAACTACCTAGTAACTGGTTGGGCCCATTCGCGTAAAACTGCAGATTAATTATGTACTGTTTTGTTGCAATTTATTGCTTTCATGAAAAGCAATGGCATTTGGAACATCTTTTGAATTTTCTACAAGGTTGTTCTTGGGCGTTTTAATATGTGAGGCCAAACAAGAATTTATTTGTAATCCAGGTGTTAAGCATCTAATGACGTTGTTAAATCACTTATCATAATATCAGCTTTTTATAAAAATAACCAAAGAGTAAGTAAGTATAACTCCTTTATCAATGGTAAGTTTGGTTCAGATTTTTAAATGCATCATCGAATTCATGTTTGTTGGTGATGCTTAACATTGTTTTGATATTATTTCTACTACATAGAAATTTGTGTTCTGTATCACCACAAGCAACTACTATTACATTGTTTTCATGTAAAGGCTACTTTTTAATTTGTCTATATTTATAACTCTCTTTAATTAATAATAATTTAATTCCAAAAGGAAGCTTTTATTTATTATTATTACATTACAATCAAAACAATTTTCTTAATTTACATACATAAAAACTCCAAATTTATAATCCCTAAACTTCTGTCAATTTACAAGATTTTTTATTATAGTAGCCATAAGCATAAAATTAATATTTACAACTTCACAGTAGATTTCCAACTTTTGAAGAGTAAAAGAAGATATACTTGAGACAAATTTTATTATTTTACGATCTAAAAGTTGTTCCCCACGTTGTAAAACCAAAAGAGGGCAGCGACCTAACTTTTGTCGTAAATCTTGTATATTCTTTGTTTCGTCGCCAAAATGTCTACAAGGTTCAGTATTAAAATATGCCCGGAATTTTATAAATAAAATTCCTAATATTCTTTGCCGCTTGATACCAATACAAAACTCGATTAAGTTTTTAACACCTTGAATTTGTTACGGTATTTTTTTCCATCTGAGCGGCAATAAATAATGGTTATTTTGCTTCTAATATTTTTGTAGATGAAAAATTGTTTTTTTTAGGAAGGTAACCGAAATTTAAAAATACTTCTGATATTTCAACGCTTTTCGTGGATGATTTACAATCCGAAAATTAGTTTTATATGTTATTAATTATAATAAAAGCCTCAGTGAGGAAGAAATGATGAAGAATATTTTCGTATATAATAATTTAAAATTGATGGACAGGTTCTCTATTGTTATCGATAATGATACTAACATATAAATAATGAAATTGCGTTTTATTAAGAAAAACCCAATAATTTTCCTGTTATCGTTAATATTTATCTAATTAAACTGTATACTATAATACAAAATTGCTTAAGTAAGTGCCAATTATTATTTAGTTATCCTTGGAGAGAGGAAAAACTGGATGTTAAATTTCAGAATATCTAAGCGAAAGATGCCATGACACGTCGTCCTAGTATTCAAAATGTAAGGTCGCGATCAAAGCACACAAAGTCCGAGTATAGATAATGTCATATCCTGAGGTCGAGCTGTCAAATTCCGGAAATAGTCCGGGCTCCGGGCGGTTTAGAAAGCGTGATAAAAGTACAATATGCTTGGGCTTCGTGTCTATGGCATTTTTATCACATAGGTGTAAAGTAGAATTTATTAATGGTGTGAATTAGTTGCATTTTGGATTTACTATGCGTTAACAATTTTAAATTTTATGTATAAATTATGTGCACTATTAACAAATTTCAACTGATGTTAAATATTTATATTGTGCTTGAAATTTATTAATTGCTTCATCATGCGGATTTTTAAATATCACACTTTAAATTCAAAGATCCTAAACCTTGAGGTAAATTATGACAAGTATAAATTTCGAGTATAGGTTACAACGCAACCTTAGTAAGATGATTCTAAAATTATTCCGTTATTTCAACTTCGTATTAATTTTATTGACAGCAGATGAACGATTTCGGATGTGTTCTTAAATAACCTTTGCGCTTTTAAGACGTGTGCATATTATATCAAAACTATTCTGCAAGCTACTATTAAAAAAGTAGATGAGTCTTCTTGATTTATGAAAAATATCTCTTAGCAAGTTTTAGATGTAGACACATAAGTATACGCCGCTCACCATTACTTACAAAATCTAAGAAATCTTTATATGTTTTGACAATCCGATATACCGCACTCAATTCTATATCAATGATTAAGCAATTTATTAGAAAAGAGACTATATAAAAGCATCTTATTTCATGAATAACATAATTGAATATAAATCTAGTGTAAAACATTCTAATGCACAGTGTAAGACTGTCCGTGCGTCTTGTATCTGTCCAAAAGAGGCGGTATAAGAAAAGATTATAGATTAACTTAAAATTAAAAATAAAGCAAGTAAACAAACAAAACCATGATTCTACATATTCCACATAAATGATCTTATTGGAAGTATAATAGTAGAGGAGATTTGAAAAAAAAAGGCAAGCATCGGAAGCCTTTTTCTATTATAGATTGAAAGTCAGTAAAGAAGAGCACAAAGGCTGGAAGCTGTATACATCTAGTTTTAATAATGTAACTTAAGACAATTGATAAACCAATCTTTGAATAATAATAACATTAACGTAAGATCCTTTCTAAACAGACATTAGCACAAAATCTATTTATCATGACCTATACTATAGTTTTTGGCACAATAAAGATAACAATTAAATATAAAGGTGGCTCTTGCTACCTTAAGGCTTCACGTTTTATTTAATTCTATTGAATGATTTTTGAGATATAGACTTTTAAAATAAAAACCCGAGTCACTATAATAATAAATTGGAGAATACTCTCAATATGTCTTTATTACATGACAAACCTTTGTAGACTACACCCAAAATTGGTGGAAGTTCCTTACACAGTTTTCCTGACAAAGAGGATCCGTTCTATAAATATTCCAAACCTATTAAGCCTATAGTTTTTCCGCTCAATATGTACTTCAAATCATCTTCTGGAGAATGTCCAATTAAAGCAAAAATTATATCATACTGACCAAAAAGTTAAAACTTTTTCAGAGAATTTTTCATACACTGAATGTATGACATACGCGGTTGGGTCAGTAAAACACGGCAGATAAAATGTACTTACACGTAATATGTGTAATATGTAAACCCTCCCATGTGTGCAACATTTTTTAGTAATTTATTATACAGTAAACCAAAACACTAATGTACATATACACCATACTGTCTGTGCAAACAGTTATACTTCTTAAGAATGGAAAATTTCTCATTCTTTTACAGAAAAGGAATTCATTTAAAAATTCTTGAAAACCTATCTAAACCATAAATTTTGTTTCAATTGTTAGAGGATTAGTATAATTGTTTCTAGCTCAAAGATTTTGTATACAATTTTTCCAGAAATTTCTCTTCATACGTATTTTTTACAGATGTTAGTTTGTACCAAGAGTATTTTACATTTTAAAAAAATATTCTTTTAACAGGAAAAGGAATTATTTTTGGAAGATTAAGTCATAAATTTTGTTGGCAATTATTAAGGAATTAGTATACGAGGATTTATTTCGCCTAAACTGCGCCAAAAGAGCTTTGGAAATATTCATTCGAACACGTTTTTGGTCTAACGTGAGCAAACGCGGCACCCAACGCGCGGACAGCTTTCACATGCCTAAATGTTGATTTAATATGTGACAAACACGTTCTTCTGACATGTTCATAACCTCTGCTATCTCTCTCACTTTAATTCGGCGGTCGTCTAGCACCATTTGGTGAACTTTGGCGATGTTTTCGTCGGTAGTTGCAGTTTTGGGACGTCCCGAACGTTCATCGTCTCCCAAGCTCTTACGGCCACGTTTAAATTCAGCAGCCCAAAATTTCACTGTGGTAAATGATGGTGCAGAGTCCCCATACACAGAATCCAACTCATCTTTTATTTGCGAAGGCGTATTGCCTTTCAAAAACAAATATTTAATGACAGCTCGATACTCGATTTTGTCCATTTTCACAAAAAAACTCACATCAACTCACTCAAACGACTGTTACATAAAAACTGCGCGTCCAAAATGGCTGAAACTTTGGTGAGTAACTGTCAACAGATGAACAACGAAATTCAGTAGCTTTTATTTACGAGTGCTGCCATCTTCGCGTTGAGGTCGGAAACTTTTCAGACCACCCTCGTAATTGTTTACCATGACTAAGATTTTTTTTAGGGGTAACTACCCAACCCTGATAACATTCTATCTAATATGAACCTTCGACTTAATTCTGATCCTACGCTTAACCTTACTATTTAAAACTTTGGCTTAGTAAACTTTTGTACCATCTAGATAAAAATAGGCTGAAATGCGAACCTTGATAATAACTAATGTAGAAAACCAAATAGAGCTTTGCTTGGTTTAAAGCCCCAAAAAAGAAGATTTCGTTTCGGAATTTTCAAAAGAGAAAATAGCAAAAACAATGCGTATCTAATACCGAATCAGTATCAGATAATAACTTATAGTTAAAACATCAAAATTTAAGATTCATAGATGTACATAACCAAGATGAGAAACAGATCGAATGACATTAGAAAAAGCTAGAAAATATAAAACTCAATGTTTGGTACAGCAGGCGTGATGGGGAAAGATAATAGAATTAACGAAGTGAAAGAAAAATAGTTCAATGAGAAACTCATGGCAATCGTCGAGTTATCTCTAAGAGAGACCATGTAATATAGGAAGATAGAAACAATGCTTGTGATTGGATCTAAAAACAATCTGATAAGGAATCAGTAATCTCAGAACAGAGCTGAACATGATGGTTAGTCATCAAAATCAAGAAACCAAGATCAATCTGTTTGACCATAGTTTAATTTAATGTACTAGTGTTTCCCAAACTAACTGCATTTGATAGAAGGGTTAGTAGAGAGATCATCGTGTTTGTAACTTTAAAAAGAAGAGTTAAAGAGAACTGCGGCTACTTCTTTGAAATAAACAATCAACAATGATAACTCACGTCAGACCAAATCAAATCAAAATGGGCTACATGAAATCGAAATGTGGCAGATCGTGCTAAATTCACTAAAGTTGGAGGGATAATGATAAACTACCTACCTCTATGCATGGATAAGGATAGAATGAAATTAAAATGAAGCATCTAAAAGTGATGTGGACAATCTTCAATAATTCTTGACTGCACATACCTGGAACTTCATCACTTGAATGACACTTAATTATAAATACAGGTACACGATGTAATGTCTTCAAATTTTATTTTAACTCATTTGTTATGAATTTTATATTTCTTATAATTTTTAGATTTTCTAAAGAAAAAAAAACAAGAAAGTAAACATATAAAAATACAATGGCTTTGTGATTATGTTACAAGGTTAAGATTTATCTCTATTAAAATAAATTTGTAATCTGATTCAATTAGTTGCGTCAAGTTAAAAAGGCTTTGGAGCAGAGGCCATTTTTTACTGGTTGAATTTAAAAAATTATTTCACTAAACTTAATTCTTCAAAAGATTTTTCCCTGCTCGTTACCAGGCATTTGAAATATTTCTACGTTTTCAATAACAAGGTAGGAATAACTTTTGCACTTTTACCTTGTTACTAAAAATAAAAAATTTACTATCCCGCTGTGTGACACAAGGACTTGGTTACACATAATTTTCCGGAATTGGGCAACAATTTAAAAAATTTAAAGTTCTACATTTTTCTCACGTAACATGGTCCAGATTTAGAGAATCAGAACGTCAATGAAATACACAAAAAAGAAAGAAAGAACAGAAAATAGCAATGAATGACAAAATAAAATATAGGGCGTGGTGTACACGTTGAAATATAACTCTGGGACAGAAATATCTTGTTCCAAGACCACAATGGACCAAAAAATAGATTAAGGTTAAACCATTCATTCGGCCGTGAGTAAAAACTAGAAGCTCTACCCCCTGGAGATGTATTGTATGCAGAAATTCGACCCAAAGGCCAACCTATATCAAGTTAAATTGTCACTTTATCTATTGAACCACTCAGGTAACTCACATGCTCTAGAAACGGAGATTTTCAATCGTGGTACGAATGTAGAAAACATTTCGGGGTGAAGCTTAATGTTTCCTTCGTTTTACAAAAATTTAAGCTTAAATTTGACATGTACAGGTATGAGCGAGCTTTGGGGTTGGGATCGGTAGAGGTAATTATTTTTCCTGGGACTTTGGATTTTATTTGCCTTGAAGTTTTTTTTGTTATTTTTAAACTTAAGTCCGGGTAGCTTAAAAGTAGGTAAGATAACTAAAATAACAAGTTCAATTCTTTTAAAAACAAAAGTTTATTTATATTTATAATTAAGATCGATTCATTGTTCGAATTTAAAATTTTAAATTAAATAAAATGAAAAATTGTCTAAATTTTATTTAAAAGTTAATTTTATGTAATTTTATAGATCCCAGACAGAGAGGCTCCACACAAGGAAACACCATCATCAGCTTCTGGTATATTACCTGTGGATCACGTCCATGCACGGTTTAAATTTAAATATATCCAGGTGTGCTAGAAGATGAGCAGGTATAGGCCAGAGACAGCAGGGTACCGCTTGATTGACAGTTAGGGAACGCGGCGAGCTTTGATAAGCCGGTCCTGCTTTACCGGTCGAACAGTTAATGAAGACAGAGAAGGACTACTTTAACATTCCTCAAATTCACAATTAAATTTCTGTATACCGAAGAAGTCTTAAAATGAACTCGAAAATTAGGAAGTTCAACAATGAAACTAAACAGTGGTTAAACGAAACTGTGTAATACCCAAAAGGTTCACGTTACAAATAATAATAACTAGATGTTTTAGTCGGGACGGTTTGTCTACAAAATTTTAGTAGTTTCTCAGGTAGGTAAAATAAACATGTTTACTTGCTCTTTTGTAAAATTTACTGCTTGTATGTCGCTCCTTGCGTTGTTAAGTATGCACAAAACTTTTCTATACGTCACCAACACTAACAGTTATGTAATGTAATAAAGTCACACACAACTGTAATAAGTTTTCTCGTAACATGCCAACTTTTTAATGGAGGTTTATTTAAAAAAAGGAGTCAAGTTATTTTAATATTTAAAAAAGGAGAACTAAATTTTTCTAACAAGAATTGCGAAACAGGCAAAGCTATTTCTTTCTAAAGGGTGGGTTAAAAATCATTCACCTTCAAATTTGTACTTGTCGATGAAATAAGAATTATTTTAAGAACTACAAATAAGTAAATGAGAAAAGGCAATAAAAGGAATAATAGAGATGCACCGAATTAGTCCGTCGGTGACCTTCATCCATGTTTATGTGGGTCCTCTCTATGTAATTAAAATTTGTTTCTGGTTTAATAACGGCTAAATCTTTCTACAAGTATCTATTAATTTTGTGGATATCTCTTTATCGACTATTTTCTAGCTTTTCTTCAAATAGCTAAAGGTGGTATTATTGTAGAAAATTCGATTTTACTATGTATGTGCTTGTCTGTCATAGATTCAAGTAGTTCAAAATTCTTTATCAATACATCAACCAACATGATTTAACATAGATTTTGTTAGTATTAAGATTTGATATCTTTTACGCCCACTATGAGTAGTCCCCTCGCCCTACTCTGAGAAACAAACGTGGAACACAAGCAATTTCCGGTTCTTCCTTTCAAAGTAGAGGACAATTATTATTCATTAATTCTTGTTGACTTTTACGATTTCAGAAACTCATGAATAATTGTGTGATGTCATTGCTCAAATGGCTGATAGACTTTGTATCTTCGATTTTGGTAATTTAAGCCCACGTTTTTTAAATCTATCTATTCTTGAAATGTCTTATTGGTATTTCAGAAAGTGTCGCAAGTCTTTTAGTTGTCTGGCAGAAGAAAAACAAAGTGCTAAAAAGCTGATCTTGGTATATTCAGCTTTTTTTCTTATGTATACATAGGTAACAATGCTTGGTTTGATACTTTTCTAAATTGTCTTTACTGAGACATTATAATTGGTGTGCGTTCCTTCTTCCTTCTCTCGGAAATCCTTAACAACATCCAAAGATCGATTAATATATACTTAGTCAGTGATTGGAATTCTTCCAAAAGTATTAGTTTCATTTAGACCTAAGCAGTCTTGGACCAGAAAAAGTCACATTTCGTCTTGTATATTATTCAGAAGATAAAACCGGTATTGTTCAGGAAAATAACGCTCTACTCTATAAAAAGTCATTTAAATAAGAAGGAACACTTAAACCTTAACCATTGGTTTTTTTGATTGATTTAAATATATACCATCCCATAGAAAATATGGCACACCAAGAAAAAGATAGCCTTAGTATTGGATATCATTTAAAAGGAAGTTTCATGTGGAGACGAGTCTAGAATAATTTTGTTCATGTGCCAAAGCCTCAAGGTCTTCATTTATCTATCAATAATTTAATCTTCGACTAAGAATCGCAACCGGAAACTCGATTATGAGCAATAAAATTAATATTGAATAGCTAGAGAAACGGACAGATAGTGTGAAACGGATTCAAATACTTACAGATAGGCAGGCTACCTTGAGGGTTTAGCAAACCCGAGGCTAAAGTCAAGACCAATATGGCAATGTCCAGAAAAATTAAAGAAACTAAGGGACTAAAATACAGTAAAACTAATCTGGGAGTACCAAAAATTAAAGTCCATGATCAAGTGAGACAATGGACCAAAAATCAATATATAACACACTGGCAGACTTACCAGGACAAGAACATGGGAAATTCTACATTCGGCAAGGGAACATATTGGGCGGAAATCAGCAAGGAATAGTAGGTTACCTTACAAGGCATGCAACGATAAATAGGCGCCTAAATAAAATTAACTTGTCTTGGCAAGCAGAAGGCAAATAATCTATAGATGAATAGAAGTAGAATCAAGCACGTTTAACACCCGTTTGTTCAACGCATAGGTTTACTACAGGAAACCCGAGTACTGGAATGAACGCAGCAAATTCAATGGGAGTAGCATAATAAGCCAATAGGCTGCGGTGGATTGAGAACCTGATAGCTCCCAAGAAGAAAAGAACGTATACAGATGGGAAAAACCTGGAAAACGTGACAATCTAGATTTATAAAAACAAATGTCATGGGATAAATCCTATAAATAGTACTTTGTCTTGGTAGGTGACGAGACAACATGAGACAAGAATCAAACCTTGTTAGATTATGATGATTATGACAGCATGTAAAGGCACTAACAGAATATTTGAGCAATTTGGATTAAATGGTTATAATATTCGATGAAATCTAGTAAATTCTGAATCTTCCCTAAAAATGGGCATTTTGCTGGATATTCGAGTCAGTTATATTTGTACCCGCGACCGTTATGTTAGCTCCCTCAACTATCTTTAATATTCCTGTCATTATTAAAAGTTCTTTGATTCCTTGATATTGTTTTTTGCTATTCTATGAAAGTTTTTAGTAAACCTTGGGTTTTATCGAAGTTTTATCTTAAAGCTAATAAGTTACAAACGTAGATAGTAGGGAGGAATGCTCTTCGAAAACTGTGCATTTTACTTAATGAGTGCATATAGCAGCAGGGGTGGATACACGTGAAGCCCGCTCCGAAGGTAGATTTATCAGCAAAACTAAACTTTCGAATAAAAATCTCAAGAATTTAACTTTGAAGTTTGTTATACTTACCTTTACCAATTTTTTTATTTTCCTAGCAAGTTTTCTTGTCTACCTTCCTTCAAATTTCTCGTTCCTATTTTAATGATGTATTATGACGTGATTAATTGTTACACGAAATTAGATGATTTTGATTTCGTTTTCTTATGCTTTTAAATACATTTATACTACAACTATCTTTAAGTCCCAATTAACCAAACAGGTAATTTGAGATTGATAAAAAAGAAAATAAAATATTAGTAGGAAATATTCCCTAAACATTGTCTTCTTTAAAACCGTTATGTTCTGGAGAAAGTACTTTGTCTGGAGAATAACGGTACGGCAGTAAATCCTTTAATTTAACAAACTCATATTCCTTCGTGTTAAAAGAATTATTTTAGAGCTTCTACGGGAGATTAGCTACCTTTGACAGCTTCTTATCCTAACTGTCAATCAAAACACTGACAACATATAGGAAAACACTTCTGTAGTTTGCGACGCAATTATAGAAATGAAACTTGTAAAGCACAAAAACCCTTCAACATTTAAACGATTAACCTTTCTGGATAATAAGAAGCCAAATAACGGTAGTAAAGTAATAATTTTCTTCTGTCACAAGCTCGAGTTGTTTGACGAGCACTCGTTTAACTCTAATAATGAGATTTTGTTAATTTTCATTTTGCGACTAAAAATATAAAATACAACTTGCGTGGAAAATCCCTGAGCTAGGGAGAATTTTTATTTAAACCACCCAAGTAATTATCTTAAAGTCCGCGTTGAGATGCCCGTGCTACACATTTGACATTTCCGGAAATGACGTGTGTCGGCGGCTTCCGACAGCTCCGGGCGCCAGTTCCGGTGTCCACGAGTCCGATAAACGTATTCAGGGACTCCGGAAGCTCAAACAGCCCACTGGAGGCGCACGAACTTTAAAATCTCCGTTGGAAGGTACGCGATATGATGATATTACGTGTCACGAATCCAGATATATCTTTCCTCAATTTTTATAAAAATTGTAATTTTGTACTTGAAGAAAAAAAGCAAAACATATCGCTTTGAAAGAAAAATATTAATTATTAGCAAAATGAGAAAAAAACTGTTCGGAAGGGCAGTTAATAAAGCATGAGAATATGAATAAAAATCACTCTATTTAAAAAGCATTCGTCTGGGCGCTAATGTGTTCAAATGCCGGCAAGGGTAGGACAGAGACGAAAGGGAACATCCTGATGATGGATGCGAGGGATTACGAGACGCGGGAGACGAACCCGGACTGGATCTGCCTGTCAAAACCGATGATGTATGGCCAAAGTTTACATTGCAAATACTGGGTGCATCCTTAACACGAACGTTATCTTCCGTCAATCATTTTTACTGTCCACAACACAACTATTACTACATAATACATATAAACTATGTATTTCGTCTTTTGATGAATGCAACATCTTTTAGAATATTTTATTTTAATAGAGCATTCATTCAGATTTCTTAAAATCGACGATTGTTCAATTAGACCACCTTAAAGCTGTTTAAAAATTAATTTTTAAACTAAGTGAAAATACAAAACGTAACAAGCGGTTTTAAAAGTAAAAGTCGAAACTAATTCAAAAACTAATTAAATTGTAAAGGCACGTTCACATTAAAAAAGAAAAAATGTGTCACCAATTGTTGTGCAATGAATAAATTGTGCAGAAGAAAAAAGTAGCGTTACGTATAGAAAATTTCCCCTTAAAGCTAACGTGACTTAATAAAAAGAGGAATCCCTTTTTAGATTTGATGCGACATTGCTTGTATACCTGTAAATGCGTTTTGTATTTAAAATATTCTTTATTGAAGTGAATAGAGAAAGAGAGCACAGTGTAAAATCAGTGTATACATTCTTTATAGATGTAATAATGGGGACCCCAACATTTCATTATTGTATGGATAATGTTGGTGGTATTGTCCGTGGTGGATTGTGCACTTGTGATCTGGAGTCTCTTTAAAGACATGAATAATAAAGTTAAACAGGTAGCCCATTATCACATTGTGCTAATATAAAAGCAAGGTGGCACTCAGATTCAAGTGAAAACGTTCTTTCTCTCTATTCACTTTTTGGATTTATATAATATGCAAGTGTGAAATCTACACCTTTATTATACCTAACACGTCATTGTTTACTACTGAATGATATTTTTATTTTCTTTCTTGATTTACTGTTATTGTTATTTCCATTATACTTTGATTTATGATTTAAATACTACTGTTGTATATTGGTATTCTTGTATGAAAAATTTGAATTCATAGCACTGTTGATAAATTATCCACATTATATACGATTGTTTAATTTTTCGTTTACTTATTAGTATAGTTTATATATAATATTTATTGATTTTATAGCATAAAATCGGTATACAATTAATGCCGTTTAATTTAATAATATCATGTATAGTTTTCTTTACTTTTTTTATTTTAACAGACCGCAATTCCCGTGGAAGCTGGAACACACGAAGTCGCTTATGGGAAAAGGTTACCGATTCAAATTTTTTTCCAATACCTTTCCTATTGGGTTAATAAAATATTCAAAAGATACTTGGATGTGTTGATGAAAAACAATTCAGCACTATCTTCTATTTTTTTCCTTCATTTATTTCCTTTGTAATTGCTTACATAATGTAGGGTTAGGAGGTAACACTATGTCTTCTAAAATTAGTGATAATAGCCATTTTTGTCTCCCGTATCATCATATTATTCTGCTAACAAAAGTCGTAACTGAAATTGCAAAGCATTTTGTTGATAAACGCTTTTTTCATTTTGCTCTTTCTCAGCTTGGAAATTTAGAACCTGGGATTATTTATTTTTGGAAACTCTACAAACAAGCAATTGAAATGAAAAGGTACCAAAGAATCTATACATAATATAGTCAAAAATTTCCTTCTACAGAATTGAATGTATGAAACGATTGGATGGGCATGATGAACGTGAAAGACATGTAAGGTGATAACTTCAAACTCAAATATTGACAGTTTGGTAAGCAAACTAACAACTAGAGCTTTTGGTGTTAACTAAAAAACGAAAAACCACACTGATAATATGAACAGTAATATCACTATTAATTGTAATCTTTGCAATCAATACGCTAATAAAATGGTTTTTTTGCACGACCGCCTGTAAGGTTGGTGCTTTACAAGTAGTTGCCAATGTCAAAAGTTGACAATTATGAACATTTGCAATTAATTTGGCGTATCGATGTTATAAAGCCGTTCCTATGATCTTGGCCAACTTCATTTTCAACGAACTCCAAAGCAGTCGTTACTGAATTTGCGAAGTCTGTCTGTCTGTATGTATATCTGTCCGCATTTTTGTCGAATTTTAAAATTTTGACTTTAGATTTGAATTCCACATCAAAAACTAAAGACAATGTGGTAACTTCGTTTTTTGATCACTCTTCGGGAACATAGTCGAAATAGCCGCTGAAAATTGGAAAATTTTCAAAGTTTTTTTTAACTTTAGAATCGTATTCTACATCAAAAAATAAAAAAATCGCATACTTTTAGTTTTTTGATATCACCTCGAAAACATGGTCGAAATGGCCGCCAAAATTTGAAAAAAGTAACAAAACAGGAGTTCGTTGTGGCTATGCTTTGCATTCCCAGATGTTTTAATCTACCGTCAATGATTTTTTTTATTATTTTCTTTAAAATATTGTATATAACTCTAGTGTAAATTATCGTTTTTGAACGTCCACTTTACACTCTTGCTATATAAATAACTATAATGTTTTCGGTAGCTTACCGTAAAGCTTCTTACTAGGTGACGAGTAAAGTGATAAAGAGTATCGATTTACTTGACCTTAATGATTTGTTCTCAATATACAGTGTGTCCAAGATAAGGATGCACAGCATGGCTATCTTGGAAACGGTAAGAGATACAGGATGGAATAAAATTTGGCTATTTATAGGACCTTTTTGTTGGATTTCGCAAAATCTAGATATCTTGGATAGTTTCAGAGATATTTAAAAAAAGTAGATTTCTCGATTTTCGTTAGTTTTTCTTTTATTTATTTGAAGAGATATCGGAAAACTAAAACCACTTTTCCATTGCCACTTTCTATTCTCTATTAAAATACGCTAACAAGATTCCTGTACAACGTTTCGGTTTCGAGTAACCATCATCAACTTCATTTTTTAAATAGGTGGAAAAACAATTAAAAATTGTTTTGGATAGCTCTTGTTGTCACGATTCTAATGATGTAAACATGATAGGATTATTTTGATTTCTTATGCTATAAATTAATGCATTCTGCAGTACTCTGGCCTGCCCGATCACCTGATCTAACACTGTTGGATTTTTTTCCTCTGGACTTATGTCAAGAATCATGTGCTTAACTAAAATTTTGAAGATGAGCAGAAATTATTACAGTTGGTCACAGCAGAGAGTTCAACACAAAAAAATCAAAACCAAAATAACCTTATCATGTTTACATCATTAGAATTGTAACAGTAAGAGCAATTCAAAACAATTTTTAATTGTTTTTCCGCCTATTTAAAAAAATGAGGTTGATGATGGTTACTCAAAACCAAAACGTTGTACATGAATTTCGTTAGCGTATTTTAATAGAGAACAAAAAGTGGCAATGGTAAAGTGGTTTTAATTTTCCGATATCTCTTCAAATAAAGGAAAGAAAAAATAATAACAAAAATTGAGAAATCTACTTATCTTTAAATTTCTCTGAAACTATCCAAGATACCTAAGTTTTGCAAACGCTAACAAAAAGGTCCTATAAATAGCCAACTTTCATCCCATTTAACAGATCCTGTATCTCCTACCGTTTCCAAGATTCCCATGTTGTGCATCCTTATTTTGGACACACTGTATACTTAAGAATTCTCGTAGTTTTCGGGTTGATTGCTAAAATTGTCAATTTAGTTCTTCCCACGACATTTATGTGAATTAGCAGTCTACATAATGTATTAGGTTTCGACTCACCTAGACATTTACTTACAACAGCAGTCCTTGTCAAAAGGACGTAAGAGAGAGAACCTGTCAAAGACTACCGAACAACTCTGTACATAGGTAAATACACGCTCGGTGAAGGAACACGCTAAAAATTAATTGATTAATTCAAACAAAATTTATTTGGCTCAATTTAAAAAAGTTTCATATATCCACAAGCAAATACTTTGTTGTGCTGAATAGAAATTTGTCTTAGGTTCTAACAAAATATTCAATAAAACCAAACAGTACTTTGTAAAACTAAGCAATATCTATTAAATCAATAATCAAAAGATAAGATTGCCTCAACACGATATTTTGTAGGTACTGCTGTAGTTTGTTAATTTTAATTCCTATACTTATCGTTCAACTAAATATTTTGTTGGAAAAAATAAAGAGCGGTGTTTGAAATAACAACTATATTATTGTGTTGCTCTGCTGCTAACTCTATCCGTAATGCAAAATATTGGTTCACTTTGAAAAATTCTCGTTTTATTACAACCGAATGTTTATATTGGGAATCAATTAAAAATTTGTTGGATTACATATTATTTTGCTTTTAACTAAACAACTCATTAAAGGTTCATTCTGAATTTATAATGATTCTTAGCCATCTTACCTATAGACGAAATTGTAAGAAGTGCAATAAATTGCAATTTTTAAAAATAGCACCCAAAAGTAATATAATAAAATAATAAGACTTTGATAATAGTCTAGAAAGTTTTAGAACTATAACCTTATTAATAAAAATTATTAATTGGTCGTGTAAATTTCGTATGATCATTTATATAATAAAACTGGAACAACATTTACGGTAGGAAAAGATTCTGCCGACATCTATCATAAGTAGTTTGTATTATTATACATACTGGTTTGTAAACCTGATGGAGGGTTTAACAATAATATTTTGTTGAAGCAATTCTTCGTTTTATTTTGTAAAACAAATTACGCATTGATTTAAATGCAGGAAGTGGTAAAATTAAGATGTAAATTTTTTAATATCAATATTTAATTCTCTTCGTTTGATAAGTAAATGGTCGAAACAACAAAACATTTTTGAAAATTAAGTATTTACGGACTATCAGTTTTAAGTTTTATTTTGTTGTAATGAAAGTTGTTGTGTTAGGTTGAAATAAATATTACTCTTCCATTAAGAGAATATGAACATCATTTCAAGGCAATGAGCAGCTAAAAGTCAATCAGATTTATAGTTACAATAATTATAATATTCTCAGGTGAACTCATATTTTGTATCAAGAATATTTTATTGGATTCACATCAATCAAATTTTAAATTTGGACTATCTTTATTCAAAACGTTAAGTTATGAAGTTAACGTATGAATATTGATCCTGACTGTGCTGTCTTATAGGCAATTGAATAGACAGCCCAGTAGTAGAATATAATTTTAATTGGGACCTTAAACAACAGCCCGACAAGGATCAGAAGATAAGGTGCGCAATCTTTGGCTATATTTAAATAAAGTCACTCGTGAAAGAAGTTCTATATTACTAATCCAATGCTTTT
The DNA here is from genome assembly GCA_011009095.1 of Ignelater luminosus. Lineage (NCBI taxonomy): Eukaryota > Metazoa > Arthropoda > Insecta > Coleoptera > Elateridae > Ignelater > Ignelater luminosus. The sequence continues at coordinate 64,899 of VTPC01090177.1, read as the reverse complement.
TGCTCTCAAACTGATATTAGGGTTCTAGAATCGATATTTAGGCCAGGTACAGCACAAGATGTCAGTGATTTACCCACAAATAATATATAACTGGAATTGGGCAAGAATTATTGACAGAAAATAGGGCAAATTTTAACTTGACAAAGTAGTTTACACAAACTGGATATGACGCACAGTTTAGCATTAGACAAAAATCAGTATGTGATCCGTCTCGAAGTTTAGATTTGCATAAGTCCAAACTTTGGTTTTTAAATGGTTCGGTTTTCTGAGTTAATCAAGCTTTTTGGTTTAGTTAAGTTTCTTGGACTGATCATGAAATTCGAGCTGTTCAAGTTTGTGGAGTTGATTTTCAAGCACCAAAAGGTTTTCTCTTCTTGGGAAACTTAAAGTTCTTTCGTAGCGTTACCTTCTGTAATTGTATTTGACTTTGAAATATCAGTGCAAATACCGTAATAGTTATTAACGGTAAAATTGGGCAAATAAAGGTCTGCAACAATTATATTTTTAAATGGACAGAAATTGGTATTAAATTTAAAAGGTTTTGCGATTTCCAAACTTATAATAGTATGGGACGTTTTGGTTTATTGGCTCAAATAAATTTGTTTAATTGTTGTGGATTACTGTTTAAACCAATTCTTCAGGTGTTTATAAAAAAATACTGCCTGACTCTTTTAGACTATGTCAAGTTTACATCACTCGGTTAGGACCCAGTCGATTAGAATCATTTACACCCGTAAGTGCTAGCGTCCAGTGTTGTCAATTTCCCACATTTCGGGAAGTTGAATTGCTGGTGGAAGATTTGGCGGGATTTTTTAAATCTAGGAAAAATGCTGAAAAATCTAATTTAATTTTAATTTTCCTATTTTACATAATATCTGCTACTAATGTATCGAGAGATACAGAATTTCTATGTACGCACAAACCATTATGTGTTTTTTTTTCTGACTGTGCTTTTGATTGCTAAACATAAAGTTTTAATGTGGTGGAAAATGATGGGAATTTCCATCTCTGCTGCAGTTTAGACTAAATATTATTATAGGTAGACACTGACAAGACCTATTAAGGAGTTAGAAACCCAATGAACCGAAAAAAACCCCATTAACGAAATTAGTTTTCTAACTGTGCAAACCTATAGTTATTTTCGCAAAACATATTTTTAATTTACAGTTTTTGCGGAAGCCTTTACTTTTCCTTTGATGTGACATTTACATGGTTAGTTTTTAGTTAGGGTTTTAATCGAATAAGTCTTAAAGTTAATTGAGTTGTCACATTTCTGTAGCACTTTTAAAATGATTTGCTGCACCTCACAATTTATTTGTAACTTTTTTAAAATTTGGTCACGTTAGAAAGAATTAGGATTAAGAATTTAGTGACAAGTTACAATCATAAATCTTCATGGTTAAATTAAGAAAATGTTAACAAAATCTTAAAAGTGGGTAAGTAATTTATGAACTGACTACTATTACTACATTCTATGGGTTATAGATTTCCAGTATATAATAAATAAGTTATATCAGCAATATCTAGTTTAATATTTATTCTGAGGTAAAAAAGTAGAAATTCTGGAATCATTACATAGTAAGGCAATACAAATTGAAACATTGTTAAAGTTTCTCGATTTTATTATAGGCATATTTTGAACGCAACTATACTTATTGCTACTTGATACTAAAGCGTACTAGAATTGTGATTCAAATTAGATTTCGTGATGTACCTTTCATGATTCTAATTGTTATGTATTAGATCCACCGGCGTACTGACTCAATGCGTAGAGTTTACTAGTTGAGGTATTTCTTGCAGGATATCTAGTATCTACAATTTAAAAAGGTACAGTCGGCAAATAAATATAGTTTTCTAAGAAATGAAACATTCTTGAAATTTATTTCTGGAGGATCGCGGTCCTGGTGGTTCAGAGTTCAAGTGAATCTGTAGAACACCAAAAGAATCATTTATAGGCAGAAGTCATTAGCATCTAAGGCCTGTCAAAACTAATTAAAGCTGATGACATTCAAAAATAGTATTTATAAATAGTTTTCAGAAATGCGAAAAGGCAATTTGCATTGTGCAAAAAATACTTCTAGTTGTTAAAATGTCAATCTTAATAATTGAAAATCAATCTTTTGACAAAATGAATAATAATAAATTAAAACTTTCAGCATTTGGCGTCAGAAAGAATTACTGTCAAAAATGAAACTATGAAGAATTAGTCAAAAGATACGACTTGTTTATTGATTTATAGACTTTGATTCATAGCGGTTTTGGTAAAAATGTGGCCTTGTCAGGTAAAATTCCTCCATATATTCGAATTTCATCTTACTATTAAATAGGCGGAGCATATATCTTTTAAAATAACAATTATATGAAGAAACTGGGAAATACTATTAGATAATTAGATAAATTATTAGACTATTTATTATAGACATCAGCATCATTATAGAGCAACTTATTTTAAATACATTAAAAAAAAACAGAAAATTAAAAATTGAAAACTAAATTAGAAGCATGAATAGATGATAAGTTCCATAATTTAGAGCACTTTTTAATATTTGGCATACTTCAAACAAAACAAAAGCAATATGCAGTAATAATACTTCTAAATTTGCTTATTATAAGTTTCTCAATCCGTCGCGGAGTGACCAAACCTTTTGCATTTAAAACATCTGCCGAGCTACCGCTTCAATTTATTATACATACATACATATCGTATATAGATTAATATAAGATCCTTCGGCAAAAAAAGTGAAATGAAAATTAAAATAAAAATTTAATTTCAAACACAACACATCAATTTTTTTAATTAAATCCGATTATGTAATAAATTGGCAATGGAAAGGATACCTTAATAATTGGTATTAAGCATAAAATTAACCTTAAACATCATCAATTACAACTTGAAGTGAACGGTGATTATAAGTGTATTTTTAAATACGAAATCTCGACAATTTTGAACGAGTCATGATGTGCACAATACAGAAGTGCCTTAATAGGCATTTACACCCTTTACACAAAGCATCTCTATCAAATTTGACGCTGAGTCATGGCGTATGTCAACTAGGAATGCGGACCAATCAACCATACCTTACACAGGAATGCTAGAAAAAACCAACACAAGTAAAGACTTCTCTCATTTAGGGGTGAAAAAATTAATATTTCATGATTACATAAGTATAGCGAAGATAAATTTTCATTTCATAGTTTTGATAATTATCAAAACAAGGTAAATTCTGTATTACAGTACATACAAAACCCGTGTGAACTTTACCACCGGAAACCGCCCTTCAGGTGAAAACCGCCTCCTTTCCCCCTTGTGGGAAGCTCAGGAGAGTACCCTTCGTTATGTAGTTCAGGGATTATTAGTCGAGCTTGAATTTCACACAACAAAATCTAAGCAGAGTGATTATGGTGAGTGTTTTGGGAGGTTGCCACTGGACCTTCGTTTTATTATTAAAATGTCTCATGAGAATTTTTGCAACCCCTAAGGGTCCTTTTGATAAATTAATAATGCATAATTTTTCTCGATTATGTAAATATTGTTTTTTCTTCTAACGCAGTATTAATTTAAATTTTTTTCTAAAGGTAGAATTAAAGAAAATTACTTACCTTAACACTATTAATTCCTCTGGAAGTTTCATCATCTGTAACATAAATTAATATAATTAAACATTTTTAAATATAAAATTAATTATTATTAAGCGCTAAATTAAAATGTCCATCATTTGAATGATTAGATGTTATCATTAGGAACTATTCAAGCTTTTTAAGAAATTAATGCAGGAAAGCCGAAGTGCACTCTTTACTAATGAATGATACTTTTTGTATATAAATGTAATGATTTGGAAACTGTTCGTTTTCACTGTTGGTGGTCTGTCTATATCATTATCTCTTTTTCGTATACCAGTGGCGTATAGTACGTTACGTCAATAACTTCAATTTTAATTCTATTTGACTTTTATAATATATACGATCAAATGTTAAACATTGTAAGATTACTACAATTGAATAACTTACAAAAAAAACATAGTTTTGCTATAGTTGCAGAAATTTTTTATGCACATAATTTTGAAATAATAACGGAAAATAACCTATCCCTACTTAAGAATAATGGAATTAGCCTGTAATTTCTTTAACAATGAGCTAAAAGCAATAATTTATAACCGTGTATTTCAAATTCTTAATTTTAACGAGAATTCTTTGTGTGTACTGTCATTGAAAACAGTAAATCAACCCAAACTTAGTGTCGCCATGTTAGTTTCATTATCTTCCGATCGGACATCTTGCCATGATTAAAGAATTCGTGGAATAACTAATTTGAAAAGGATTTCTGGTTAAACAAACTGATTGCTTTTTCGAAAAGCTTAACTTTTCTTAAGCTCATATTGAAATAATAACGGAAAATAACAAACCCCTATTAGAATAATGGGATTAGCCTGGAACTTTTGTTGACAATAAGATAAAGACAATAATTTATGACTGTGCCTTTGAAATTCTTAGTTGTAACGGAAATTCCTAGTGAGTTTGAAAATAATGTCGTAGATCAATATTATTATAATGTTCATAGCGCGACATCGATTTAGTATTGATTTTTAACACCACTAGTGCGGTTGTGGTAGTGTTAATTCTAGAGTAAAATAAACACTAGGATATAGTAGGCGAGCACTAAATATAAAATCTAACAGTTTTAAGTAACTCTAGGATAAAGAATGCTAGTGCTATTTTACTTATTGCGAAATTTAAATTGGTATCTAGATAGTGTCAGTTTGGTCTATGGAGTGTTATTTTTAAGAGGTAAATTTATATTGAAGTCTCAACAGTGTCTATTAGTTCTGTAAAGTACTGTCCTATAAAAGGTCGATGCCCAATACCATAATTCAATCGCTGTTCAACTATAGATTTATTTCGATAGATTCAACTGTTGTAACAATTGTAGCCATGTCAATAGAGTTCTAGTTTAAGTCAGCGATTGAAAAACCAAACCTAGAAATAATAAGCTAATTAATATAGTACAGTCAAACACGAAGAAGCCCTGTTATATAGAAGCAAGACTAAAATTTATGGTATGAAAGAAATTTTGGGACATCTATAAAATGCTATTTGCACTGCATTGCACCTTATACTGAATAACAAACTGACTTATCAGTTGTTTTTACACTACTAGTGTAAAAAGTATAATCTAAAATACTGTTACGAATTTATTTTTTCGTCAACCTTAATAGGAAGGCTTTTCGACCATCATTTTGTGGCCGAAAGTTGATGATTGTATCTGAACGAAAGATAAAATAATTTTTCCTTCCTGTTAATCAATTCTTATTTGGTTTTTTTCTTAGATACGTTTTGGACACCATAGATACCAAAGCTATCTTACAATTACTTTTTTATTTACTGTTAAGAACACTAAATAGAGTCAACAAATGTCCAGAAACGCTAAATAAAGGTAGTAAGAGGTGATAGATACCTACCAATGAGTAGTTTCTTTGAACACTACAGTTTGTACACTAGACTGTTGTTCATTTAAACAGACCAATTTTCTACAGTGTAGTAGTGTCGCCATGTTAGTTCCATTATCGTTTGGTCGGACATCTTTCAAGGATTAAAGGATTCTTGTAATAACTAATTTGAAAAGGATTTCTGTTGAACTACTGATTGCTTTTTTTTGAAAAGCTAGTCTAGAGTAGTTTGTTCTATGCATATTGCAATAAATAATTGAAGAATATTGGTATTAAATATTTATACAAATCAATTCAATCAATCTGCAACTGGAGAGCCAACCAAAATCAATTCATACAAAATTGTTCTTATTTTGAAATAAGATCTGTACCGTACGATATTCTCCGTGACAATCTTGTGTATTTATTTCTGAATGTGAGTGGATAGGCAACACATCTCGCTCTCTACGGATAACCATTTAGAAAGAAGACTTCACCCAAAATGATCGTGAATGGTTTATACCGGTTTATACTATCGCAGTTAAAAGTAGAGACGTACTACATGACATTTTTTTATAATGTTCAGACTTATTAATTGCAAGTGTGTGACAGGTGTAAAGTGCAATAAATACCCAAGCGGCGTCTTTGAGTTTTCGTACTTAATTAAAACATTTCTAAATGAATAACAAACCTGAAAATTAGAGTATAATTTATATTATCACCCTACACAAATTAAAAAAAAAATAATCGAAATTATAAAATTCTACATCTTCCACAGACCCTGTATTTTAGTCTTTACTATAGTAGGTATATAAAGAATTTAATACCAAATATGTTTTCATTAATAAAAATTAGAAACAAAAAAATGCTGTCTCTATTTATAGCTCCAGTATAATAATTTAAATAAAGGACTACTACATTTGTAATTAAATTTATACTCGGAACTATTCTGCGAAAGGCCAAGTTTAAGTGGTTTATTATACAGTTTTAAATATCAACGGTAGTTGCAATCCAATGCAGTTCTAAATGCTATCTGAAGTAGATACTAACAACAATATTGGTAAATTTTAATAATTGAATGAATAGCCAAAGAAGTTAATGAAATATAAATTTTAGCAAGATAAAAGAATATAGAGGATTTTATCAATATTAAAAAACACATCTGCATACAGGGTGATTCTCGATAGATAACAAACCTAAACGTCATAGATGCAGCGCAACTTACATCTTTGCAAGCTTATTAGCAAACTGGTTACAAAAACAAATAACAAGGTATTTCCACTTCGAGACGTTATTGAAATGAAAAAATAAGCTGTAGAGATGTGCACAGGATTGCATCTTAGATTTTATACCGTTTCAAGCTCAAATTTGGAATGGAGATCAATTAATTTCAAATTAAGACTAATCTGAACTCAATGTCAAGTTGATTAGGCTCAACTTGAAGTTGATTGGTCTCAATTTGAGCTTGAAATTAAACAAACCTCGGAATTTATAATAATATTAAATAATTTGGATATTTGAGAAGCAGACTCATTAAACTTATTTTATCCATTATTGTAAAATCTCAGTAGAGGCAAATAATTGTAACAGTGGCCGTGATACTTACAGACTAAGGAAAAGTTTTTTCCGCTATATTTAGCACGTGATAAAAAGCGATTTGAATGTCCAGAATATCGGAAAGGAAGGAATCGTAACATAACTTTTAAAAAATGGACAAAATGAGGCTTGCAAGTCTGCTTCTCATTTAGAAGCGATAGTGTTATACAGGGTGTTAACCTTTACAGGGGGACATAATTATGGAAATAACATTGGCGCGATTCCTGGTTGTCAAATGAATTAATAATAATAACATAAAACGAAAAAATGCAAATAATAATTTTAAAACTGGATTTACTGCGAGCCCAGTTATATCTGTAAAAGCTTCTATTGCTTTCTCCTCATTTATTCTTCCATACCTAAATGGAGCCGACAGGTTCTTAATGGTATGTGAAGATATTGAATACAACAGTTGTTTAATTAACGAATGACAAGGTGTATTTTGCCTCCGTTTACAGACTGTTCCAAACATAGACGCTGTAAGTCTATCTTTTCTAAATTCATTCCATAATTCATTCGAATGCTGTCCTATGGTATTGATTTGAATCTTTTAGATGTCATTTGTACAGCTTTCAATTTCTTCAAGTTTTCTTTTTTTGGTTCTTAGAAATTCTTCTTCCGGTAAATCTGGTAGCGCCTGCTCTGCATTAGGTCCGCTCAGTAAAATTAACTCTCTTTCCTCCGGTGAATTTTGATACGACGGACATGTATCTTTCTGCGAAATTCGTCGTTACATTTCTTTGTAAGCGACAGATCTTTCGTACAATATTATCAATAGCTTTCGAAACTTCTTCTAATAGCTTTGGCTCCAACACCTCTAACAAATTTACTTCGTTTTTATCCTTCCTCTTGCACACTTCTGGGCGGCAGTTGTTATGAACACCAAAGACGTGACGAGGAAGATTTTGTAGGTCTTCTCGCAGTAAATTCACGTCTTTCGATCGAGCCATTGATGTTCTCACGTCAATAGTGAAATGCTGAATACGGGATTTCAGAAGACGGTGTGAGTGTATATTGTACTGAGTATTATTCCCTATTTTATGCAAATTTGAAGTAAAGGCCCAAGTTATATGGTTAGCACATTCTAGTTTCTGAACTTTGCGTCCGTAAGAAACTTTCTGTACCACTTTAGAATACACGCTTGAGTCTCCGTCACCAATCATATATTTGTACCTTAAGCCATAGTCTTTTTCACTTCTATTAAAACCTTCCACTATGATTTCCTGTTCCATTCCTGATGACGTTCCCCTGTAATTCAAATAGCATACGTGTTTTTCTTTGCTACAATTTACCGAACAACCATAACAAAACTTATTCTTTACACCTATAAACAAAAGTTTCTTTGTCTTTTCACCAACCGGAATTAGACGAATACCCGTGCCCATATGAGCGTTTAGCCCAACCACCATCCACAATAACAGTGATATATGGAAATCCGTCTTCTGTATTCCCATCTTCAAAAGCTAATTGTTTCTCTCCACGAGCCGCTTTCTGCATTTCAAGGAATAGTTGCTTTTCCCACTTTTTTCCGATACATTCTTCGTACTTTCGAAATGTCTTCTTTGACATGCATGGAATATCCAAAACAGAACATAATTCTTCTGACTGGAAATATCCCATACCCACAGACAATGTTCTCCACACAAACGACTCATTCACATCTTTACGAGACTCATCGGGATGAGTGTTAATATTTATTGTTTTGTCACATGTATCACAATGGTATTGAAACGTCGAAGTTTCCGCATCGCATTTCAGTTTGAAATCTCATTTTTCTCATTGTGCATTTAATGTCATGCATCGCAAGTTTTTTTGTTTCTTGCACAAAATACTCCACATTAACTACTCGACATCCTTCTAATCTCTTTATACTATTATTGTCATAAGCTTCCAGGCTTCCACCTCAATTTCAAGATCAGGAAGCTGTTCTTCCTGAACACTGCAATTAAAGTACATAATTTAATTCATTGAATGGAATAAGAACGTTGAGAATGATTGCAGTAGTTATGATTTTGACCTTCCTAACAAGAAAAAATAATTTTTTCTGCAACTGTCAGTATAGTGGCAACTTTCCTAACTCAAAAACGTCAGGGAAGTGTCACTTTACCTGTCCAGGCAGGGAAATTCTTCCTTGACCAATTTTACCAAGAACAAAATAACAAAGCTGAGGCAACATGATATTGGTTTTTTTAGATTTTTCCATTTTAGACATTTTTTAAATATGCAGTTGCAAAAAGAATCTGTACGTGCCACGTCAGGGAAGTACCTTTACAGACTTACTCGTCCTGTAAAGTACCACTTTTTCTACTTGTTACGTAAATAACTATCACTTGCGTATCTCAAACGTAAATGGTATTTTCCACAGAAGTTTATACTCACTTATTAAAATATTCTACATGGGCATCTTCTGATACGTATTCGTTGATTGAGCACACTTTCAAACTGTTTTCTTTTTTATTACGCCGTCGTTTTGCAACAGACGCTTTTCCGCTTTTTTTCGGTCTAGAATATGTTTTTGCCATTCTTAATTTGATCGCTGGAAAAATACACAAAAGCACTAAAAATCGTTCGGAATCTCACGAAATTGATTTGAGGGCAATGTTTGAACGAAGCACACTTGCACATCTAAAGTGTAACAGAAATTCTACTTATTTTGCAAAAAGGGTGTTATTCCGACAAGATGAACCGTTAGGTATTGGTCGTAAAAACATAAATCTTTTTAGTTACTTTTATATTTTATTAGTTGTTAGTTATGAAATGACTATCTTCTCATTGATAATATAAACCAAACTTCGTAAATCGCATTATTGTGTTAGGTCCAGATTAATACGAAACTTGGTCACCTTTACTGCCTCTGCCAAGCTGCTTTTGATCTTATTCTTTTATTTTACATTTTTGATACTTGCCAACAAGCGAGAGACTCGCACTATCAGTCAATCGTGAGACAATCATTTGATGAATCACTTTTCCAGAAAAAACCTTATTTCTTTGTATGTGTTTATTCCCTTCTGCATAATAGAAGTAAATTACTGTGCGCACTTTTGAGTACTAAGCTTCAACAAGCATTGAACTTGGTTCCATTGCATATGAAGCGCTATAACAGGTAATCACATGAAATTGCCTTTTATAAAAAAAAATGAGACAAAAGCTCTTTCTCTTATTTTCGTTGGCACAATTTTATACAGGGTGATTCCGAAATAAAGGGTATCCTTTTAATAGGAGATAAGTGAGGCTAAAAGAAGACAAAAAATGAAAAAACGAAGTGGCTCCGTGAAAGTTGAAAATTTTGACAATTTTCCTAAATATTAAAAACTGAAGCCGTCTCTGGTTAGAAAAAGAAAAGTGTTTCTTGTATTGTCACCTTAAAAAGTGAAAGTTAAGGAGATTTACGGTGTTTTTAAACCCTTGTAGTGGAAGAACGAAAATTTACCAGAAATGCCTATTTTCTTGGAACTAATAGTGCAGCTGTAGTAGCATAATGAACAATAAATGCCATCATAAGCTACCCCCTGGACATTTTACAACTTTCCCTTCTTAAATCTGAAGTATGTCAGGGTTGTTGAAATTCGTTAAAACAGTAAATAAATAATAACAAAATTTGTTACGAACAATTAGACTCCAGTCTCACAAGCAACATTTTAATCCCTTATTATTATTTAGTCACATTAATAGGAAACATTTTAAATGGCAATGGATTACACATACTACTTAAATGAAACATGCGTATGGAAGATACTACTAACTATCACCTCTGTATTTCATTCAATTTAATAAATTCAACCAATTTTTATCTATGTAGCATAATGCTTATTGAAGTTTTTGGTTCTTCGGAAGTTTACAGAAAAAAATCACTAACAGTAAAATTTTAATATTTTTCCGTTTGCAAATTAAAAAGTAAAAGTTCCTACTGGTTATTTATGGCATTGTAGAAACCAGATAAACTATTATACTCCTCACATAAATAGCAAGAACTACCTGCCAATGACAAGGACAGTCAGTCAACCCCTATCGAATTTTGCTTAAGTAAAAAGCATGAGAGCAGGACCGGCTTGGCTTAGCGATTAAACTTCAATCGTATTTTTCTCGGAAACTATGCAATTTTTACCTACCGTTTTTTATCGCAAATGTATGTACTATCACACTGCTATCCACCTTTAAGAGGATACCCTTTATTTCAGAATCACCCTGTATAGACTATACATAAAAAACTGAAAACATCTTGAAAAAAGTAAATCCCATTGATTAAATAAATTAGAAAATTCCTTGCTTGTGTGTCTAAAATCTTTTGCAATTAATAATTGTTTATTTCATTACTATTTTAATACGTATTGTGGGCTGTATAAAGAAGCTCCTTTTGAAGCATTATTTGTGTTGTACGGTATTAAAAAGATTATAAATACGTCATGTTAAAAATGTAATGGTTCTAATGCTTATCTGCAATTTCGTTTATGTGAAAGGAATGAACGAAGTTTGAAAATAGGAAAATGGTCAAGGAATCACAATTTTACCTGCTCTAGCACCCCTTTTACTGCTTTTACTACTCTGTCCTTTTCTTGAAATACTCGTTCCTTGTTATCTTCATCTTTTTCATCTTTTTCTACGATAATTTAGGAACTAAATGTCAGTTTTCTAAATTAATTAAAGATATATTAATTTAGTTGTTTGATTATTAGAACAAATGATATTGGTTCTACGTCACAACACATCTTGAGCTTAAAGTTACCTGGTACAAAGCTATACTCATATTTATATAGGATGCAAATTCAAACAACTATAAAATTTTAATTATTAAGAGTTTGCTTTAGATTTTAATACGTCTGTTAACTTTATGACCTAAAGAAAAAGTCAACGAATGGTAATATTTATAGTAAGATGGAAAATATTAAATATTAATCGCCAAATCGGGTATAAACCTAATTTCTCCTAATTAACAAATAATTAAATTTTAATTCTTGATAATGATAAACATTGATGTATTATCACTTTTTATGTATCGAGAATCTGTTCACCTGCAATTTTCTTCGCAAAATTCTTATTTCTTACTGATTTTTGGAAATGGTATCTATGACCTTAATGATAAATAGAACGCTGCTCGAATACGTGATGGAAGTGTTATGGTATAAACTAGACCACGCCACGTTTAGATTGTTGTAGACAAATTGTACGTGGGATGTTAAGAATATTTTGGTCAAGAAGAATACTAAAGAAACAATGAGGATTGCTCCAAATAATCAAAAAGTTAAATTGTAATAGAATCTCTACGCAAAAAAGAAAAAAAGAAAATCCTAGATACGGGTGAAACATATGTCTCGAGATAAACGATACGGGAAGTGTGTTGTGGAAACTCTTCGATGTACACTGGAGTAAAAGGACATCAGAGATTAACTTTCTTGTGCGAAATATATTGATTTCGCACATACGGTAAGCTCATGCAGTAAATGTTGAACATAAAAGTGATTTTTGTAATAGACTTACCCATGAAGTGCTTGTAAACTATTCAAAATTCTGAAAAATTTGATTCGTGCAGTTTTGATCCTGTAATGAATTTAGTAAACAGCTTTAAAGAATCCAGAAAATTACAAGTTTTAGATTTAGATAATCTGTTAATCAATGCAAAGATATTAAACAAAAACTTTAAGTACCTGGCTATTTGTCCCTATTTGACAAAGTTTCTACGAATATGCATGACCTTTATGCAGGTATAAGAGATAAGATGGTAAGATAGTCAGTAGTAGAATCGCCGACAACGATGAATACAAATTGAAGGCTTAATATTTAAATGCAGTTGTTGTGATCCTTGTAGGTATTTAGAAAACCGACGTTGTTATGGTAAGCGGCATTTTAATCTTTAGCTAAAGTTGTGACTTATTTGATTTTGTTTGTAGACAAAACCTTTGGAGTACATATGGTACCTCATAGAGTACCTCAATATAGCTGCGTATCGGATACCTGCGTATAGTTACGTCGACTACGCAAGTGGCCAGAAACTGGTATACAATTAATAAAACAACTGAAACATCTTGCTATAAACTCTAATGACTTTTCTTGGGTGAAAGATTCCTCGCAGCGCTCATATCAAAAGAACACGAACGATATTCGAATTTAATATTTCGCTTATAACTAGTAATTAACAGAATTTTCAGCGATAAACTCATTTCCTCTAGGTATATTTTGTTTCCTAACTTATCTATGCTTTAGCGTAAGCATTTAGTAAACATTCTTTACATACTGGCATTTTCGAGTAAAATCAACATATTCTCAATATGGTATGCTCAGATATAAAAGGATAACTATCCAAGATTGGTGCCGCCCTTTTGATTAGCCTCCCTTGTGTGGTGAACAACGCACACAAACCAGTTTGGATTGCATATGAATGAACCATACATAGAATATATCAAGTTTTGAGACCAGTCCTAGTAGTATGATTGATATTTACTATGCACTTACCATAGTTTATTACATAGATGCTTGTTATCTCGAATTTTACTAAAGGTGTTCATGCTAAGGTTAACTAGAGCCTAGATAAAAAACTTAACATCTCATCAATTTCTTAGTTGTGATGGTGATGATGGTAGCGGGCGGCCTGCATCTAATATCTAATGTTTACTTAATCAGTGATTATAACATATCTACAAATTCTTGGTAGAAAGTTTTATTAATATTCAGCTTACAGTCAGATCTATGTATTTAAATTATGTCGTTTCATCTTTTCTTTAATTTCTAGATTAAGTCTAACTATTTAATATTCTGGATAAGGACACCGAAAGATTAATTCCTTTTCTTATAGTAAATGATTAACCATTCACAATTCACAGAGCTGGTATTAAAATCTATAACATCTATCATCAAATATGATCAGACCAAAAATTAAATCTTAATAAATAAATGTATCCACTTCAATATACATATAAACAAATCAAGCAAATCAACTGTAACAGAGTAGTTAATCTCGATATGGTTACGTATATTTTAATGCAAGAAGGAAGTTCATCACTAAAAATAACAATACTGCTCTAAAAACGGAATGATTTATCAAAATAGGAAAACAATCTTTTGAAAAATTCTGGCGACATTATTATGTACTTATATGAAGAATTATTGGGCCCAAAAATAACAACAACAATTTTATATTGATAAGGATTTAAGCAGAATTCGATAATTTCTGTATAATTTGTAAATTCTTTAGGGTAATAAAAACTGCTAGTGAATTATAACATTTGCTAATTTCAGAAAGGGTGATAATATAAAACCAGAAATTAGTTGAATTATACTAGCTAGAAATCAAGAAGTCGATGACAGTTGTCCTAAATTTGGCAGTTTAGCATGATAAAGAAGTGAAAAATATTTGATTTGGAAACATCATTAAATCCCACATCATCAGAAATGTATTCTTGGATGACAATGCGGGGCAATGAGCGCAGAATTCAATTATCTTACGATGTCGTCCACCCACTACACCGGCTACAGTTGTCATCACTCTTTTCAGATAGCGACATTGTCTCACCCTTGCGTCATTTAGCGCATCAAACTGTCGTTTGTTACTATCGTGCAGTCCTTTGTTGCAGACTCATAGTCGTTAACCGAGTTTGGATTTTGATATAATTTATTTTACTCTCTCTGACAAGTGTTATCTCTGATTTTTTTGCAGAGTCGAAATTTCATGGGTAACACCAAAGATCACATCTCAAAGCCCCTACGATAGGTGTTTTATATTCAGCTCGGCCTTACTCTTTGCATAAGTAACCGTAATAGTAAACCTTCGAGCGACTAATAACTCCCTTATCCCTTTCCCAAAAACTGCAAAATAGAAATCACCACGTAATTTACAACCTGGAACGTCGTCCCATTGCGTTTTACGACCTTCAGTTTTATGAGGGGTACACCATTTCAAAAATTTAAGACGCAATTTTACAGTCTCGACTATAACCGCTGCTAAATATTTTACGGGGCAATTCAGTGGCTAATAAAAATAAGGAACTTGTGAATGTTCGACGCTCATATATCACTACAACTTCAAGCCTTAATCAATCACTTATAGTAAGTGCAAGCCGTATAAGCTTTAGAGACTTATTTGTGTGTGGTCAATCGAGCAGCAGTTATGGATAACCTAAAATTTCCGAACTAATTCTTCTAATAACGAAAAGAACTGCCGACATAAAATTCAGTTAGAATATAATCAGGAAGCGAGTTACATAAAACTCAAGCATCTCAGCTTAAGAAATTATCCTTTCCCTACCTGTACTTTCTACGATATTAAATAGACCTTATAATACTTTAGCGTCTGGGCGTACTAATTGTCTAATTAATCGTTCTTATGCCAGGGGCGCGAGTTTATATGCAAAATACTAGGGCTGTGAATATTTCATAATTTCCTCACTTAAGGTAATTGCTCTACGCCTCGGAACTAATTATATGAATATGTTACAATACGCGTTTTAAAGGAAGGCCAACTTTAGTTCATGTCTTTTTTTTATTGTATGAATATTTGATACAAATAAAGCATGTTTAGTAATAATGAGTTTTGATTACTGCTAATCATTATTTTTAAACTTTGTACTATATTTAAATGAAAAAAATTCATCGAAAACTTCTGAGTAAACGTAAGTGAGATTATTTCATTATAGCGAGTTGTGAATATTATTTCTCGGTCTTTCTAACTTGTTTGAATATTCAATGCCGTTAGTTGTGATGTAATTTATCGCTGTAAGTAAACAAATGTTTTATTATTTATGTTAGTTTCTAATAAACATGTGATCACTGATCACTTTAGGTGAGTTCTTTTTTGTTAGCCGTCTACCTGTGTTGTTCATGTTATCAAAAGGCTTTCCTCAAAAATTAACTAAGATTGGCGCCGAGTATCGGGGCCCGCAGGGTTTCTGCCCTGAATGAAATAATGCAATGCTCTGTTGTCATACATGATAGTTTTTTGAAATATTTCCTGATGGAATTTCTGTTTTTTGTATTTATTAAATTTATGGAATTACAGTTAATTAGAATTAAGGTAAACATAACTTTTACAAATGTTGCTCGAGCATAAGACATCACATCCTGCTTCCAATTAAACATAAGACGTAACAAAAATTTAAAAAGTCAAAATCGACATTTTGCAGAATTTCCACCGAGTCTAAGAACTGAAGAGTGCCTGTACATTTTAAAGACCAAAATTGGTAAAAGACTGCTTTTAGAAATGAAGACCAGTGACGTTACTAAGTACCATTGTGCCATCCGTAAGGATATATGTATCAAAAACACCTGTGACACTGTAGGTGGCGTGAGTCTGTGTTTTACATTTTTTCATAACTCATAACTAACATAAGACAGGACTACAATATGGCTTGCGATAGATTGCAAACAAACTCAAGTAATGCATATATGAATATGAGCTTTGCTTTGAAGCGCAAGGCTTGAAATACATTAAGTGAGTTATTTCATGTATCAAACAGCAAAGAAGCTTCAAAGATCATACTTCATGCACGATCACAGTAATACTCAGTTGAAACGAAAACTTGAACATTGTTTATGAGATAGAAAGATGGGGAATAGTCATTTTCATTGTCTACAAGCAAAATCAAACAAGTGAACGGTATAGCTTTAACTCGGACAATCTTTCGTTTTAACCAAAAGATGGACCTTGGTATTTTTTCAAGAATAAGAAAGAAAATAAAAAATGTACATATACTAATTCTACTAGTTATAGAAGGTCCTTTAAGCTCTGGTTTTTGTGCATTTAAGTCGAATCTTCCCTGTAATGTAAAATAATTTCTGACAATTCACTCAGCATAATGTTTTGAGTTTGCAATGGCCATGGAGGTCCCCAATTATTAATTTATAGACTATCTTAGGTTTGCTGAGTATTACTTTGTAGTATCGTGTATGATCATCCTAATGACACTGCTAAGTGGATCCTACTCTTTGAAATACCATCTTAAAAAATGGGCAAGGCTGAGAATAATATACCTCGTTCCTGCCATGCTAAACAGAAGACACCAGAACATATACTGTGTAGCAATCGCTCGACATAGGCTTCCTCTATTTATAACGATAAGTTTACTTCCTGAAGAAAGCGTTGAACTATAATCACAAATTGGTTCGTGAGTCAAAATATCTTCCGTATTGACTTATGCAAAGTACTGATGTAAACTCTGTTAATATACGAGGTGTGTGAGCAAAGTAATGAGACTGGCAACACTGCGGGAGATCTGGCAACGTTGTGTCTACCGGCCTGTGCTAAACCGGTTTGTTTATCGCTTCCACTTCCTCGGTCCGAGTTACAACTCCGTACAACTAACACATTATTTTTGACAGCGCCATCAGTGAAGTGTTTTTGTTGTGTGTTACAGAAATGGAGCATCGAAATTTAGAGCAACGTTGTGCAATAAAGTTTTGTGTTAAACTTGGTGAATCCGCGAGTGTGACTTTTGAAAAGTTGAAACAGGTCTATGGAGAACAGTGCTTATCAAGAGCACAAGTTTTCCGCTGGCACAAACCTCGCTCAGGGAGACCTTCAACTTCAAAAACTGACGAAAACGTTGAACGTGTGAAGGCTCTTGTGAGATCAAACCGTCGTTTAACAATAAGAATGATGAGTGAACAGTTAAATTTAAACACTTTCACCGTGCATCAAATTTTGACAGACAATTTGAACATGCGAAAGATTTGTGCCAAAATGGTGCCGAAAAACCTCACAACTGAACAGAAGAACATTCGAAAAAACGTGTGCGTTGATCTTCTTGAGTGGATTGCCAATAACCAAGAATTCTTCAATTGTGTGATCACAGGTGATGAATCCTGAATATTTGAGTACGATCCTGAAACAAAGCGGCAAAGCGAAGAGTGGCACACTCCGTCATCTCCTCGGCCGAAGAAATGTCGAATGAGCAAATCAAAGATCAAGACCATGCTGATTTGTTTTTTGACAGTAAGGGTATCGTGCACAAAGAATTTGTTCCACAAGGACAAACTGTCAACAAAGTGTTTTATAAAAGTGTCCTTGAAAAGCTCAGGAAAAGAGTGATTCGTGCGAGACCAGACATTGCAGACAAGTGGATGCTTCATCATGACAATGCTCCGTGTCACACAGCAATTTCCATCAGTGAATTTTTGACCTCAAAACGCATTACTGTTGTTCCTCATCCCCCCTATTCACCTGATTTGAGTCCTTGTGACTTTTTCCTTTTCTTGAAATTGAAACATGTCCTAAAAGGGCGTCATTTTGGAACTCTGGAGAACATTCAAAAGACTGTGACCGACCAGTTAAAAGCCATACCAGTTGAAGACTTCCAGCGCTGCTACCAAGAGTGGGAACAACGACTCCGCCGGTGTATAGCTGCCCAAGGGAACTACTTTGAAGGGGATAACATTGTTGTTTGAAAAAAATAAAAACTTTGGTTAGTATGAAATCAGTCTCATTACTTTTCTCACATGCCTCGTATACATTGACAAAATCTTGATGCACTACAGATCTTTTGCTATTGCTACAAAAAGAAATAAATAAGCTAAGTGCAGCCCTGTCAGAAAAGCCTGAAAACTATTGCTAGGAATAACACGTAAAGATTCAAAACTACAAATCAAAATTGAAAGTTGAAATATATCCATGGATAAAAACTAAATAGGAGGAAGAGATAATTGAATAACGATTTGGAAGAATTTTGAATATTAACCAACCAATAGCTAAGATATGGCGACTAATACAGACATTCTCAAAATTTAAAAATGTCTGTGCCCCAATAGACCTCAATTTCCATATTGAGTTAAAATCTACAAGAATTTAAAAGATAAGTTCGAAACGATCCAGATGTAGCTGACCAAAATTCACGAAGATTCTAAACTTGCATAATGTTATTCGGTTACTATTTGGATCAAAAAAATCTAAAAGCATCAAAATTCTGATCAGCAGTATGTTGCCCATGCCACGCGTCAATCTTAAAAGTTCTTCTAATCTTAATTCTATTTATGCATTCAAAGATACTGCAGCCATTCTCCTACTAAGTTATCTGATTTCTAGTGTTAGATAGTTAATTGTACAACTTTACGCGAATAAAGTTTTAATTTCTAAAATTTCATATTAAATTCAATCCTGTCAGTTGCAATTTCTTCCAAGGCTTATATCTGCGTAGATTTTTGTAGCAGGCTGGTTCTTGCCCATACTCGTCCATTGCACAAGACGTTTACACTACTACTTGCGACTTGTCGTTTTGTCTTCTTCAAGATTAGTAGGAAGAGGTTTATGATTTTTTCTCGATACTACTGCGGTACTAGGGAGAAGATCCATCGAATTCTAGAGCTGTCGAATGTTTTGTTTTTTCAACTTTCTCTCGCTAGACACCTTGGGGTGATAGGAAAAAATCTAATAAGTTGGACCTGATCCTTTCAAAAAGAAGAACATCATTCATAGTAGCTGAAACCGACATTAACGTTACTAATGATACTGTAACCTGATAAACATGAAACTTTGCAGTGCTGCAATACTAATACTTGAATAAAACTCTGACCTTTAGTTATGATTTTATCAAAATTCTGCTTCATCTCTTATTTTTGCTACTAAGTACTATGTAATTTTCATTTTATTCTGCTGATGGTAAGCTTTGTGTTTCGGCTTTGATTTTTCTACAAAATTGCAATTTTACTGTTTACACTTTTCGGTTTTCCGATAAGTTTTTCACAAAAATCTACAATAAATAATCTACTTATTTATAATAATTAGACTAATCATAATTGAATTACTTAAACATTACAAACAAGTAATCTATGAAAAATATGCTGATGCAATTTGTGTTGTCTATTATAAATATTTAAAGTAATAAAGCGGGTAGACTGTGTTTGAAACTTGCTTTCGACCTGAAAAAGGGTTTCAGAAAGTCGGTAATATATAAAAATTGATTGTCCGTTCGATTCGTAATGTGATCCCGCCATCTATGTCAGTGAGTACTACATTGGTTTTGAACTTATTATTTTGTAAACTGCAGAGTTATTATTATTAAAGTCTATGTGACAACGGCATGTTGTTTGCTTTGAAAAGAGATATTGGTCCCTTAAATGGGAAATCACCCATGGTTTTGTTTTAGGTATTAGTTAGTTTCCTGATTAGTTACTTTGTTAAATATTAGAATAAAAAGCTTACCAAAATATATCAGTTTTATTTATTAGTTTTTGTTTACTAAAGGAAGATTTGCATTGTTACAATGTGTAAAACTATCGATTTTTTACAGTTGAGTGGCATTGTCAAAACATCTTTTGTTTCCTTTATAAATGAAGCTTTTTAGCTACTTCATTCAGTATTTAAAAACTAATTCTGATTAATTTACGTACCTAAACTTGAACTTGAGTTAGTAAATTAAATTTGGAAATATAACACCAACATATGAGTCATTTCCCTGATTATTAGTTATACATTTCTCTATTTGTAAAACAGTTAGAAAACAAAACACTAAATTTAATTTTAAATGGAAGTCAAAAGTGACACTTTATGGTAGGCTTCAGTATCACGAAGGAAGAAAATAATATATATTTAAAGTGTGGTTAGAGCAGTTAACGCATACATAATCTATAGACCAGGGCTATAACAAGAGCTTGTCAACAGCAGTCGGGAACGCCTGGTGTCGAGCGAGGTGAATATTAAATCAGACATTTGATTGCCGGACCGCCCCCCTGATTACGTCATATGTCATGCGTGTGTATGACAGGAGTAGAACAATGAGGCTGATTGAGGCGCGATTGCACCCGGGAAGGAACCAGATATGGGTTAGTCTGACGGCTGCTGTATGCAAGACGTTTTATTTCCGGTACGATTGTTGAAACGTCCGATGATGTTAATGGGTTCGATGTCACAAGATAAACGCTCTGAAATTTGATATCACCATGTACTACGTTGCTTGTGTGCGAATATATATGTATCAGATAATATACCAAAATATACGTAGGTAAAGTATATAAACACGCACACTCGCAGCAGCAAGACACAAACACATAACAAAATATAAACCTCCCTGGAAGGTAGAATATTGGAAAATGTGGAAAATATATAAGATCGATTTAAAACAATGGGAAATTATCCGGCAACTGGGCCGCAATTCAATTAAAAATTCTATTAAATTTAATGAAATTCTCCAGCATGAACTAAGTGTTCTTTCAAGACAATCTCAATTATCTTATTAAATCTCCGGTGAGAACCCACTTACTGTATAGTAGTCTAGAGCTAATTTAAATTAACTTTACAAAAGGACTAATAGCCAGTCGTACTCTCTTAAACAAATATACACCAAGGTAGTAGATAAATATTACATCTGAAAGCTTGTTTGTCAGACATTAATTATTGGAAAAGTAGTTATCAGTTTTTTCCTTTGAAAGAAAATTGAGGTAAAGCCAACTGAATTAAAGGCAAAATCTGTTACGTCCTTTAAATTACACCAAAATATTTGATCAATTACTAGAAAATAGAACTGTTATATGTTTCTAATTTTGTTTAATATAAAAAAAAAAACAAATAAAGAAGGTGACAACTAATACAATTTATAAGTCAGTTCAGGGACAGGTCTCAAACGAATAAATAGGCAGATGTTCAATTTAATTATTTTTATTATCTCGTTATTCTTTATTCTACCTATACCTACCTAATTCAGCGCAGTAACCTTGAAAATCGTTAAATTAAAAGTAGAGTGGAATAATGTACAGTCTTTTGCTTAATTAATGTCGCAGTATATTTTGTTAATAAACAGATTAATTATATGCAAAAGGCTGTTTGATTAAAAGAACGTACTGCGACATTATTTATGCACTACATGTGGAGTTTCCAGGTCACTTTGTATACAGTGTGTTTGTTCAAACAGACCCAAGTCTGTATCTTCGTTAGTATCCAAGATAGAGCAAACATCTCTGTATAAAAGATGAATGATGCAAATCAGTCGACTAAATGGCAAACCTGCAATTTTAATATTGGACGGTAGTCAACTTTCTTTTTCGTAAATGTCATGATACACTTTTAGTTTTTCTGTGAAATAGAAAATTTTTTCCCCTTTCTAGATATGTAAAAATGTCATAGTCTTATATCACAAAATTTCCAAGGCAAATAAATATTTATTTATGTTATCATATAATAAAACAAACGGTAGATATTGGAAATTTAACAATTATCTAAAAGATATACGTATATACAACTATGGTTTCAAAAAGATTGGGTCTCTCCTTATAAAGTAAGAAATGTTTGAAATATTTTAAATTTCTCTGGAAATAACCGGATAGCAAATAGTGACTCTATCGTTTGAACAGCTAGGTCACCTGACTTGTTAGTTCCAGAATTCTTTGTGTGCTGTTCGTAGCATGTTAGAAGTTATTTTTTGGCACGTATGGTGCTTTTCTAGATTTTCCGGAAAAATAGTAAAAGCCAGGTAACCAAGCTGGCCGTAGAATAGGGACACCATTGCTATCCAGATATTTCCAAATTTGAGATTTAGGATGTTTCAAGCATTTCATCTTTTATGAGGAGGGGTCCCATTTTATTGAAGCCACAGTTCACGCCTAATCATCAGTGGAATATCTTTTGAATAATCGTTAAATTTCCAATTTCTACTGTTTATTTTGTTATATGATGGCATTAACCTTTTTCAATAAATATTTGTCGATCTCGGAAATTTTGTTATGTAAGAAAGATAAGAAAATTCTCTATTTAAAAGAGAAGCAAAAAAATGTATCTACCATTTAGGAAAAGAAAATTGTCTACTGCCCTCTAGCAGAAAACTCCAATATCAGAATTTTCCTTTTGTCGTCTAGTGGGTTATTAGCGTCATTCATCTTTTATTTAGGGTTTTCTGTTCTAACATAGATATTAGCTAAGGTATAGGCTTGGCCCTGTCTAACAAACGCACTGTATACAAGGCTGATAAATCCATTATGGGACGATTTCATAAACGAAATTTTTAGAAACATCGACTGCGATTTAGACAGTGTTCAATTATACTTTGGCCGTGTCTTAAACTTTGGTTGAGTAACTATAAAAATTTACGCAAATGACAAAAACAATTAGACGAAGTCAATTTTTTGACACACCCAGTCCATGTTTAATACACGGCCCACGGCTTACTTCAACTATGAAATCTGTTTGATTATAAAACTGTAAATTCAAAATTGTTGTTAACAGGGCCGCCGCATGTTGGCATGCAGATTGTTTACTGCACAATCACGGCTAATCAAAGGGGCGGCATTTTGATTGATCCGAAAGGGATTCTTCATGAAATAAAACATTTAAAAAGTTGGCTTTCAAGGGAAGCGGTTTTTAAAGCTTTCAAATGTGACTCATATGCACTCGGCGGTCTTGGTTGCTAATTATATCATGGCAAGTATAATACTATAATTGCTGTAATTAGCAATGAATCAGAAATGAGAAAATATTAAAATGCATAGGGCATTCCGTTTCGAAACAATTAAACTAGATGTGCCACTATCAAAATTATTCGTATGGTGTTTGCAAGTAATCGTTTTGAACAACTTTGCCCAGTAAAATCTTTTGACATTTTCCCCGACTCTTTGGGCACCTCTGACAATCAATATATTTTGAAAACTTAAGAAGCTAATTATCTCCACATAGTTACAACCATCGTCAGTGCAAGTCAGTCAGTCAGTTATTCTTTTAGGCAAATAAGCTTGACTAAACTTAACATAGAGCAAAACGTAAACATACAGATAAAGGCAATTCCAATGTTACTTACAAGGGATTTTGCGCCCTACGGACAGCTTTGAGCTTTCGAGACTTACCAAAATATTTTGCATTCATGTAGTATTAATTCCTTCAGACTGTTTCTACCATCAACGATATTCTTTCCGTAAGGTGCAACTTTTTCCTGATGAAATGACTAGAAATTCTACCACGAACTTTTACCTATACTACTTTTTGTATCTGATGAATGAAAAAAATTTTCCAAAAAAACCCGATTACGGTCAATGATGATGGTTCAAAGGTAGTCGAAATTCAATTTTCTAAAATATCTGAACCAAAAAACAATCTAAAACCTTCCAAATCCGGTAGATATGTTGATTAATTAAGTAGCATAAGTACCATTCACAACAAAACGGTCCCATCACGATGGGACGTCTTGTTCCGGAGATGTGCCAAAAAAACTCGTTTTTCTTTAAATGCCCGGATAGAGAATGAAGAAATACAGAAGATCAAACTGCGCTTACACTAATATTTTTCAGCAGTTTCTACCCAACACATATTCGAAGTTTTACCATTTCTCCAAAATGGTTAGAATAGGCAATTGTCTTTGTTTTTCATCGGAAGATTTTTGCATAAGAAGTGTATATGACGGTTTCTTATTTACAAATCTGCAAATGCAACTCGCATCTCTTTCTGGTATCGAGAAAAAGATTTTTACATTTAGACTTGGGTCAATTTTCGCAACCTCTAGAGGCGAAATCTGGAAAGATAAAAAAACTCCTTTCTAAGTAGAATAAAATACTAGTTAGATATGTCTCAAAAATGCAATACCGACTTTTATTGATGGAAGACGTCTATGGGTCAGAATATAATCAAATGTAAATGAGAAGATAGGCTGGTGGTTTCTAAAAACAGTGGTCCTATTCAATGCAGAACATGTGATCACAGAAAACTTTTGCTGCATTCGTTGCTGTAATAATGTAATGATTTTTGAACTGATATGTTCAGCAGGGTTATTCCTTTTAACTTGAGCTACAACTTCGCTGCAGACAGCAAAATAAATTTACCTTACGAGTTATGGATGAAAAAAAACCTTGAAACAATGTGAAGAAATCATTTAACTCATATTACAAACTTTGTATTCAGACAAAATGATTATTTGACGGAAACCCTGGAGGTGTAGAGTATTTCGGCCACATATTACCGATTTTCATCGAGAATTGTATTTCAGAACGTTCATACTTCATTTTTAGGCACTGGGTAATAGATAGAGGGAGCATATCTCGTTTATGGATTTTTTGAAGATTTCTATCTTATACGAACAAAAACCAAGAACTAGCTCGACGACAAGATTCTGATATTTCTAGATAAAAATATTAATAATTATCAAGGCTACAGAAACCGAGATGAAAGTGCCTCGGGGTAGACAAACGAAAGTTTCTTCTCCAGTATCACACTTTCTACAACAAAAGAAATTTAACCTGTCTTGCTACTGAACAGATTCTTTTCCCAGAAGTATTCAAATTTAGTGGGGCTTGAGGAATGTCGACTGCAGATCTCTGAATATTTATTGTGTTAAAAAACATTAATTTATGTAGAACAGCGGTTTTGTCGGTCGATACTATAATCTGAAAAGACAGACAGAGTCTAGACTGAAAAAAAGCTAGTAAGAGATGTTGCAACAGAACAAGTAGCATAGTATACAGTAGGATAGTTATGTAGTATAGTGTCTACCAAATGATAGGATGTTCATTAGCTCGCCAGTGACGCAGACTGTACCTTTTTATACCTTCATAGCTGGGTCTGTTTAATATTGACACTGGCAGCTTGAGCCTCTGATTCTACAACTAAATGAAAAGTGGAAGTGCTAATGGTAAATCACTTGATCTTTTTACAGCAGCCATAGTAGTAGCTTACAATCAGAACACTTTTTGAGTTATGTCAAATTCAAAATATCACTACTTTCAGTAGACAGACAATAACAATAACAAAAATTTTATTCCATTTTACCATTCTAGGTATTATAGATAGTTTGTAGTTTTAGTTCGAATTAAAATAACTCCGGACGACGCCTTTCAGCTGTAGTAATTTATTTGTATCAGTTTACTTTTACAATTATATGTAGTGCATGTATAGGTGTAAGAATCGGCTGTTGATTTATTCCTTCTTACTTCATCGGGACTTCTTCCAAGGTAAGCAGTTATACCTCATATAGCTTGTATTTTGTCAAAGTAGATTATTGCTGATTGATGATACTTTAATGTTTAAGGGGTTTCATTCAACATTTAATTACTATTAAGATTTGCGAGCTAATGAGAAAAATTGATCAAAAAATGCCCTGAAGATGTACAGTTTATTGATTTCTAAGTGTTAATTGTCGTTTTAACGATGTTGTATTGTATTTGACTAGTCGAATAGCCAACAACATTGTTAAAATGTCAATCTGATCAATCAAGTTAACGATCTAGGTATGACTGTGTCTATGCTAATTTAACTATACTGTTTTTAGAATGCGAGATCCCAATAGTGAGAATTGTATATTAGCCTTCATATATTGACTAACTTGCTTCATGCTATTAAATTATGCATAAAGGACGTAAAGGGTATATCTGTGCTAGTGGCCGAAATATGTTGCCGGTGGTGAATATACACTTAAGCCTACACCACATTCTGATAAACACAAAAAACAAAAGTGCCAGCCCTAAAGATGTTGCGGTTGGATGCAACGCTCCCCTGGTGTTCACGGAAACAAAGCAATCGAGAATTTTCCTCAACATTAAATTCCTATTTTTTCCACGACTCTTTCTTGAATAGGTAAGCTTTTATTAGTGACCTTCACCTGAAGTGAGTTTTATCCATCTGTGAATTTCGATAAACCTTGGTAAAGTGTTTTTTCTAAAATACGGTTTCAAAAAGTCACTTCAAGTAAGTAGTTAAGAAATGAAGTTTTATATCAAGGTGTTTGCTCGCTTTATGTTATAAGTTTAAGTTACAATTTATAAATTTCAAATTACCTATACTACATGCGTTACGATTTAATAAACCGTAATTTGTTAACTTCAAATTTTGCGTAGTAATTGGATTTTCATTTTTTGGTATGCAATCAAAACAATTGTTGATTACTCATAATATTGATTATCTGCATTTTCTATTTTAAAGTTATTTAGAACATTGTGAAAACCATCAATTTCTTTTAAAACTTAATTGTATACAATTTCCATTTCCCAATTTAGAGATAACAATAAATACTTTGGAAAACAATTTTTAAATGTGCAATTCTTTAAATTCGCTTTCGATATAGTAAACTTTCTTACTAATTAAAAACGAAACAAAAGAAAGACGAACAAAACTTTTTCCCGTGCAGTTAAGTCCACTTTATACGATATAACTCCGTCAACGTTATCAGTGGTTAGAAACAAGGACAATTTGGTGAAGAAAACGATCGTCTCGACGGAGTGTCGCTAAAGTGTTTCCGGTAGCAGCTGCGCGTTCCCAGGCGGACAAAAGACGCTCGACCCCAAATCAAATTATCTAATTCTCTATATTGGCCACTGCGACCGCGAGATTTGTTTAATCGACTATAGTTGTCGCAGATGACACCATCATCTTGAAATGGGTACCTAAACACTATATCATAAACTTTAATATACTTTAAACGATTTCGCACTTCCCTTTTAAATAATTTTTAGTACGTCTAATAGAAAAAGATTGAAGGTAATATCAGCTTTAAAATTGTTGGCAGAATTTAAATTAGAATTTCAAGACAATGCGATATTGAGGGAATTCCAACCAAGATGTTGGAAAGAATTAGGGCACGCGGGGTAACCTGATCGCTGTGGTGGTCATGGTGTAGATGGAGCGTATCATAAGGCACTAAAATGTTCTGGGGGTCACTTAACACCCTAACGACATCGAAACGGCCACGCGTTTCTTGGTTTTACGTTACTTTGTCAACACGAGACATTTGTCTTGCCACCTATTAGCGGTTGACAGGTTTCGTTGTTTGTTTGGTGTAAATGTCTGCAAATAATAAGTCAAGTGTTTGTGTGAGAAAACAATCTTGTGTTACATATTTTGATGGGAGTGTCAAATTTCCATCGTGGTGCGATACACAAAGAAGAAGAGAAATTTCCTCAAGTTTTTATTTTGAAAAGCGATTTTGGGATTTCAGTTGCGTAAGATAAACGAGAAGTGGACAGTAGTATATTCTGTTTATCCCTCTAATAGCCCAAAGCTAGCCGATTTGAAATCCAGGATGGTCTAATGTGTTTCTGATTGCCGAACGCCAGGGTGAAATCTTAACATTACATTAGCATACACAACAGAAGATTACATAATGCATATATGTATGTCTTTTTATTATCCCTCAACATCAAAATCGTTTTCTACTTTCAACATCAAACAAAACATTAAATCCGAATCAAAAGCCATTTTACATTTCATTAAACAGTGCATTTTCTCTGTTAAATTACTCTTTACAGGCATGTGAAACACGGACATTATTATTGTCCACACACACAAACAATTTTGCTAATGGCAACTAATCACCATCATTACGGACAAATATGACAAACCGATGATAATATATCATAAGAACGATGCAGTGCCAATGAAGAGAGAAGCGGGAGCGAACAGCGCCCCGGGGAGTAGAAGTACACAGTAGACCGCGGCGAGGGTGATGTTTAATTACTGCGCAGCACAGGAATTCCAATATCAAGGCCTTTTGCATCACCAGCCAAATCTGAGGGCATCACAACCACCTGCAACCTCCCCCCTATTATACAGAACGAATTCTGAATCAGAATTTGAATGGGTCATTGACCAAAATTAAAATCGGTGATAATGAAAAGTTCTTAAAAGTTTGATAAAACTAGAGAATTTATTTGTAGTCATCGTACTTCCAATTTTGATGTTACAGACAAAAGTGAATTGAGATTTTCAATGGATGACAACAAAAGCATTGACATCTACAAAAGCAGCATTAATATGTAAATCAATTATGCCTTGAAATAACACCTCTTCCAACGTTAAACTTCACTGTTGAAACAAACACAAGTAAACGCTGGAAATACTCGAAATGATTTTTAAAGGGATGGTGTTCAATTAAAAAGAAAAAAAACAAACTTTATCTGTTAGTGCTCGTAGGCCCGTAGGCCACAATCAGTGATCATAATACATACTTGACGATAACCTTAAAGTAATGTCCCAAACCCAAAGCTGCTAACTTTTTTTATAATCAAGTTGTAAAGTGTATTCTGTTTTAGCGACTGGGATGCCAAATAGGATTAAAATTAAAAAAATCTAAAACACTTTAAAAATCACTAATATGTATGGTAAGTGTAAATTCCAAAAACATAAAAATATAGTGGGCGTTTTATTTAAAAACAAAAGTTGCCTTTCAGTGCTGATAGGCAGTAGGTCTATCGGTCACAGAAATTATGGAATGCTTGTAATTCGTAGGTGAGTCAATGCAGTGATTCAAACTCCTTCTATTACTTTGTAATCAAATCTTTGTTTTTTTTATAGATACGATGTATACATACTATGGCAGATTTTCAATAGCATCGAAGGGATGTTACTGTTCTGGTTTTTTGGTGTTCTAGACAAAGAGTGAACTAATTGATCACACCCTTTACAAATTTTGTTGTTAGTTGCTAGTGACCTTCAAAGTTGATGTTCACTATGTATTCATTGTTATCAATATTGTTATACAATCATTGTGTTTTCCTAGTATGGAAAATTTGCTCTCTCACAGATGAAGACATAACAATGCTTCAAACTTAAAGTTTTGACATAGGCATTGTAGCTCATTTAAGATTTAGACGTTTTTTATTTTAGTTTTATATGAGTTTTTATATTCTATTTCCAACACGTCAAAGCAGAAAACCAACTCAGAAGTGCAATTTGCAAAGACTCATTCAGATTAACTGAACATACGTTTATAATTTCAAGATTGCCAAGTAAATGTTGAAATTAGTCTTTTCGTTTCAGTGAGACATTTCCTAAATTGCGAGTTTTTAGCAAAAGTGAGGTGGTGCCAATAGTATTAGCTACCATCAGAACCCTTCACATTTCACTTTACACCGCTTAGCATTCTCTGTACTTGGTGTGACTATCCCCAAAAAGTAAGCAAAAGCACGAATCTTTAACTTTTTTATGCTGCTTATCATTGAAATTTAGTTTCAATAAGCTTAGATTGGTACTATTGGAGTATGAAGGTCTGTTTATAAAGATTTGAGCAAAAGATTTCTAACTAACCTATATTAGAATTTTTGCCGTCGAATTTAAAGACGGAACCTTATTTTTGGATTGTCCATTACATCAACAAAATTGCAGAACTTCTTATCATTCATTCAAGTTCATTAATAATAAGGAATCCATAAGCAAAGCATGGTGTTTTTATGGCAAATAAATTGTTGAAGGAATGTTGGCTCTTAAAGAAGCAGAGCATGTTAATGGTTATTACACAGTCCCGCAAAGCAAAGAGGCACCAGCTCCGAAGGTCATTTTGTTTTGAGATACTGAGCGAAACGCATTTGACTTTCTTCACATTTGTATAAGGTAAGGCACTTTAAAAATCAGTGTGTATCACTTTTCTTGCAAAGTTAGGGCGTTCCTATTGGTCGAACGCAAGCTATGTATCGCACGACATAAAACTTCACCATCTCTGTCAAATGTTGCGTATCGCTGTTGCGTTATATGAGAATCTACAGAACTTTTTGCGTTACCTTTGATGCTTTACGTCAATCTGTAAAAAAATCAGTTTTAAGCTACGTTTTGTTAGGATGTGCAGCGCGCAAATCTAAAACTGACAAGCAAACACGCCGAACTGAACTGATGTGAGTCCGACTCTAAAATGATTGGTTAGAAATTAATTTCAGTATCTGCCTAGTCTAATATACTCGTGATACTAGAAAGAAGCAACAATACTAGACGTGGGTAACTAGAATGTTCCTATTCAGTGAATCGATTGACAAAGATAAATCGACCAAATCGATTCCCAGATAGTTATGTTTACGGTTTTCTACTCATGTCAGTTTAACTTATCACTGCGTGAATAATATTATGTAATGACCCAACAGTTGCAAATAATATAAACAAGCTTCTTATGTTTCTTATTCTTATAGTGAAAAAAAATATATGGGTTGATAGGTGTGCGTCTGATGCTATTAAACCAGCGATCACAGATGGCGTTATTAGTTTTGATCTCTTATATTTATTATGTTGTATGGGTGTTGTAGTTTTTTAAATTCAAAGCTTTCTTCTGCCGTTTGGTGGTTTATTTCATTGGTTTTTATTATTAAGTTTTCATTCTTAAAGTTATTTTGTTTTCAATGTTCAAGTTGGCAAGCACCGCTGCAACTTAAAATGAATTTCGTTCATCTCGTGCTTGATAGCAGAAGTGAGTGATTGATTTGAGTCGCTTTAGTTAACTCAGTTGAATTAGCTCAACATAAATAACTGTTTTACCAATTTCTAAACAGCCTGCGTTAAAACCTACTCCGGGTCCGGCCACACTAAGTAGAACCGACTGTAACAATCCGCTTCCATCTAAATATACAGTACAATTAGCGTTTGAGCGGAGTGCTCTAACAAACCGTAGCTTTAAGATTCTCAAATTGCAGATCGTAGTAAAAAAACCTTTCTACGTTATAGTTTGACTGTCAGAATACTGTAAGTCAGTTTTTTGTTGTTTTATGGACGAGGTTTCAGGTCGCGCTTCTCTTGGACCTCGTGGCTTCTTCTACTATGGTCATTTCGCTGCCAACTAGAATTTGGCCGAACCTGAAGTTTTTCAACCCCGGTAGCTATTTTTAACGTGCAACTCATCGAAGTGTCACACAAGAGCCACTGCTTTGCAACCCCTCTCCACGGAGGATGATATCCTTTCTTAGATTTTCTCTGCGTGAAAAATCTCAGGATCTCGGCTGGGAATCGAACTCGTAACCATTAGGTTAGCTTTTCAAGTTGAAGTCGATGTTTTAGAAATTCCTTTAGCAGCTATAATCTTTGTTATTTGAGAAAATAGAAATTAGTTGCCAAAAGTTCTTGTTTTGGGTAGTTTGATGTTCAGAATAGACTTGATGAATTATATTTTTAGTATGCCCTGCAATCATTGCATGGACCTACGCTATGTAATATATGTTGTGGCCCAATTTACCCTTACACTTGTTTGCTTTACAATGCAGCTTTAGAAGAGGTTGGAAAATCCCAATGAAAACTATTTCAAAGCAATTCATTTATGAAGTGCCCAAACTTCACAGCCATTACGTAGACTGAGTATCATGAGTAAAAAGAACCCCGACTTGATGCTATGGGGACAAGGTCGTTTTTCAGAATGAGCAATTCTGAAATTGGTATTCTTTTAAAAAACACTAAATATCTATTTAGAATTTACATTTGCATATTGCACCGTCCAGTTTAGTAAACAAGAATAATTTTATACTGACCAAACTTAATTTGGCCATCAGCAGTTCAACCAACAGGCTTGGAGTTTATTAAGAAATAAACTAACTGGATTATCAGTAACCGAAATATTTTAAAAGTTGATGAATGCCAGAATAGTAAGCACCAAAACTATTATATTCTCTCCATCAAATACAGAGATGATCTACCACACATCTATGTATTCCTACAGACTTGCAATCCATGTAAGCACACCTGCACATGCATACATGATTTTAATTGCAGTTTTTACAATGTACTCATTCAATCGTTAATTGATTAGTATCTATTTGTCGTAAAGTCGGTCATTAACCATGTAACATTACTTGAGTTGAATATTAAGCACGTATCATCACACACATCATCATTGTAGCTTTTTTGAACATACAAAGCTGTTGTTGCAAATTACGTGCACCAAAAATCTGAGAAATCTGTTTACGACTTAACAAAAGAAATTAGATATTATCTTGATAGTATTCAGCTTTAACATTTTACTAACAACAATGAATGGAATACCAAGTCATAAATTCCACTCTATGTCTCAATGCGATGACCTTTCTAAAATGTCTCAAAATTCCCTACTATTTTCCTCCTACCCTCTTGTAATAACTATTAAGTCAGATACTAGGAAGATCTTTAGGTCATTAGTAAAATGAGCAAGGTGCCATTGGTGAAAAGTTTGCTCTTCATGTCTTTACTGTCACCTTTTTGACGAGCTTTTGTTATACAAACTACAATAATTGTTTTAGAATCGTTCAAGCTTATACAGCGATGCATGTCTGAATGACATTTCTATACAGGGTGTTTCTGGTTTATGTAATCAAACATCGGGAGGTGATAGAGCATTGGGAAATAAGTGTACTTTGCTGAATAGACTTATATTCAAACACGCTTAGTTTTTGAGATACAAGGTGTTAAAGTTTTTCTAGAAATTCTTTGTTTCTTTGCTATTTCAAATACAACAGATGCTATTGAGCTGAGATTTCTTGTATGGTTTCTTCTATGGGAAATTCACTTTTGTACAGTTTTTCTAGTTGATGACCTTCACCATGAGCGGAGATGCAGAGAGAGAGAGAGAGAGAGAGAGAGAGAGAGAGAGAGAGAGACATTCATACTTCTGAAAAACTGAAAACTGACAAAATTAACTGATTCTAATGCTTTTGTATTCTACACTAAATTTACCAAACAAAGTCACAGTGGTGTTTTCTGCGTATAATACACTAAGTAATTTAAATCATTTGAAACTCCTGCAACTTATAGTTTAATGTAGAAATCTTGTACGATTCAAGTAACTGGTAAAGTAGTTGAAATATTACGCAGTGATTTTGTGTAGGGCTTATGAGGTGTCTGCTATCTTACATGTTGTTATAATTTATAACCTTATTGTTCCTGTCAGTGGTGCAGATTTGGAGAAGAGGTGCGTTCTTTAACACCCTGTATCTCAAAAACTAAGCGTTTTTGCATATAAGTCTATTCAACAAAGAGCACTTATTTTTCGATGTTCTATCACCTCCCGATGTTTGACTACACAAACCAGAAACACCCTGTATAGTTATTGTTTCAATTTAATGGGGGACCTTTCTCTATGTTAATCTTGCTGCTTAACTATAACTATAGATTTTCAGTCTTATACAGAAATAGAAATTTCTGACACATAAGTAAGATTCTTGAAGACATTACAATTAAACGCTTGCAGCGTTTTGCACTTCTTTGATGGAAATTAGTATTTGAAAAGTAAATTTAAGGAAGAATCAGCCTGTAATGCTTCTGAGATTAAAGCAAAATTAGGTTCCAAAGGCTTTTCTTTCTGTATGTTAAGTTACAAACCTATTTATCGAGAGATATAGACAGTATCGAAAAAGTGTGTAGTTAAAGAAGAAACACCAAGTGGTGCAAAACTTGGTTTCGATTTTGTGCTTGGTTTTACCTTTTGCTACACTATTCAGTTTAGTATTGTTAATTGTTTACTGCTTCCGTCACGCCTGTAAGTGAAGCAAAGCATGTTAAAGAAGCTCCTAGTTTTCTGTTTTTCTCTTGGTAGTTTTTTGATGAAAGTGCTGGGGTTTAGGCTTTTTAATTTTTGTTCGCGTTCCAGAAAAGAAGAGAAATTTTTTAAATCTTTAGCATCCATCTAGCAACTGAAGCCTCTAACAATCGAGTAAGTGACAGATTTCGAACTATTTCTTTTATTTTTCTACTGATAATATTTCGTGAAGAAGACATTTTGGTATAAAATCTTTGGTTTTTTTTAGTTTGCTTGTAAACCATGCCAAAATAGTCTGTCCCATGATTCGCAGCTGATACTCTATGAAGAAAGCAAAATTATTGACTGTGAGAGACTTTAATTAAACAGGTGCAGAAGAACTACATGTCACAGACATCTCAAAAAATCATGATAAGATAGCAGCATTAAGGCAATGAATAAAAAGAATGTGTGCAGAATTATGACGTATAGTTTAGTGAATGACTCGAAGGGAGTTCCAAAATTTAATGGAAAAAAAATTTTAAATTGTTAAATGCTCTTTAGTAACCAATTTATCATTTCATTCACGTTCAAACTATCTTCCCTTCCGCTCTTTTACTTCAAAGATTATCTTTGTAGTGTTATTTCATTTTTTTGTACAAATTGTGTTTTAATAACCAACAATAAAGTAAATGAAAAAGACTGCAACAATGATAAAATAATTAGATACATAATTCAAATCCTTAAATACCCAATTATTTAAATCTGACAACACTGAAATGAGACTAATATAAAATAAGATCGTTCTTACTTTTATCGTTTTTCTTTAACGTTTTTTAATTTAATTTTTTTTTGTGTTTGATAAAAATTGAAAATCAAATTTTAAGTAATTACTGCTTCCCTAAACTAGCCGTCTTAGCAAAGTTTACTAAGGTACATTTAAGATTTGAATTGTTATTTCAAAACAAAAAGAGATTGTCTAACTTTCAGTTCATAATCAGTTTCGACTTTTAATATTAGCATTTATGTAATTAAACAAATAAAAGTTTCTTAGAACTATTTCCCTTCTTCATATTTAAAGTGGAATATCGATTTGCAAATTCTGTATTACAGTATTATAATATCGCCCTACAAGTTTTGGCTGCAATATACGTCATGCTGACGAACAGCATACCCGAGTAATTAATTATTAGGTTTCAATCCGCCGCCATGACTGGACAGTTTGTGCGTTGCCTTGGAAACCGTGACAGCGGCTACACCTACCGGGTTACCTGCCGTACCAGCTCTGACACCTACACAGGACCGAAAATTAATGTGTCGCATTCTTAGACTGACACATTGACGAATGGACATCGCGATTGGCATTGCGACCTTCACGCTCTCAGGCAATTAACGACGATCATTAAGATTAGATTGCTTATATCTGATTAATACATCCTTTCAAAATTTATTTTCTTATAATTCAAGAATTTTGTTGCATTTTGAAATCTTTTAATTCGTATTTGCGAAAGTGAAATGAATTTTCACTGAACAATATTCAAATTCTCAAATACCATAAAAGAGTGCGTTCTGAATTAAAAGGAGGCAGACGTACTCAAATGTAAATGAATTTTCCAGTTTCGCACAGGTAAAATAGTGTAATGACACACGTGATTGAATCTCACTGACAACGTTCAACGGGAACATCCAATATTACTTGGATATTAACAGAGGAGAACCCCCTGGTGCGGCAAATATTAAACACCGGCAGCACGAGGTGTTGAGTTAGAGGATTTATTAAATAGATACACTAGATTAATTGCAACCAGATTCAGATATTAGTTTGTACCTTATTTATGCACCATAACATCGGGTGCAATTAATAATGTTTTATAAAGTAGAATAAAATATGCAACAGTGTTGTTGATTAACTTCAGCGTGATACATATTAAGGTATACTAAATCGGTTATTTTTAATCATATGATAGAACGTATACATTAAATGCTTGGAAGCAGTTTTTAGCGCATTGCCTTTGAATATTATTCAGCAACAAATTCCTGCGTAATATTTATTAATGTTTGCATAAATTCATTTAATAACAAATAACATAAATTTTCGTGAATTTCTTATAAGAATAACTATTTTAATTGGAAATGATATATGTGGGGTTGCTTTTTGTCCTAGATTATGCTTTATGCACACTTTTTTAAGTACCTATCTGCAAATTGCATACATACGATAAACACTGTATACTAGTGATTTTCACTATATACTAAAAATGAACAAAAATTGAAATTCGCCATATAACTACCTACTGTTAATTATTGAAGATTAAATTTAAATATTGCATACACAAATATCCTTATACTGTAGGATTGACTAACTACTTTAGCTGTACATAGTATTTCGGCTACATGTATACGGGGTGTTTCAAGAATTTGTCAACTGGAGTTCAGACTTTTCCAAGTTTTCGGCATTATTCTGAAAATTGCACATACTTGTTCTACTCTACAACTATTCAAACTTTGTAATTTTACATTAATTTGTAAATTAATAGAACACGCCGCCAAAAAGAAAATTACATCATTCTATTGCGAAGTAAAAATTGCTTTGACCACCAGTGATGGATTTAGGCTTAGGCCCGCAAGGTCCGGGCGTAGGATAGCAAAATTTGAAGGGCCACAAAATTTGAGAGACAATAAGAATTCGAAATTCATGGAGTTTCCCGGTGACTATGAATGATTTAAATCAAGTTTATTATTATTATTATTATATACGAGGGTGGTCTGAAAAGTTTCCGACCTAACAAAGATACAAGACATTTTTTCTGAAAATTTTTTTTTATTTTTCAACATAGTCTCCTTGTAACTCTACACACTTCTCCCAGCGATGCTCCCATCTCCGTAACCCGTCCAAATAGTACTCGGCATTTTTCTCTGCAAAATAATTGTTCACGAAAGTGATTGCCTCTTCATTTGACGAAAATCTTTGTCTTCCGAGCGCAATTTTTAGATGAGGGAACAAAAAGAAGTCGCTTGGGGCTAGATCTGGTGAGTAATGCAGATGGTCAAGCAGTTCAAACCGTAATTCGTGGATTTTCGCCATGGCAACCGCTGAGGTGTGAGTGAGTGTGGTGAAACAGGATTTTCTTTTTCTGCAAATGTGGCCGTTTTTTCGCAAGTTCTGCCTGCAGCTTTTCAAGTAATGATGCATAGTATGCTCCTGTAATGGTTTTTCCTTTTTGAAGATAATCGATTAAAATAACTCCATGACTATCCCAAAAAACAGTCGCCATCACTTTCCCAGCCGAAAAACAGTTTTTTCTTTTTTTTGGAGCCGGTTCTCCCTTTGCACTCCACTGTTTGGACTGTATTTCACTGTGGTAAATGATGGTGCAGAGTCCTCATACACAGAATCCAACTCATCTTTTATTTGCGAAGGCGTATTGCTTTCAAAAACAAATATTTAATGACAGTTCGATACTCGATTTTGTCCATTTTCACAAAAAAACTCACATCAACTCACTCAAACGACAGTTTCATAAAAACTGCGCGTCCAAAATGGCTGAAACTTTGGTGAGTAACTGTCAACAGATAAACAACAAAATTCAGTAGCTTTTATTTACGAGTGCTGCCATCTTCACGTTGAGGTCGGAAACTTTTCAGACTACCCTCGTACAGTGTGTAAATAAAGTAAGGAATAATATTCATATTTTTTTATTGTCGCTGTTTGGAAGAAAAGCTCGGACACATAAAGTTTATTTTCTTCCTGCGGATTGTATGAACGTTAATTTTAATTTTTTAGTTTACTACTCTGGGACCTATGACGTCATCAAAATGTTTTGGAAGAATTTCCACTCCGACTATATCATTGCCAGGCAACACATGGGTGGCGGTTGAAACATTTATTCAATTGAAATTAATTTTAATTGCTTTAATCGTTCATAAAATAAATTATTATTTTTTGTTTTTGAGAATTTCAAGTTTAATTATTTCGTCAAATCTTCCATATCTCTAAAACTATGAAGTAATACTATTAACTCAGAAAAAAATCTACTTTTTATTTTTTGCTAAAAGATAAGGGGGTTCCATTAAAAAAAGTCGATAGCGTGTCATAGGTCCCAGAGTAGTAAGCTAAAAAATTAAAATCCGGAGGAAAAGAATAAAATTGACGTTTCCGAGTTTTTTTTCCAAACAGCGATAATGAAAAAATATGAATATTATTCCTTACTTTATCTACACACTGTATATACATAGGTGTATACCTATGAAATGAGACATTTTTTTTCAATTTTAAACGTTTATTAACAAAAAATGGTTACAAATTTAATCTTCAAAATAATAGCCATCGCTAGCGACACATTTTACCCATCTCTCAGGCAATTTGTGAATGCCGCGCCAAAAAAATTGGCCGTCTTTGGCCGCAAACCAATCATCGAGCCATTTTTTGGCTTCTTCGTGAGAATTGAAGCGCTGCTCGGAAAGTGCGTGGCCCATCGATGCAAACAAATGATAATCGGAAGGCGCCAAGTCTGGTGAGTAAGCCGCATGCACCAGCGGTTCCCAATCGTACGTCTCCACCAATTCCCGGGTCGCTCTTGTTCGATGTGGTGGTGCATTGTCATCAAGAAAAATTACTTTGTGACGCCGATCGGCATATTCTGGGCGTTTTCGGTGTATAGCGCTGTTCAAATCGGCCAATTGTCGTTGGTAGCGTGCACCGTCAACTGTCTCACCTGGTTTTAATAGCTCGTACCAAATCATACCATGCTGATCCCAGAAAACACACAGCATTGCCTTGCGGCCGAAGCGATTTGGTTTGGCCGTTGATTTTGGCTTGTGGCCCATTTTTCATCACCCGTAACGATTCGATGCAAAAAAGACTTCCTTTTGAACCGGGAGAGCAGTATTTCACAAGTGGTTTTTCGGTTCTCTTGCTGCCTTTCAGTCAGTTCATGCGGCACCCATCTTCCGACCTTTAAAATCATGCCCATGTCTTTCAAACGTTTGCAAATGGTTTTTTGGGTCACTCCCAACTGCTCTGCCATCATTTCTTGCGTTTGACCATCATCTTCATTCAACAATGCTTGCAATTCGGTGTCCTCAAACTTTTTCGGTGGCCGGCCACGTTCCTCGTTCTCCACGCTAAAATCACCATTTCGGAATTTTTCAAACCACCTGAAGCACTGTGCTCTGCTTAGAGCATGTCCACCGTAAGCTTCTATAAGCATTTGATGAGCTTGAGAAGCGTTTTTTCTTCAATTGATAACAGAAAATCAACGATGTCCGCAAATCGTAGTTTGAAGGCACGAAATTCGACATTTTTAAGAGCGAAAAAAATGCGTTGTTGTATGAAACATCACAAACAATGAATTGAATATTGTTGACAGATGACAGACGAAAAAAATAAGACATTTGGGACAGTTTAAAAATACTCCTAGCGACATCTGTGGTCTAATAGCTGAAAGTCTCATTTCATAGGTATACACCTGGTAAATATATATTTTATATACACCTTTAAAAAACAAAAAGGGCGTTATATGAAAATAGGCCTAGAGCGCAATCAAATCCAAATTCGCTTCTGTTGGTCACTATTTTTGATCTTAGTAGAAGCTACAGACAGAGTAATAAAATCCCCCCCAACTTTTACCTACTATATCTCCCTAATTTTGGCAACGTTTCCATGATTTTCCTTATTAAGCATTTTTTCTGACTTTTCCAGGTTTTTCCTGTTTTACAGGTAAGGCAGAACTCTGTCAACGGACAAAAGCGATAAATATTTGTAAAGGCAATAAAAGAAAACGTTACTTAAGAAAGTAGTACTACAGAACGGTTATCCTTATGTTCTAAAATTATTCTCAACTATACAGAGTGTTCTATAAAAGCGTAATATACCAATCTTTGTACTCTGCAAGTATATTTCAATATTTTCTTACTTTGATTTCTGCACTATATCATCATAGTAATGTTTGTTGCACAGCTTTTTTAAAACTTTACGACTTACCCTGATAAAACTGTATAAAAGAAATTTCAACATTGCAGTTTTCTTATGAAACTAAACGCTAGTAGCACCAAACGATCATATTTAGACAAGTTAGAGTGCTAAATTGTTGTGATCAAAAACAAACCAAGAGTAATAAAATATCTAAATATATAGAGTGTTTCATTAACAGAAAACCAAAAAGGTGGTATGTCATGCTTTTATAGCATAATCGATACAGCTGAAAATAATTTTAGAACGCAGAAACATTCATCATTCTGTACAACTCTCTTCAATAACAATGAGTTTTTGATATTCTTACAAATAATCACACTACTTTCCGTCTACAAATTGTTGAAACATCCAGTATATAAAATGTACATCAAACATTTTTAACAATAATCGTAACAGCATAATCTGTGATTGTAGTTAAGACCAGTAGAGAGCTGAAATAAGAACCCTACTCAATATTTCTTCTGGGTTTACAGTGGAACACTTCGAATTCTGTCGGTGTCCAATCAGCAGTTTCTTCAATGGAGCAAACTATAGCTATTATTAAGTAGGTCTATGGTTGAGCGTCAATGTTTCTTTCAGCATATCTAAAATACACTCACATCTTTTGTACCCGGAAGGTAAAAAGCTATGAAATGGGTTGTTTTTATCTTTCCAACTATGAAAAATAATTGTATCAAATGTATCTCATTAAGCAAAACGTACTTCTTGAATCTTTTCTACCACAATGAGACCCTTCATCATGTGCTATGCAATCATTGTTTGGTGACCATGCACAGCAGCAAACAACGTTAAGAGTATGTTCATATGTCTTGAAGTCACAGGGACATTGTGTACAATCCTTCCAGCAGCTCATTTATCTTCTTCCAGCCTCTTTCAAGTTCTTATTGTGCTATCAAAATTCCGTTACTTGGCATCATTTTTAAAGCTGACCCAGAACGGACTAAAATTCCAGGATTAGATAAAAAGGCTAGTTTTTTTCATTTTGGCCAAAGTATTATAGGTATCAGACACGGTGATGTTGGGAAAGCTGGGGGCCCTTGTATACCTGCTTTGTGTCTGTAGCTAAGCTTGAAGTCAAGTAATTGCTTGAACAGCAGTCCATTGACTACTGGATCTTGCAGAAAGAAATCAGATTATTTAACTTTCTAATCAAAAGTTCTTGATTTAAATTGTTGTTGCTTGATATTTTGCAAATTTTTCTGATGTCCCCTAAAGCTACCTCGAAGTAATTGTAGAATGTCAGAATTGGAGAAAAAGGTTAGCTTCTACCGTTTTGGCCAAGTTATTATGGGTATTAGGCACGAATGCCTTTTTTGTATACACGCACATTGCCTGCCTCAATTTCTGTAGCAGAGTTTGAAATCAAGGAATTGCCTGAACAGCAGTCCATTGGGTCCTGGATCTTGCATAGGGCAGCCAGCTAATTCTAATTTTTAGCAAAACTTCTTAATTGATAAATTTCCGTTGCTTGGTATTTTATAAGTGTTTTTGAGCTGATCGTAAAAGATCAGGATTAGAGAAAAAGGTTTTATATATACTACATGCTATTATAGGTATCAAACATTGTGATGTTAGGTAAGTTGGGACGGTGCCTGTGTCGGTTTTACAATCAGTGTTTGAAGTCAAAGAATTATCCAGACGGTAGTCTAATAACGATTGAATTTTGCAGGAGGCTACCAGACTAATCTAAACTCCTAATCAATTTTCCTTAAGTAGAAAATACCTTAGCAATGTAATTGTACTCTTAAGTGGAGGCAAAAAAGTCTTTAAGCTGTAACCAACTCTGTTTGTATCAAAATGAGAATGCAGATGGAGTTTTGATTCATACAGATATTTTATCTAATGGTTTTACGATTCAAATCTCTTGGATCAATATTTCTTGAACGCTTGATTGTTTGGCCTTAGCTTTGTTCATTCATAAATTATTCAGTCGATTTTTGTAAGACTATTTACTGTTATTGAATTATGCAGAAATGAATCGTTTTTGTTTGTTTCATTAAGTTATCTTCATTAATTAGGGTTCCATATCATGAAGTGTTTGATGAGTCGGTAGGAATAAAAGGTAGTTCAAGGTAGCCTACAGAAACATTACTCGAAAATAATTAATTATCGTGTCATATTGAAAATCTACACTTT
This sequence comes from Ignelater luminosus, assembly GCA_011009095.1. Lineage (NCBI taxonomy): Eukaryota > Metazoa > Arthropoda > Insecta > Coleoptera > Elateridae > Ignelater > Ignelater luminosus. The sequence continues at coordinate 22,714 of VTPC01090177.1, read as the reverse complement.
ATTGAAATAAAGAAGTTGTTACATATTTTCGCAGGATTGCTGCTTTTGAGGAAAATACCGTCCACAGAGTCACAAATGTAAAAAAGTGCAAGGCATACTTAAATGTTATTACGACACTGAGGAAGTAAAGACTTTTGTCATTTCTGAACTCTATTACCTCATTTAGCTTAAATGAACTCCATTACACATTTCTCGGAGATTTTTAATGATATTCCGTATTAAACATTATATCTGAAAAAAAAATGCAATTTATAATGTTTAATGTCGTCCATTGTGTACTCATGTAAAGTAGATACCTAATTTTTTATTTCTTTTTATATTGAATCCAAAAAAAGAATCTAAAAAGTATAACTCTACTTAATTACATGAACATCACCCAAGGAACATGTTAATGAATGCATTTTTTAAAACAAACAAATGCGATCACTTAAGATTTCTATTAAAATAGAAATCAAATTCATCTTTCATGGTGTGTTTGCTAACAAAACAAAATTTCTGATTTGCATTAAAATTAAAGCGATTATAACAAGCAACTTCTGCAATATTTAGATTAACAAAACGGAATGTTTAGTTTGCGTCATGGCAAATGCAACCGGATTGCAAGTGCTTTTAATACGATTTGATTTGACACTAATCCCGTTATCGAATTTGCCACCCCACGCATCATCCTGAATTGAATTGTATTAAATAGCATATGCCCATGTATCTATTTGAAATTCGTTTATCTTTCACCCGAGGGACATGTTAATGAATTTTTAAATATGAATTCGAAATTTTGATAGACTAGCTCGGTATCGCCACGGCTGGCGACGAGATTTTTATGCAAAAACTGTCGGAGAAAAACCATTTTTAAAACTAAATTAGCCATTTTATGCTACGATACCGAGTAAATACGAAAACAAAACAGGCAATTTCGAATATAAAGTGTTCCCAAGGGACAGTTATCACTAAACAACTGGCATTAAATAGCATCGCGAGTATTGAAGAGGGAGGAGGTAGCTGAATTTTGCAACACGCTAATATTCATCCTCGTATATGCTGTACGCGTAATTGCACAGAACAGCATACCAACCAGGGAAGAGAGAGAACTTAGAGGTGTAAAATCCGCCAAACTATGCGAGGGTGGTGGGAAGGGTGATTCGAGGTGTAAGGGAAGTGTTATCTAATATTGCGTATGTAATCAATGTGAGATTAGCGAGGGGTGTTCAGTCGGGCCCATCACTCTGTTATCTCACTACATCTCCCAGGAGACTCGGTCTCATCTTTCCTACGTACTATTTACTTCACTACTACCGATGTGAGAAGCTCACTGCTACTACGTCTGTGAACCACCCTCTCTCTTGACACACACAATCACCGGAAATTGATATTACGTGAGATTATGTTTATTATATATGTATATAGTGGTGCAACCTGGTTTTAAGATTCTGTTTAAAATTGAAAATCCTTATCTGTTTAATAGGATGCAGTTTGGACTGAATGGTTTTAAAAATAGCTTTAAAAATTGTCTTACTGAAAATGGACTTAACTTAAACACAGTTTAAGAAAAACAGAGAAAATTAATTTACAATTATTACTTTTAATTCAAGTTAAGTTAAAAGCTACTGGAAATTTTGAGATAAAATAATTCGATTCTCGAAGAAGACATCTACAACTGATGTAAATGGTTTGAATTATCATAGACAAACGCTAGAACATCCCAAAAGTAAAATCAACTAGTAGTAGTAAAAAATTCAATGTCAAGAAACCAAAAAAAAAACTAACAGTACCTAAATATTGCCAAATAATAGCAAATAATATTAAAACACACAAAGCTAAGAAATACGAGTGCTATAATGATCTTACCTACCAAAAGCCAAATACGAAAAGAAGAAGATATGAATCTCATGAATTATCGAACTCTATGGAAGAGTCACAAGACTATTAAGAGATATTATGAAATGTACGATTTGAGGAACCAAAATGAAGAAAACAAGAAAGCCGATGTAAAAGTAACAGGCCCACAACAGAATCATGGCGACTTTCAACTCCATAAATGTACAATATACGAAAACTATGGTAATAAGCCGAAAGATTTGCTGAAAACCTATAGCAAATAGTAATAACATGCCCACCTCAATGACTGAAGAAGAAACAAATTTTGCAACGGTTCAACTTAAACCATAATCATCCAATTTTTAGTTCAAACACTAAAACTATCAGTCTTGGCATTTCTTAACGGCAAGAAATCATCGGAGCAGCTGCTTATTCTCAACTTTAGTTTGACAATCACCTTCAATTATCAAAATACCAAATCTCTTTGTTGGAATAATCACTTTCCGATCTTCAAATTTAGACTCAATGCATACATAGCTCAGCAATCATGCCCATTGCATTCATAATTAGAGATAGAGATATAGAAATCTATTCTTTAGCTGTTTACATACTAATTCAAATCTGAACAGAATTTTGTGCTAACCTACCAGACTGTAAATAAAAAACTGCGTATTTTTTGCAGTTCCTGAAGTGATGTTTCTTCTAAAAGCTACTATGTATCACTATTAATAGTTTCAAATTTGTCTGTAACTTTGTGATTTTACTGTAAGAAAAGTAATGTGTCTTTTGAGCATTTTCCAAGATTATAGGCAAAACAATTTAATGGTAGAATTGAATTGAATTTAATCCCGCCTGCTTATTCTGTTTTGCCTCATAGCGTTGGACACATATATTTTTAGTGGCATACCAAGTTCTGGAAGTTTGAACAGAGTGTCTTTCAGCGATCCGTTTATTTGCTGAAGAATCAATAATTAGTAAGAACCCGAAAAGCTCAGAACTTTGGTTTTGGTTTACTACAAGTTAGACAATATTCCGAGTAAGGTTGCATTGTAAATCTACCAAATTCGAAACTAAGGTTATCTGCCGTCAATCATATCATGAAAAGGCAATACAATATTTCAAATAATAATTAAAGGAAGCACGATACAATCAAACTCAAGTTTACAGTTTATGAAACTTATGAGGGCACTGTACAGAGATAACTAATAGGCACAATTTATGTAAAGTTACATTCAAGGTCTAGGGACAGAAAATTCCAGAAATTGGTTACTGACTTACGATCATCACTTTTAGACGCCAACTCAGTAACAGTTAGGGTGAGATTAGATTTTTTGAAAAATTAAATTCAAAATTATTGCCTATGCCCTTGGGCTTAAATAATTTCTTCGACTGCGATCCTTCATTATATTGCACATGATACAAACTTTATGGCAAGCAAGATCGTGTTTAGCTTCAACATTCCTTAGATTTTAAACTTTGCTCTATTATGTTTGAAGGTTTAAGAAACGATTTGGCCAAGTTATGATGTCATAAGGTAATTGGTGGCTGATAGTAGCTCAATTAAAACTATTCGTTGTTCGAACGCGAGATTCTGGTCACTGCTTGACGAAAGTTCCTCAAGGTAATAATGTGACTTTTACCATGACATTATAGTTAATTATATCAAGATCATCCAGGGAAAAAAAGATTTTATTTGAGAATAGACACAAACACTAACTGAAGCAACTGCAAAACGAAGATAAAAAGAAAATAATTGTGGTAAAGTTGCTATGGCAAAATCGAGCATAGACGAAACCTAAATTCTGTGAAAAGCAGAAATAAAAAAGCGGATGCCTTCGAGGTGTGTTTCTAGTGGTAAATGTTTTCAGTTCTATAGAAGACGTAATATGTCAATTCTTGATGAATTTAGAATCGAAAGATTATCTTGTCAGTAACTTGTAAATTGCCAAATTCTTGGGTCAAAGAGCTAAGGTGTAATGAAGATTTGAAGAAGTGATGAAGGAAAGTCACAAACTGCCATATTTTGGCATTTTATTAGACTCGTTGTTAACAAGGATACAAACTCGATTTATTGCTTTTAGTAGATCAAAGGGGATTAAAGCTACAGTAGTTTCAAGATCGCACTATTACTGCTACTCATTATCTAAGGCAGTATTCTTGATAATACAGAAAGTTACTTAAATATATCAAACCCAAAATTCTTGACATGCGTAGCAAATAGCACGTAAAGTCTTGGAGGACTAAAATCTAAAACAATTCAATTTCTCGTAACTTTTAGGTGCAGTATCTTTCCCTATATTTAGTGTCTCATTTATTCTCTTTTGTTTACGTTTTGATAACTTTAATCTTAGAATTAAGCACAACAATAAGTGCTGAAAAAGGGTTGTTTTTTATAATGCAGCTTTAATATTCTTTGTTAAAATTTCCAATACTAACATTACAGATTTCATATAAAACTTTATATTAAAGTTCATTCATGAACATTCACCCAACGACCTCTAAAATTTTATTTCCTTTTTAAAAGATAAGAAGATTAAAGGTGATAATATTGTGCTTTAAGGATTTCTCTCTGTGCGCGCTTCGTGACTTGATGTGTCTAGCTAATTAGGTAAACGCTATTTTCCCACCTTCCTCTGTGTAAGCTTTGAAGCAGCGCCGCTCGTACAGTTGCTAAATTACACTGCTAAATTAGTTAAAGCCGTGATGATTATAAAACGGGATTATAATGTGGATTAATATTTTTTTTTAACTTTTTTATATAACAGTGTAGCATTAGGTGAGCCGGCCATGTTGTGTCAGGTGCTGGACACTGATTGATGGAGGGCAAATGACGAGCTGAATGCCCACCAGAGGCGCTCTGCTGCCGTGCCAGGCGTTCGCAAACACCTTCACAACTAACATTCTGAGGTAGCCATCCAAATTCCATTAGCTTTATTGCTATATGATGACATGTCGTTTAGGATTTAATTTCATCTAATGTCCTATAAGTGAACGACATTTCTGCAAAAGGAAATTCCTGAAATGTGTTTTTGTCTTAAACTATTAAAAAAAACATTACTAGTTAGTAACAATATCAAATTATTATAAGGAATTAAATACTTGAGTTCATTTATAAAGTTTGTTTATCCTAATTTTCAGTATAACATAAAAATCACACACTTAAGGTCAAATAATTCCACTTTCTTAAATTCATGGCAATCAAGATGATGTGCTTCTAGTCTTTTTCTTTTCAAGTAACTTTTGGCATTAAACATTCATTCTTCTAAAACTAATATTGTCTTTGAAATAGCTAGTTTCTATAGTTTAAAATAGAAACACCTACATAAAAGGCAAATGTTACGCACACCCTTCAAAATTCTTTTTTCCTCGCGCGATTGAAGAACAAAACAATCCAAATCATCCGTTTTCAAACAGAAGAACAGCTACTATCATGAATGTTACGTAATTTTTGAATTACGTTAAATCTACATTTTTAATGTAACTCCCTTCAAAGGTATCAAAAGTAATATGTGCAAGAACTGCATTAACCCAATACCAATGAGTATTCAACTACAGAAAGCTCAGGTTTTGCAAACATAAAAAGATTTCTTTCCATACAAATTTTACATATCTGGCAAAACAGCACGACTTTTTCCTTCTGATTCTTTAAAAACAGCTGTTTTTACTGTTATTAATGAGATTGTTCAAGAGATACCACACCTTACAAAATTTTTGCTATTTGGTAATTCTGGCATTTTGCTGTGTGCCAAAAAATAGAACTAAGTAAGTTCCCGTTTTTGGTCTACGTAGTATTGTTAAATTCCAGACATTTACTGTATTTCAGTAAATAGTTCTAGTTCCAAAAAGTTCAAAGACTGGAAACAATGCTGAGTGGAGGGAACGAAATGCCCATTGGCAGATAGGGGAGCCCCAATAAATTATTTTTCAGTTATTTAATTTTGAATGTCACTAGATGCCTTGTTGAGCCCTAATTAACTTTAATTAAGACAACTTTAGAGTTGTAGAAAAAAAAAGTAATGACTACGGTCTTACAAGATCCTGTTATATAACTAAGATCTGATTGTACGGACCTTTTTCCAATCCATTTTTTCCAATGGGTTTTTTCCATAAGTTCTTTTTTTCAATCCATCTTTTTCTACTGGTTTTTTTCCAAAAGTTTTTTTTTCTAATGACTTTTTTCATAAGTTCTTCTTTCCAAAACAATTTAATTGGAAAAAAAATATTAGAAGTAAAAATTGTTAGTGGAGGAATATATTTTTGGAAAAATGGATTAGAAAAAATGGTTTGGAAAAAATGACCCCTACGCTAAGATCTTGCACATCTTTACTGTGCTTATGAGAAAAAATTTCTTTAAACATCTTGAGAGATTTAGCATATAAGTACTATGTAAACACTAGAGAAATGCAAAATTCATTTCATAAATTTCGTTGCCTTCGTTTAATTGAACATCAACCCATAATATCGGTCATAATATGATTTATTTTGAATTTATTAGAGTTTGAGCTATTGGATATTGGAAGACCTATACCAAGCAAGTTTGAAAAACTCATTGCATTCTAATAGAAACAAAATCGAACCAGATGAAAAAAAATATTGAAATTTCTAAATTGACAGTCTAATTCAAAAACTGTTAATTTACGACAGACGATGTTGTGGTATCAAATAAAAATTTATCTTACACTCTCGGTAATTTTACATCAAGTAGTCTCTTACCTATACATTTTAGCTGGTTTAGTTGCTGAGATACATAAACCAGAAGGTTTCGGTGGGATACTTGTAATACTGTTATGTGTCTTAGTGTCAATTGCAGAGAATATTGCAAGCAAACCAATTGATGAAACTGACATCCCACTCCGCTCTTCCTAATTTTTGTATTTTGTATAATTAATTATAAACCTTCATACACTTAGATAAATTGTTTTTGATATCTATACGAAGCAAAGCTACATGATAGTTTTCTCTTAACCTTGCGACCTTCCACAACTGAATACAGACCATACCTCTGTCAGAATTATATGGCCTTACTGAAACTCGAATCACGGTTCCACCCCCAGTTACTTAGAGAGCACAACCGCCTAGATTGGTCTACTGTATATAATTATTAAAGCTTCTTAAAAACTTTTCTGCCACTGGTCTTCAATCAACTTCCTATCTAACTCAATTTTGTAAGTTAAGCTTCACCTCTCTTAAATTAAGGTAGATTTTGGAAATTATTGCTGTGTGTGACTTACCTACCAGGAGCATTAATGACTTTACTTAAAAGTCAATGATACAACACAATGGCTAAATGATATTGCGTGGAGAAAATATAGGAGAAGTGTGGGCAACTTACATTCCTTGCAAACCCAAGAAACATATATTTTTTAAGCTTCTTGAGATTTTTCCCAACTATTTTGATAGTAAAGATAAGAACCTAAGTATTTCATGCTTCTTGCTATTTGAATGTACGTACACAACTGCTTATAAAAGAGGATCCTAAACTAGATCTTCACTTCAAAATAAAGAAATTCTTACCAATAAAAGTTCTGAAAAGTGACTTGACTAGCTAAAGAAAGAGAACAACAATATTTCTAGATGAAGCGCAGTCACATCACTCCGATTGACTATCTTCTGTGAATAAACTTGTTATATTAAAAATTGTTCATTATGCTGTCATCTGAGATTTAGTAGCAAAAAAAGATTATTTTTCATATTTTACTATGGTTTTAGATTTTTTTAACGAAGACAAAGCTTGTGCTTTTTTACACTTCCCATTCTGTCGGCTCTTGAAGTGGATTAACATACGATCGATCTGCTATTGAACTAAGTGCTGTTCTTATTGCCTATTTTCTTTTATTGATGACTACTTGAGTTGTGCTTCAATTCTGCAACGAAGTAGTGTCCATTACAAACTGTAAACCTTTTGGCAAGCATCAAGTCCAAAGACCAAAAAAATTATAAAGCAGCATCCTAACTCAGCAAAATTCCTTTTCTGTGTGCTTATTTACGATTCAACGACGAGTTTGCTTGTTGGGCGGAATTTTTCATAGTGACATCAAAGGCGTACAGCTAATGAAGATGGCCGTGTACTGGTTTTGGGTATATCCATTTACATACATGTAGTTTATAAGTCTCGATTTGAGTTTGATACTCCTTTTCTTGACAGGCATTATCTGCTATAGATTCACTTTTAACTTCCTTTCAGTAGTCGGTGATACTTGTTGTTTATGAGCTGATCGGTGTCAGTTTGCGATCAGTTTATTCTGTGAGTCAATTGCTACCAATTATAATCTTATTTTACATTTTCTTTTTCCACGTCACACATTACTGGTTATCATTCTTTGAACATATTTTTTTCTTACAAAAAGTCGATATTGTCTTGACTTTTGTTACGGTTTTCATTGTTTCTGGAGTGTAGCAAAACTAGAATATCGTTATATCAAGTTTCTTTTTTCTCACTTTTGGAGTTATGTAAGCGAACTACTATTTGGTAGGCTAGTAAATGGAGCAATCAACAGACGCAATGTTCAGCAATTATACGGTAGTGGCGTAGTAGCAAGAAATGTTTTTCTCAATTGATGTATTAATTTATAAACTGTTCACCAAAACAATGTTGGTTGTTTACAATAAATATATTTAACATAAAAAAAATCTCTACGTATTTGCAATACATTGCAAAACGGCGGCGTCTTGATATAAATAAACGAAAAGATACAGTTGGAAGTCTTCGGAAGCATACCTACCATCGTCTCAGTGATAATTTAAGTGTTGGTTTGGTTTACTGGATGTCTATGGCCTTTTAAAGTTGACGTGTTGAGTTGAGATGTATTTGTCAGTCTCAGTCACGATTATGTATGTAATAGATACAATTATTATTGTTACCGAAAATGTTCCCAGTTTTGTAGATTTGCTGCTTGATAATCAATGAAGTGTGTTGTTTTCAAGGTTGAGGATTAATCTGAATCTAAAAAAAATATCATCGAGAGTTGTTTTATATTTACGAGTCGTGATCAGAATACGGACTATCTAAAAGATATTTTCCCGGCACTTTTCTAAAGAGTTAGAAACGCCCTGTTAGAACAGTTTTCTAAAATTAGTCCTTCATAGTGCATAGTACCGCAGTTTTCTTCTACATTTCAGTTTTCCCGAGTTTAACACAGCACAATCTCTTCTTTAGAAAATTCTTTTAATATGTCTTGTAGCGGAAAAATCAAAAAATATTTGGACATCTGATCACGTTCAATCTTAAGTTTGGCGATAGAATATAAATTTTGTTGACTCAACATCAGCTGGTTTGCAAAATCGATTTTTGTAAATTAGGATAGCAGTAGCTATTCTTAAGAATATCAAAAACGCATTTAGCAAAAATAATGATGATTAGTTAAAGTTGTGCCAATTTGAAGCGGCTTGGTCAGTCTTTCAGTAAAAATCCAAAATGCTTATTTAAACATAAAAATGACCAGAAAGCTGTATTTAAGAAAGATTTGTTTCTTTGTGTGGTTTCTAATAATAATAGTTAACTGTGTTTGGCCACCAATTGTAATGCTATGGTCAGATGAGCTGACTAGAAAGACTGTCATATTGAAGAAGACCAATTAAGATGTATTTTAGCAAAATACTATAGTCTTCTAAAAGGTTCTATTTTTTGGGCACTGCTTCCAACAGATTCACTTTGAATTAGGAATGTTAGGGTGCTGTGGAATGATCAAAAAGTGCAACCGTAGGTCTCTGAGACCAGAATAGCTAGACAGAGCTGACGATAAGAATTTGTTTATTGGTTTCGTAAATTCAGAATCACTGCTCTATATTTTTATGTGATTGTTCCTCTTCTGTTTGGGGTAGTAAGTAATTCCGAGAGCTTTTCTCCACTATCATTAAAGAGTTTGAAATAAATGCATTTGTTTGGTACATATCAATTAAATTAAAAGATAACAGAAGATTGAAAACAGTTGGCAAGCTGCTAAGTATTTTCAAATTAAAAATTTGCATATTTTCTTGCACACACTGGAGAAAAACCTTCAAAAATCGTACCAACCTTTTGGCCCTACAAAGAATAACATTTTCTCTGTTAATTAAAACCACGATTCTGTTAACTAGACAATTTGAAGATCATTTTACAAGCTTATCTTTATACTTATTTTTTTTAAATAACGAGTTATGTGAAGTGAAAAGATCTAGTGGATTGTTAATTTTTGACATTTAAACTTTTCCATGATTATATTTGTTTTTACAGTATTTCTTGCGTTTTAAATTCTAAAATGCATTAACTTAAGTTTAATAAATTTTGATTTATTTCCTATAAATGATTAATTTTATCCATAGAGGCAAGTAGATTATCGCAAAACGTGTAGTAGAGGAGTTTCGCAGAATATGTATAACTGCAATATAACCCAGGAGCATGTCAGTGTCCGGTAGGTGGATGGCTGCCGATGTAATTTATCATAGCGCTTCTTTTCACATCACCGAGAGTAGCACGGCCAGCGAACCTCCATCATTTGTCTTCTCACCTGTCAGCTCAGCCAGCGCTTTGTATCGGTTATATTTTTGGTGGTTTTGGAAAGTAATGCTTATGATTTATTATAATTTTTAACCCTTTAGTTATTTCGTTAACAAAATATGCTGATGTAGGTGCTACCTATCATTACGTTGCAAACGAGGTGGATTTTTAATTTGTGTTTCGTGGTCAAAATTGACTAATGTTAAAATGTATTTTAAAATATTAAAAGTTGGCCAAAAATATTTCCAAGGACTAGTGATTATGGTTTTAACATCAACAAAAGGGATTCTGATCCCACAATGTATCTAATCCTTCAAATGTTCTTGTTCCTCAGTTTATTCACAAACCGAAATGAAATTCCCATGTCACGAGTGGACAAATACATACACACACCTCAAAATCCGTAATCACCACTACAATAACCATCTCGTCTCGTTATTATACCTACGAGTGTTAAAACTTCAGTGCATTCAACAAAAGAAGTAATCGTTTTGAAAACTAATTCTTTGTATACCGCAGCATTTTACTCTTTAGCCAAAACCATCCTTTTTACATAATAACAGTTTTCCCTTTAACCTTAATATAGTAGCCGTTATAATTCCCTCGGCACTAAATAATCAGGATAATGAATTGAATGAATTTGAGGAATGATAAACTGGCGAATATATACGGTCTCATATCTCATCACCTAAACGAGCTTCACGTGCTTTCTCTCATATTAATCGAAACGCTATCAAACGCAGACACTTTGCGTGAGCTCCACCCGATTTGATTTTGGTACAGGGTTGGACCACTGTATATACTGTGAGGATTGATTTATATTCTAACATCAATCATTTTTATTAAAATTAAAAATAAAATTGACAAACAAGCGAGGGGTAGTTACTCTATTTCTATCTATTTAGCATGCTGAAAACTAATTTCGAGAATTCAATTATGTTTAATTAATTTAAATGAATTAATATGATTTCTGGAGCTATTTATATGTGGAATAGTTTTCATTTTGATTTTTTTAAAATAAACTTTATTATTATTCTAAATTGTTCGTGGAAGGTCTGTTGTGTATGCGATTCTTGTTATCCTTCTTCTTTTCAGAACGTAGAAGGCTCTTCAAATCTTCAAAGACATCTTGGTTCACTATGGTCGTAGTGATTTTACGAAAGAACAGTCCCCCATATTATTCTATGGGCCCGGTAACGGAATAGGCCCTATCATTTAGCCTAATATAAGATAAAAATAATAACCTTTTAAATTAGACGCACCAATGTGTAATGAAATAGTAGTGTACATAGTTTGTGGGCCTCTAGAATTTGTAGGTCCCTACACTCGGTACCCAGTGGCTCTTCCCATGTGAGGACTCTGTAAAGAAAGTAAAGTCTCACATTATCGAAAATAAAGGCTCTATACAGGCTTTTCACTTGTTGGAGCATCTCGATCACTGAATATTTCATCCTTTAGAACTACCCCCTGAATCCATACTTCACACCATACCGCCTTTGCTTTGCCAGCAGATTTATCTAATCCTAGAATACCACTACACTATAAGTCTCATATGTTCTCGTTCCTTTGTTAGATTTTCCCACCACTTAAAAGACAGTTTACTGTTTTTCTGAGAAAGGTTTTCTTCTAGTGCCTGAAACAAATATCGTTCTTTTGCAATATCCTTCAATCAATGGTTTAATCTATGAGTTTGGCTTCCAAACTTGCACAAACTTTTTGATTCAGTTTCAAGTTTATCGAATTCTTGGTGGAAGCTTGACTGTGACATTCCAGTAGGTTTGCTAGTTTTGTGATTTGCTCAGTCACTACTGCGAGCTAATCTTTATTCGTTAGGGTTAGTTTGTAATAGGTTCTTGTACTCTCTGTTGTTTCTCTTTGCACTTTCCGTACATTAACTTCTTGTCTTGAATGTTCCACGTTTCGATCAATTCAGCTAGGACTGTTTAGTATCTAATCCAATCTTTCCAAACTTCTCTGACTGTTATACACTAAAGCTTTTTTATAGATTGCAATTGCATTGGAAGGTACGCTTCCAAGTTAACTGCCACATTACCACCTCTCATTGTATTACTATAACCTCATGTCTGTACATTTGTGACTGATTCATGTTAACTGCATCTACTAGCATCTGACTTTCTGAAATAGCTGAACACGTTCAGTTTATGATTTATCATAAAATTTAAGATTTGGAAAGTTAGTTTGATGATTGTGGGAAATTGTTTTCAATGGGGAACTCCATTCAATTCTAACAAAACTTGATTTATACGCTAAACATGCAACTATAAACATTTATTTTATCAAAGATCTTTTTGATATTCCAAATATTCAATAGAATGTTGTTCAGCTTAGTTCACTTGTTTCTTTCTCCCATAATCTACTAAATCTCACTAAAATCGTGCTATTCAATAATAGTATGAAAATTAAGTAAAAGTTCATTTAAAAAGATTTACGTTAACAAAAAATTTCCTTTATTCTGCAGTAAATTTTTTTTCTTTGCTGTTCATTACTAAGTTATTCGGCTTTAAAGAAAATTGGATATTTATGTTTTCGAGATTACAATAGTGAACCTCGGATTTGGGACACACTATAATATCAGCTCGATAGTGACTCAAGGGACCTATCAAACAAATTAAAATGAGGCTTCCATTAGAACAGATTTCTAAATCGCAATGACCTTCATGATCCAATACTTACTGTAATGAAAGAAATATCTCGCCTGTGATCTGCCTTAGCTACACAGCTAGTTCCAGTAGGTTGCCTTAGTCATGGGTTCTTGTAAGAGAAGGTGATATTTTACCAAGAAAGTATTACTGATATGAATTCTAATTTCTCTGGTATCTCTTCTAGAATCTTAATTTTTCCATATTAATTAGACGATTAGAGTTCACCTTCCAAAGCGTTGCTGGTTTCAAGTTTAATCTAAGAAAGCTAAAGTTGAGAAATAAAGCTTCAGTGGAAAACTTAATGAACTTGAATGAACTCAATCATGAATTGAATCTGGAGGTATAACATAAAAAGTTGATTTGAAGGTTAGTGATTAGGTCTTTATTAGTAGAGTCTTTTTTCTGTGGAGCTATTTTAACGCTCAAAATCCTAATACCAAGTTAACCAAAGATAATATCATTTTGAGTTGATTGTTAGAGTGTGATACCACATTCAAAGTTTGTTAGTATACTAAAGAAGTGTTCGTTGAGACAAATTGGAAGTAAAGCACATTCTTGTGTGATTTTCGAGAGTCATATTAATTTATGAAAAAATTTTCTCGGTGCAATTTGAAAATTTGGTTTGAACTGCTGACCATACAAATTAGATCTAATCTTTTGTTAAAAAGCACAGATGTCCCATAAAAGATTATCAACAGGATGGAGCACCTGGAGAAGATAATGCATTCATATACTGAGTTGTATTGATTAATTCCTTATTTAGTGTTTTTAGCTTACTTTTGAATGAATGACAAGGTACCAAAAGTAAAAGTCATTCACTTTTTAAAGTTTACCTACTATTACACAACAAGAGATTTCAAATTCTTGGTATTATTTCCTTACAAATAAAAACCACAAAAATTTCTTTCTTGCAAAATTACCACAATAGAAAAAATGTCGTTGCCTAAATATTTACCGATTAAAAATCTTATTGAATGAAACTGGGCTATTAAGAAGAAATTACAATAAAAGCAATTTCTTAAAATTAGTTGTTTTTATAGTAAGATAACAAATAAAAGCATAAAACATCTCACAACTTTTTCTCTGAATGGTTTTATTTTTAGTCTTCAATACTTGGAAGTTCTTACAATATTATATACACAAAGCAAATGAATGAATGAATGAATGTCTGTTTATAAACGATACTTTAGTGTTAAAACCGTAGATTTGAGTCTAACAATAAGGCAAGACCGTATCAAGAATAAAATAACATCTAGAACTGTTTACGAAGACTTTTCAAAGAGATGATTAGCTTGTATTTATTAAAGCACGTGTCCAACTGATTTTCATTTCTGACACCCCACAGTGCTACCACACATTTTATGTTACCGATTTTTATTTTATTAAGATAGTCACTTTGAAATTTAAGTTATTAAGCGTTTCTTTCTTCTCTCTCTCTTTTAGTTGATGGAAGGATTGAGTTTCATTGGGTCTCCAATCTTCAGTACACATACGTGCACGCATTATAATGTGTATGTGTGTAGAGTTTTAAGCTGTATAGTGTAGTGGAGAATTTTAAAAAATCCGAGCACGTTCGCCTCCATCATCTTAAAGAAGGCGGGAACCGTAGCGAATGAGAAGCTGGCTGTCCGACACTCCCAAGACAAAGGCGGCTACTTCCGCTCAGAAACGCGTAATTCAATAATCCCCTCATCAATCACATACGCTTTGCTACTCGTTCTTTACTTCCAGTTTTTTGAAAAAAAAAAATTAGTAATTCATGTAAAAGAATTTTGAGTGATACCTTTCAACTTTTATTTTAAATTGCAAATTAAATAAAATAAACTTTTTTCTCTTTTGGGGTTAACCGTAAAATATAAAAATCTTAAAGGTGTTATCGCTCTCGTATATTTTCTAAAAAAGGTTATTGAAAAAAAATTATCCTCACTACCTACCCTAAATGGTCAAGTTTGTCACGGTAGGCCCGGGTTTTGCTCGATTTATATTCATGGATCATAACATGAGAACATACATCATACGAGCTGTCGTATCGAGTTCATTTATTATGTCCAGAGCGACCTAAACGTTTTATTAATCAGTCGTTGATTAAAATGCAGAAGTTTTCAAACTGTGAAATGAAACCTGGCGACATTGACAGTGAAAAATTATAGAGAAGAGAATTTAATTTTCGGGAAAGTAATTTTTAAAAAGTTTTGTTTGAAAATCTAGAATAAAATAAATCAAAGTAATTTTCGTTTGGAAATGAAGAAAAAGGTTTTATTAGTTACACTAAAGTAAACTACGTAAGACAAATCTAAAGTTACAACATAAATATTTAACTTTCATTTTGTTTCAGAATTTCGATCCACTTCGTACAGTTACACAATATCGCTTTATACGAGGCCTATTTCATAAGTTCATTGTAGTAAATTTTTTTTTATCAAATTCTAGCATGTATCGAATTTAAATATACAGAGTGCTCCATAAGTCTTCAGAATACGTAACTACAAGATTCTATTTTTAAAGTTTAAAACTAATTCATGTCTCTTCTTTTCCATTCGTCTTTGATGAGGATTGAGAGTTGAGACTGTAAAAATGTGTTGAATAGTAGTTAATGTAATCAGAAAAAGCTTAATGCCTGAATTTTGAAGATAAAGTAGAATATTCTAATAATGAACATCTTGTTTGATTTAACGGATTTCTGAAAATCTGCTTACTCGAAAACAGTGTACCCGTAATGAAATATGTTAAGTACCTTTTTTGGTAAGTTGGGAAAACTGTACTTTGTAATATTTCTAGAAATATTCATTTTTAAATGAAAATAATAATTACTGCCGTTTTTCCAATGATGAAATTGGAAAATCAAAAAACAAATAGTAATATGCTTTTTTCATGGAATTAATCAACAGACGAGTATATTAGAATAACGCTGACCAAATTATGAACTATAGTAAGAATTATAGCATCTATAAAAGTTCTATAAAAATCAATAAACAAGTTTTTGGCATTTTTAGAAATAAATACAAAAACACAATCCCAATACTGGAAAGCATATAGAACATAACAAAGAAAATTTTGGTTCATAGAAAAAGTTTCTTAAAATGATAGGAGTGAAAAAAACCATCAAAATTTTCAATAAAGGTATTTTCCAGAAAATTTACGATTTTACGCCAAATCAACCAGAGAAGGTTCTGTTACTATTATGTGTCACTTCCTCACATGATACAGAGCTTTAATGAGTGATTGATATTTTAATATGTTATTATGCTGGAGTGTTAACAACTGAATAGGGACATACGGTGTTGCTTATTTTTCAGCAGGGACACCTTTGAAACACCGAAGAATACTAGTAGTGAGTTGGAAGCAAGTGAAATGTATTAGACCTATTGTTTCAATTTTTGGAAACGAAGCAAGAAGGAAAGATATGACAAACAGTACGAAACCAAGTTGCTCCTACATAGACGTACGTTTCATACAGACGGAGAAAAGTTAAAGAGAAAAATAAATTTCTTTGAAAAATTTCTGGGCAAAAAGCAAGATATGAAAATCATGACCAAAGAGTCGTCATGCCATAGAAAAATATGGGAAATTTAGAAAATGTTCCAACTAAGGGTTTGGCTGACCAAAAGTTAGAATTACTGTACCGGTAATAATCAAAAGATGAAAACAGAAGAAAAAAAAAGCCAAAAGATTCCTTTGAAGAATATTCTAAGCGAGGAGTGGAAACCATGTGTTTCTTGGTGGCATAGTTCGGTTGACATGTTAGATATATTAATTGTATTGGCAACAATGCAAAGACGAAGAAAAGCAAAAGCCAAAAGATAAATTCATTTGAAGAATATTTTGAACGACAAACAAAACATGGCAACCATGACCAAACAGTCGTTACAAGTGATGTCATAAAAGAATACAGAAAAGTTAGAAAATATTCCAATCAAGCGTTTTTTGGTAGCACAGACAAAAGAGAAAAACTAACGCCAAAGGATAAATTCCTTCGAAAAACAAACAAAATATGGAAACCATTATTAAACAATTATTGCAAAGAATATAGGAATGTCAGAAAACGTTCCAAACAAGTGTTTCTTGTGCGCATAGTTCAGTTTACTGACAAGTGAAACAAGTTATATTCAGTTTTTCAGCAGTATTTAATCGTGACCGTTTTCCATTTACAATATCTGTTCCAAAGAAGAAAATGTCAAGTAAATGAAGTGAATTTAGCTAAACTTTACCTCTATTGGGATATACACAAAGTTTCTATATTTAACTTGATATTTGTTGATATTCGATATTATTCACATCATCTGGCCAAAATGTTAATCAGAACTAACGGCAGATCTATTTAGAGGACAAGACCAAGACAATCAGTCTATCTAAAGAACATATTTTAAAACACTAAAAATACTCTCCATTTCACTTTTACAAAAGAAGTGTTGGAAACATCTGTCACAAGAAAACTGATAAAAACAGAATTATATTGGTAAAATAATCCAAGATGTCCAATGCAATATATATTTATATGAATATATTAACGCCAGCCGGTTTACCTTAAAAATATCATTGTTGGACATAAAACAAAATTAACTTCTGATGTTACCTAGCGTATGTCTGATTGTAAAATTGTAAATATCTTTAAACTGCAAGATTTTGCTTTCTATTCTTTGGCTTTGTCTGAAACGAATGGTTTTCAGTAGTAAAAGTAGCAAACTGTGCAATTGTGCATTATATTCTATTTCATCTTGAGCACTTTTGGCAACGAATTACTTATTTAAATTGTGTCGTTTTACTATGACACAACCATTGAAGGACATATTTATTCATATTAACTCTTGGGTACAGATGTGCAACATGTAATAACACTCAGCGAAAGTCGCAACGGTCTTGGAAGCCCAAAAAAGACTAACATCTCCAAATTGGACCCACTAGATATTTGGTCGCAAGCTGAGTTTAAATCTTCTTGAAAGCAGAATTAAAACTTTCCCAATAGAGCTCTTGTAACAAATGGTGATGAGAATTAATCTAAAAACACATATTGATATTTGTGTGGACTTATTGTCTACTGAGTGGTCAAGGTGTTCAAAAACCAAAGAGGGATTGACCGTAGTGGACAGAGCCTTATATTCTTCGATAATCTAGGAATGCATACTCGGTGTCGTTCTATTCCGCCCTGCAAAGCAAATAGGCCCTAACTATGAAAATCATAATTCTGAGATGTTGAGTGAAAAGCTTTTGGCTTTCTTCACATTTGTATAGGATAGGGCATTAGGGCATTTTAAAAATTGGTCTGTATCACTTAGTTTTGATGTTAGGATTTTCTTGCTTGGCGTACAAAACTTCACCCTAAACTCAGTTTTGTTTATTTTTAGAGTCAAGGCTTTTTTGCTTTGAAGGAAGTATTCATATGACTAAATGAAAAGGATTTAGACTTGTACTGGGAAGACCTTGGTACAATGATATTTCAAACTATTGAGAATGGAGGGGAATTCATGTTGGTAAAATTGTAAAAGTATGACAAAACATTTAACGTTAAAAGGGTCTTACACTAAATTATTAACAATAACGACAATTATCTTCTAAGAATTAGTGGTCTTAAGATAGAGGTTTTCAAAAATAATCAAAAATAAAAATGTTTCTTTCCCATTTGGTGAGAACTTTTTGGCGGACCCTGTATTATAGGGTAGTCCTTTAAGACTGTTCTTTTAATTCCCAAGCATAACTCGACAATATTCCTATAGTCGTAGAAACTGTCAAAAGATGTTTTGCGCTAGCGGTAATACCTGGATTTACAATGATTGCTGCATTCCTCAAAATAAATTGGGTTAACAACCTAATAAGGACTTCAAAGAGAGTGTCAGGGCTTTAGATTCTCACAACCAATCGATCAGCACCACAATTTTAATAACGAATACACAAATTAAATTAGTATTTTTAACGACAAATTTAATAACTTACATCTTTTTTCTTTTAAGCTTCTATCCGTTATTTGAGCAATACCAAATTATCAATATAATCCATATATACGGTACTTTTTAATATCAAAATAAATTTTCGCCGTTATTTTTAGATCTTTTACAGTTGCACACCTTAGTAACAAGCACAATAAACAGAAATTAAACTAAGGTGAGACGAAGCGAAAAAACCGACATACGTAAACAAACGATCCAAATGAAAATAAATATTAGTTCACGGTACGAAAGGTCACTGTATATGTAAACGCGTGTAGCCTTAATTAGTCATTAGACAGCGTGTTCTGGGGGAAAAAGGGGGGGTGTGATTGATGATTCTACCGCTGCGGCGAGCTTTTTATACGGTACGGGAACGAAGGCCTGCGATGAGACGCGGAATTAACACCACGGGTTTTACTGCTGTCCTCCTGTTCTGCTCGCATGACATACTCCATTCGACATGGCAAATGCCTGTTAAACCGTGACTAGTTGCTCGGCAGTTCTCAATAATTTTTGTTTTCTTATTTCTTTTTTTTATTTCACTAAAATAAGATTTACTATTTAGGAAACAAAAAAGGGACTTGTGTTACCATAAATAAGCCGACTACATGCACGATTAATAATTCAAAAGGAAAGTTGTAAATGTAAGGATTGAGATTAAGATCGATTAAAGACAGTGTTTGACTTTGGTTACTAATTATGGTTTTGTGCAGCAACAATTAAGACGATCAATAGCCATAAATGAATAATAATGATAAAAATGGCATGACAAAGAAACCTTTTAATGTAAAAGAATGTTTTTCATTTTATAGTACGAAAATGTCAATATTATAGAATGATCAATGTTTTTTAGGGTACAGAGGTGGTACGGTTCGAAAACCTAAAAATATCTAAAAATTTGTTTGATTTCCGTGTTTTCTAATATCAATAACAAACGAAGTTATTGAAATGTGCACTAATTTAGGGACTGTTTGGAATAGCAAAACAGGTAATAACTAATGGCAGTTACTAAAATATGATAAAACGGTAATGCAACAAATTATGTGATATGTAATACTCATACGACGCTTAAACGTTCCATCAATTCTTGATATGTTTTCATATCTTCCAAACACGAATCCGAAAAAGTATTTTAATCAACTGTGGAGACCAAACTTTTTGTTCAACCTCAATGATCTTTATTTAGGAAATACTTTTGATTTTCACTTATATAACTACCATGAATACTAAAGGTCAGGAAATCTTATGTGACTCAAGTCTTTTGGTGAGATGTGGTTTCGAAGTTTAGATATGTTTCACTAATTCATCTCCAGTGTATCAGACTATTGCGAAAGTCACTTTCCTGCTCTACATAATCATTATTGATCGACATCTTGGTTTTAGACTAATTTGTTAAAATAACTACTACGATCATGCACGTATTAGATTATTCGACTTCTTGTAACGGACACTATAAAATTCAGATAAAATATATAAATACAATGTACAGTGGAACCTCCATAACTCGAAATCCAAGGGGCGCAATTATTAGTTTGAGTTATAGAAAATACGAATTGCGGAAAATTACATGTAGTTGGTATTGAAGTGCAAGGGCACGCAATAAATCTCGAATTGAAGAGAAATTCGAGTTACAGAAATTCGACTTATGGAGGTTCCACTGTATTTACTAAAAGGAATGAATATTTATCACCATTTAAATTTAGTTTTTTTTATTTTCCCGCATTATTTGCAATCTGTACAATAATAATACCTTAAACAAATGTTTTGTTAAAATACATTACAGGACATGTAGAAAAACCTTTCATTGGAAGTCTTCTATGAGCTATAGCTTAGTTTAGTTACATAGAATTATAACACTAAACAACTTGACTTCAAGACAATTAACCTAAACAATGTAAAACCTAGTGGCTAAGTCACAAGTTATGTATCTCCTAAGTCTTCGTTTTGTTTTAGCCATTAAATACATACTTTGCAAACTCATTTGGATGATCACACAATCTTCCCCTGTATTTGATGGAGTAGTCTCTTATTTCTGATTTTACGGATTTCATCTGAAGGTCACGTGTAATTCATTTGAATGAACCAAGGAACGTCAACGATGTGTCGGAGCACTTTGGATTGGAATCTCTCCTGTATTTCCACATTTGAGTTTGCAGCGGAACCCCAAAGCTGGATTTCATACGAACATATAGGTTTTAGCAAGGTTTTGTAAATCAGCAATTTATTAAGTGATAATTTAGAGGTTTCTGAGTTCCAGACCAAGCTTAGTGAAAACGTGCTTTTCCACGTTAAGCGCTTATCTAGGTGTATTCCTAAGTATTTCACGTCTTCTTCTTGTGGCAGCAATTGATCATCCAATTTGACATGTGCCTATTCGATTTGTAAAGGTAATGTGTACCGATTTCGACCCATTAACTTTGATACATTTCTCTAACCACACTTGTATCTTGTTAAGATCATTTTGAAGCATTTTGGAAGCAATTCACGAATGCATATGTGATGACAAAATGGCGGTGTCATCTGCAAATGTTGCTGCAAAGCGGTTTCCTTTGTTGCTTACTGGTAGGTCGGCGATGTAAAGCAGATACTACATAGGGCCCAAAATGCTCCCTTGTGGAATATCGCCATGCCTTACGATGAAGTAACGTTCTTGGAGGTAACACTTGAGGGTAAAGAAATAGTTTAGAGGGATGGATTTTCTAATTTTATACAGAAGTCCGTCATGCCACACCTTATCGAAGGTCCTACTGATATCCAAAAACACGCAGGAACAATATTTTTTCTTCTCCAAGTCTTGACTGGCTTTACCTACTATCCGATAAATCTGTTCAGTTGTAGAATGCTTTTGCCTAAAACCAAATTGATAATCAGGTATAAAGAACCCACTTTCGATGATTGGCTGAAGTCTTTCGAATAACAACCTTTCTAGAAATTTGATCATTGTTGGAAGCAAGCTTATTGGGCTATACGACTCTATCATTAGTGGTGATTTGTCAGGTTTCGAAATTAGGATGATTAACGCAACTTTCTCAACTTTCCATTGCGACGAAAAATGCTTAGCATTGTAGATAGCAGTTAATAGTCTTAGCACTTTGTACGGTAGCTCTTTAAGGATTCTTGTGTTGATGAGGTCGTACCCTGCCAACTTTTTAACAGTTAATTTTGTATTAACAAAAGAGAATCTGAATTATTGCTAAAAGTAGCTCAAGTTGATATAGTGTTTTAAGGTAATTGTACATTTCTTCATCGTTACTGCTGGAGGTAAATGAAAAAGTGCTTCTTGAAAACCTGTCCAAAAATCTGGCCAGCATCTCATTCTCTTTGATAGATTCACCGCTGCAAAAAATCCGCTGCTAGAATGTAAACATCTCTTAAAAAACGAACAGTATTGGCAAAGTCTTCTATGACTCATTCAGTCCTAATATAAAATTTTCAAATTGTTCTTTCGTCAGTTAGTGATAATAAAGTCGAGAAAAAACTTACTATGACAGTACAGTCCTTCTTAACTCTGGCATTCACAAACCTTTCACAGGTTGAGTTCCTAAGTCGAGTCAAAAAGTGCATTAAAGCTATTGGTATATTCTGCTACAGGGACACTAAAACATACATCAAAGAGGCTATATGGCTATTACCTCTTGAACTGTTAACCTTCAAGCGATCTTTCTTCGAGAAATATACGAACTGAAATTGTTGTTGGTTTTCTACAAAAGTTTGAGTAAACTTCCACTTACAATGATATTCATGTATTACAGAGGTTTTTAGGCGTCTAATTACGTTGACTTTTTTTGTACCTTGAAAATCAAATCAAGACTTCAATTCGAATAAGGTATTTGCATGCT
>VTPC01090176.1:201168-406451 GCA_011009095.1 Ignelater luminosus | reverse complement strand
AAAATGTAGTTTACATACCTAATAAATGCAAATGTTTAAGCACATGATGAGTGTTAATGTACAAAATTATTACATACCTTGGAATTTTTTGTTATTATAAAATCCTGTCTACAAATAGCCTTAATCAATTTGCTTTGCAGGTTAGGATCTTTCGGAAACGAAAACACGCTAACTTTCTCAGATTCCTTATCATAATTGCTTCTACAAGTAGGTACACAACACTTATATGGCATTATGAAACGCAATATTCAAAGATTAATGTGTCACGGCAACTGTTACCTACACAAAAACCACCAAAAACTAAAAACTTATAGGCTCTCTGCTTTTAGATTAACCGGTTAGCAATCTACAACACGCTGCAGTCGCTACAACATTCGACAAATTTCCGCCTACTGATGATGACGTCACGGTATTTAGTTTTAGCAGCTGTTTGGCCTTGTTATATAGGTGGTGTTGGATTGGCAAAAAAAAAATGTATAACAATTATTTAAATTCATTTGTTTTATTTCCCTCAAATGACAGAAGTTAACCTACAAAAATGCTTCTATCATGTTGACAACCTTTTAAGCTTTAGCAATCACAACACAATAATTCATAATTACTTACCGCTACTTAAGGCAAGAGAATGTTTCTGTCCACAGGCAATTTGAATAATGTGTACTGTAGCTAGATTCTTAAGAATTTTTGGTGTAGCTTGAATAACCTGACCTAACTGATGACCAAGTTGTCCCTGTGCATCTGAACCCCACGTAAATATTTGACCCCATTGATTTAAAGCCATAGAATGTGCCAAACCACATGATACATGATTTATTTGATATGCATCTAATCCTGTTACTGGATCTATAATAAGAACCATAAACAAATCATGTGTAATTTAAAAAAGTAAGTATTCTCGCTATAATCTTAAGAAACATTTTCACTAAACACACCTACACCATGCAATTTGCTGCAAAGAATTACAATCGCAATGTGTTAATAACATATTATCTACAATTACCCACAAGACACTTACACCATAAGCAATCAATTAAAATCTAATCTATGTCTTATACAATAGAATTGTGAGAAGCTTTACATACTAAATAGTGACATACGTGGCCTTTTTCTAGGTTGATCATGTCCCAATTGTCCAAAATCATTATTGCCACATGAGTAAACTTTGCCATCTTTCGTTAACAATAATGAATGTGTTTCTGCACATGCGGCTTCTATAACTGAACTTGCACCAAACCATTCCAATGGACGTGGGACTAAAACGTGTTCGTCTTCAATTCCTCCTAAACCTAATTCACCATGGATGGTACTTCCCCAAGCGTACATCTTACTATCTTAGTTTTGTGTTTCCTTTACAAAATACCATGCTGAGTGTTTCATAACAAAGAAACCCTCCTGGAAATAAAACAATCTTATCAGTATGTGGTTTCTAGCTTTCTGGAATCTCATAGAATATTCTAGTCATTGTCCATAAAAGGTGTAAACAAATTTGAAGATATGTGCATTATCGCTATTAAGAATTAATATTGCATGTTATTATAAAATTTTAATTAGCAGCGTATACACTTAATAAAATGCTTACCTTATCAAAATGTCATATGTTTATACAGATAAATGGTAAGACTTTTGATTTTGAAGAACTAAAAGGTGATTAAACGTCATAAAATAAGGTTAGATTAAGCAGGCTGAGCTGCAGGTTATGTTCAGAAACAGGATGGAGGTGAATATTTCTAGATGTTTTCTTCCTGATCTATCTTGCTGGTAGAATAAATAAAAATACACATCAAGAACTGCACTTTTAAATATCTATTAATTTCAATTATGAAAAAACTCAACTTCTAAGAATTTGATAATACAAACACTACGCATAAACGAACGTTGATGCATTTCAGAACGTACTATTATTGCGCAACGAGTTTGCTTCTACAGTGGGAATTCAAATGACTAATAAAACTTATTATAAAGGTAAGTGAAATTACATCAATAATAATATAATCGCAATCAGTTAGCGCGCATACCTGTGTACTGTTTGAAAACAATGAGTTATAATGGGATGACGAAGCTTTCGGTAGCTTTTTCAAGGTTAATCAATATAAAAGCAATTTGTAAAAGATGACGGGGACATTTTACGTAACTTGTAGATTTAGAAATCTTTTACAATTTTGGTTTTGTAACATGAAGTAATTATGGAAACTTTAATTATAGCTTTTAATCTGTTCTAGGATCATAAGAAAAACATGAAACGCAATTTGATAATTTAGAAATTTGTTATTATTATTATTATTTTGATCAACTCGATTTTTAACTTCTCGGTTTCATCCTGATTTGCTTTCTTATTCTCGTCTTCATAAATGAAAGTCTATATATGTTGATAGTTAGATAACACATAAAACATTTCAAAGAGCGTATCAAATCTCCCAAAGCCTATTCTTGAAGACAGTTATATTTACGTAGTATCGGATAATAATTAAAACAGTATAAGCGGCCCTAGAACTTTTAGTACTAGGTAAGTAATGAAATAAAAATGGAAATTAGTTCTTTATTTTAATTTTATTTACACAAATTCATAGAAAATTAGATGTAATAAATAATTCAATAAATAATTATATTACATTTCATATTATTATTTAAGTATGTAAATGTAACAATCATCATCTATTCATATAAAAAGGTAAGGACTAATTAGTGTGTAACATGAAACCTAACCAAGCCGGCTTATGTTATATTTACTACATTTTTGCAGAAGAATACTGAGAAGTCTATCACACCACATTAAAGAAATACAATACCTATAAGAACACTAATACTGCTATTTTTACCGTTTAAGCTTCTATTCTTTACATATCACGATACCTTTTAAATGCCGGTTTTGATGTACATTTCACGTTCTTAGGCCAGTCGCACTGGTTTGTTTTCGGATTGAAATGCAAACCAGGGAAACAATCCATTTCAACTTTTTTGCCAAGATTGCACTTATAAAACTTTGAACAATCAGTTTCGTGGGGAAACAGAATGTCTTCTTCGGGGTCTTCCACAACGGAAGGACATTTGTTCTCTTTTCCGCCATTTCCATTCTCCTTATTGTTTCCATTTTCCTCATTATTTTCATTTTCTGTATTGTTTTCATTTTCCTTGTTGTTGCCATTTGATTCAGACGAACAATTTACGTTTTCAGGCCAGTCGCATTGGTTTGTTTTTGGATTGAAATGCAAACCAGGGAAACAATCCATTTCAACCTTGTGACCACGGCTGCATTTATAAAATTTCGAACAGTCCGTTTCGTGAGGAAACAGAATATCTTCTTCAGGGTCTTCTTCAACGGACGGGCATTTGTTTTCTTCTCCGCCATTTCCATTTTCCTTATTGTTTCCATTTTCTTCATTATTTCCATTTTCTGTATTATTTTCATTTTCTTTATTGTTTCCATTCGATTCAGATGAACAATCTACGTTTGCAGGCCAGTCACATAAGTTTAATTTTGGATTAAAATGCAAACCATTTGGGCAATCCATTTCAACTTTTTTGCCAAGACTGCACTTATAAAACTTTGAACAGTCAGTTTCATGAGGAAACAGAATGTCTTCTTCGGGGTCTTCTTCAACGGAAGGACATTTGTTCTCTTCTCCGCCATTTCCATTCTCCTTATTGTTTCCATTTTCCTCATTATTTCCATTTTCTGTATTGTTTTCATTTTCCTTGTTGTTGCCATTTGATCCAGAAGAACAATTTACGTTTTCAGGCCAGTCGCATTGGTTTGTTTTCGGATTAAAATGCAAACCGTGAGGGCAATCCATTTCAACTTTTTTACCAAGATTGCACTTATAAAACTTTGAACAGTCGGTTTCGTGAGGAAACAGAATATCTTCCGGAGGGTCTTCTTCAACGGAAGGGCACGTGTTGTCTTCTCGACTGTCTGATTTTTCCTCTTCATTTTCACCAGTAGTACAATTTACATTATAAGGCCAGTCACATTGTTTTGTTTGTGGATTAAAATGTAAACCATGCGGACAATCCATTTCGTATTGTACTCCATGGCTACATTTATAAAATTTCGAGCAATCAGATTTATGAGGAAGGCGAATATCATCTTCTTGTCCATTTCCAGTTGGAGGACAAAGATTTTCTTCTTCACTACTATCTTCATTTGCTTCAGAACTCTCTTGTTTTGAACATACTACATTTGTAGGCCAATCGCAGTAATTTGTGTCTGAATTAAAATGTAAATTAGCAGGACAGTCCATTTCGTAGGGTATTCCATGGCTGCATTTGTAAAATTTCGTGCAATCATGTTCATGTGGCAGAAGAATATCGATTGAAGGATCATGTTCAACTTGAGGACAAATACGTTGTGCTAAAAAAATAATTTTTAATAAGCTTTTATTATTTAAATCTTGTACGTGACTTACCGTTTACTCCATGTCTTACGGCAATAACAATATACGTGATAAGAAAGAATTTTAATCCTAGAAGAGTAAATTTAAATTTTAATATTACTGCTAAGTTTTTACAAATCAAATCGGAAAATTCTTTTTGAAGTTAGAATAGAAAACAACCTGTTGAATTGGAATTATGCAATTTCAAATAAATTTCAACTTACCTAACATACTGAAAGGTTATTAGGACCTATTAGTAAACTTGCGAGAATGTCCTATTATAGCGATTCTCATAGTATAAATAGGGTTATTTTATCTATCTTTTAATTTTATCGCGAGAGATAAAAGTTTGTTTGTTCTCAATAATTACAAGAAGTAATCAATCTGTATAGAATAACATGTTTGATCAATTTATCATGTTTTTATGTAAACAGCTGCTTAATACTTTTAAATTATTTAAAGGTATAAATTGGTAAAATATACTTATAGATCTTTTGCAGTTATAAGAATGGTCTAGTAAGTTATTAAAATTACTACAGCGGAAATCAATAATTACATCAAAGCATATTTTTACAGCTGATAATAAGAGGCAGTACTTATACTGAAGTGAGTAAATTCCTTGTTACACGTTTAATAATTGATAAAAGGTAGTTCAACGAATTTATTATTAGATAATTATAAAAAGTGATGTCAGGTCAAAATCTTGTAGATACTTGAGTTAAGATTAATAAGAATAACAAAAGCAAACATTGTGAAACTTACTGTCTTTTATTTTTCTGTTGAATAGAGAAATCTTTCCATTGAATTTCATTCTCTTATTTCTAGATATTAATAAAAAACGCTAGATAGGGCGAATTTTAAATGTGCTCAAACTTTAAAGACAGTGCGCCAAAGTTTCATTCAGAATTTCTTGTTCTTTTGCACGGTATCTACCATCTTACTAATTTCTGAATTGAATTCTTCTTTCAGGGGAGGAGAGGTGAAATAACAGATACACGCTACTAGAAAAATTGATATTCCTGTTACTCTTAGAATCTACTTCCAATCTAGCAGAGAAAGTCTCTTATGTAAAATAAGAATTATGCGATATCTGAGTGTGTTAGATTTTAATATTTAGTGACTTGTTTTTTCAGTATTTTGGAGAACGTTCCAAGCACGTTCTTGAGATTCACCCTGTATAAATAAAATGGTAGTGTGCACATGCACAGTTTAAATTTTAATTTCACATTTTGTCATTATGATAAAAAACCTTACGCTATTAATTAAATAATCGACGTGACAAATTGAGCAATGCAAAAGTACAAAGTGCAAGGGATTACACTTTGATATATAAAATGACTAATAAAAGTTATAAAAATAATTGGAAATATTAATACGAAAGTTGTTAATAATTGTTTTTATCGATTTAACAATAAATATGAAACTCAGTTTTTTATAATGCATAATAATAATAGAAAGTATTATTTTATAAATATCTGATTAAAAAACGTTATAAAGCTAAATTAAGTTTGCGTAAAACGATCTTATTCATTTGAAATAATGAAAAAGATGTAAATTAATGCTTGGTTGGCTGCAAATGTAACCTAATCTAACGAATCATGCTAATCTTTCTCCGATTGCACGCGGAAACTAGTAGTGCCGCGAGTTCAGGTCTTTAGCAAAATTTGTCAGGAAAAGTTTTTTA
The DNA here is from genome assembly GCA_011009095.1 of Ignelater luminosus. Taxonomy (NCBI): domain Eukaryota; kingdom Metazoa; phylum Arthropoda; class Insecta; order Coleoptera; family Elateridae; genus Ignelater; species Ignelater luminosus. The sequence continues at coordinate 400,397 of VTPC01090176.1, read as the reverse complement.
AAAACTCTTAACCGCCAACGTTTCTTTCCCCTTTTGCTTACTGTTCAACAGGAAACGACAAATTCGAATTGGACGAACTCAAGTCCAACGTTTCTCAAGGTTCTTAATACTTTCCGTAATTGCCCTCTTCCTCTTCCTTTTCCTTTTATTTCGCATTTTTAAAACTTCCCTGAGCTCAGCAGCTCGAATACTGCAATAATCTGTTGACATCACATTATCAATATATTTATCTTACCTACGGTTGCCGTCCAGGATTATGAAACACACACTGAATCCTGGCAACATCCAAACAATCCGTTGCTGCCACAGAAATGTCTCCAAGGAAAAAGATGACGACACCCCTCTATTAGTGTTTGTCTCATTTAGTACTGTCATCCAAATTTTTTTTCTGAAGCGTTTCCAGTTAGTCACAATTTTGTCATAACCCGGGCAATTCCTTTCTGCTACAGTGATGTGTCCAATGGCAAAGCTGACGACCTCGCACTATCAGTGTTTACCTCATCTACCACCGTTTTCCAGGATTTCGCATTGGAAGCGTTTTCAGTAGAGCCCAGTTTTACCGAAATCGAGACCACGTCTCTCCAGACAAAAAGCTGACGACACTTTACTGTCAGTGTTTGTCTTATTTAGCGCCGTCGTTTGGGTTTTTTCTCTGAAGCGTCTCTACTTGCTTCCAGTAGCAAAATCCAGACTATCCTTTTTACGCTGCGGAAACATGTTTAAAGACAAAATCAAATGTTTGCTTTATTTAGCGTCGCCTAGGAGTTTTTCTGAAACTACTTCAGTGGGTCCTAAACTTCCCAAAATGAGAACAATTTTTTTTTGACGTAGAAATGTCTTCAGTGAGAAGACTGACGATACCGCATTACCAATGTTGCCAAAATCCAGGCAATTTCTTTCCTCCACAGAAATATCTTCGGTGACGAGACTGACGACACCACATTGTCAGTGTATGCCTCAATTAGTGCCGTCTCTCAGAATCTTTTCCGATGCATGTCCAGTCCAATCTTTTTAAAATAAGGACAATTCCTTTTTGCTACAGAAATGTCTTCAGTGATTCCTCCAGTGTCTAAGCTGACAACATAGCATTACCAATACTTACCTCATCTACCAGCGTTGTCCAGGATTTCTTATTGCAAGCGTTTCCAATAGAACCAAGTTCTGGCAAAATCCAGACAATTCCCTTCTGCTATAGAAATGTTCCAGGGCAAAAGCTAATCAGACCGAATTATTACTGTTTGTCTTATTTAGCGCTGTCCTGAGGTTGGTTCCAATTTAGCCAAATTTGAGGCAGTTCCTTTCTGCTACAGAACTGTCTCAGGAACAACATTTTTTTATTGGAAGCGTTTCTAGTAGAACCTAGTTCTGCCAAAATCCAAACAATCCCTTTTCACTAAAGTCCCTTCCAGTGAAAAAGCTGACGACACCCCACAATTTGTCTTATTTAGCGTCGTCGTTAATGATTTTGTTTTCTAAAGCGTCTCTAGCTAGTCCCAGTCTTACCAAACACTGTTTGTGTTATTTAGCGTTGTCGCCTAGTTGTTTTCTCTAAAACGTTTCTAGTTGGTTTCAATCTTGCCAAAATTGAGACAAATCCTTTCTTTTACAGAAATGTCTCCAATGGCAAAGCTGACGACACTACACTATCAGTTTTCATCTCATCTGCTATCGTCTTTCAGGACTTTCTATTGGAAGCGTTCCCAGTAGAACTCAGTGCTCCTAAAATCCAGATAGTTTCTTTATCGTTACAAAAATGCCTCTAGGGGAAAGGCCGACGACACCGTACCGTTACTGTTTGTGTTATTTAGCGCTGTCGTCCAGGATGTTTTCTTTAAAGCTTTTCCAGTTAGTTCCAATCTTGGCAAAATCGAGACAATTCTTTTCTGATACAGAAATATCTCCAGTGGCAAAGCTGGAGACACGACACCATCAATGTTTATCTCAGTTACCACCCTCTTCCAGCATTTCCTGTAGGAAGCGCTCCCAGTAGTTGATATGTGAGTGATTAAGGTAGCTGATATTATAGATTGTTTAATTAGTCTTGTTATTACCTTAGATAAACTTTTAGTCTGAGCAAAAATGCTTCACAGTTTGTTTTGTCGACGCTATGTGAATGTTGGATTAATATGGAACCAGATGTGTTTCTATTTAGGTTGTCTTCTAGTTCGAGCTAGTTAGAAACGGGTTAAGTTGTTGATTTAGGCTGCTCGAAGTGCACGAATGTTTTTGAAGGCTAAGTCTTGCACATTGATGTTTGGTGACTATTGAGTATCTAGTTTTAGAAGTTTCAAGTGTTTGAAATGCTTAGTATGAAGCATGTATAGCTTCGTATGAAGCTCTATGATATATCCCTGTGTACACGTTGCATGCGTGAGTATGATGCTCTATGCAGAAGCGGGTTTGATAAGGGTTTTGTTTTTTGTAGTTTGCTTTTCTCGTGTGGAGAGATTATTCCAGAAGGCATGTGTTCTTGATGTTCTTGTACGTCCAACGATTAGGTGGGTAGGCTTGCGGTTAGACGTCTTTTGACAGATCTTGCTTATACAGTTATTTTTGAGATTCTTTATTTTGTAACAAAGTTACTTTTATTTTAATTATTTACCGATACGATTTTTTGTATATTTAAGTTAGTAGCTCTACTATTTTAGCCGTTCAACTCCTGAATACCTGTAAGCCTTTGTCTGGCCGTCCCAAAGACGAGATGGGGGAGTAAACTCTTCACCAAATCTAGAGCCCGAGACTGCCCGTTACCGCCGTCTCAACAACCAAACTAAGCGCGACACATATTTTGGCGCGAAAGCATGGATTGTTTTATTTAGAAGAGTTTGTAGAAGAGCAAGAACCGCTTTATCACTCCGGATATCGACAACCAAAAAATCAGGATATCGGAATGCCGATGTCAGACACTGAATTCAAGGTTGATAACAACTTACCAACGCCAGCACTGCCCAGCCCTGCACATTCCGACTAGGTCGCCGAATAAGGCGATGTAAGGGTAGCCTGGATATACAAGCTGAAGAAGCGAAAGCTGATGGACGAGCTAGAGAACTTTAGACTCAGTTCCGAGGGCCGTGTTGATGATCAAGACCCTTCCCCTTTCTTCACCGTACAATGTGCGATTTTTACAATCTAACGAAACTAAATTTAAAAAAAATGAAACTTATGTATTTGCAATAATTTGTAACTACAAAAATTGTCAATACTTCATAGAAACGAAAAGATAAAGAACAAATGGCCATCTGTAGTTATATGATGACAAATGATGCACCAAACGTACGGAACCAAGGTAGGCCAAAATCAGCGTGCCTGTCCCAATCGCTGGCAACCGAAATTACCCAGCCAAGTACTGGACAGCCGCCGGTGCCAAGGCCAGCAACTGTTATTGTTGGAAATGCGACCAAAAAGGACATTTCCGAACCGAATACCGGAACCGATCGATCCTTTCTGTTCCCGCTGTGGAAAAAGAGCTATTATGTCTCGCAACTGTACCTGCCAGCAAGCAAGAGGCTCAACTAGAGAGCCTGAAGTTCGCTCTCCTAACACCAGACCGTTCATTTGCTTTGGCATTAATGGACGTCAGTTTAGGATTTTAACACGCGGTTCCGTTGCAACTTTCGTAAGGAAATGAAGTTGCCCGTCTATTAAAGAACTACGGCGACTGCCCAAGTTTACAAGTGCTACCCTTACAAATCAGGAATCGGTTCGAATAACCAAGGCATTATAAGCCCGGATCAAGGTTTTCGATTGCCAGAAATTCCACCTCGTGCATTACATACCGACACTGGCGCACGAGGTCATTTTGGTAATGGATTTCCTGTCCAACTTGATCCTGCACTTCGGCCTTAAGACGGGAAACTGTTTTTGGAGAACCGTCGGGTTCCCTCTGCTTAAGAAAACAATCCTGCCTCGCCGTCACATCCTTAACCAAACCGAGACGTCGAACAACGCGAGAGCGCAGGTACAGAGAGAAGTAATACCAAGTTACCGAGCCTACCGAGGAGATGCAGCCATCAAAGTGGAAGGATCAGTGATTGACCTGACCGCCTATGACTGGAAGATCGCCAACTTTGAGCGGTTCCTCCGAGATTAGAAGAGTCCTTTGCCGTCGTCATTCCTGCAGAAAGCGTCTGCTCAGACTGCCAAAGTTAAGCCATCGTCGCCAAGTCAAGCAAAGAATGTAGGTCGCTAGGAATCCAGACCCTAAGCTTAGGGACAGCCTGTGTTGGCAGTGCAGGAATGCAAGGGGAAGAGCCGCCTTTTCTGCTTCTGCTGTGGCCAAGTGGGGACCCGTTCCAGATCTTGCCCCTGCCCCAGTAACCCGTGACCCGACCAGGATGACTAGCTCCGTAAAGAAACTAGTGCTTGCTATTGTTAGTGCTTAGTTGTTTCGACTTGATTATAATATTACATGTTCCTGACTGTAAATAATTTTTTGTTTACTTCAATATATTTTGTCTCAAGTCTGCGTTCTTTTATTATAGTAATAACCTTCTCACTTGCGCTCAAGGCCTCCTCCTGACAGAAGCCGCCCCTGCTACTTAATATCTAAAATTGAAATTGAAGGTGAACAACGTTTGTGCAAGACATTTGATAATCAATAAACCCAAATATCTCCTTTGTAGTCAGTTCTTTTGTTACCTCCATATTACAGAACGGCTTTAATTCTCAATAAGAAAACAAACCTGTAGGTAAGTACGTTCAAAAGACACAAAATGAGAAGATGTGAAACAAATTAGTCTTACAATTTTTCTCATTTCGCTTAATGTCTAATTTAGATACGAGAACGATAACAGACTAAATGATACAATGCCATCTTATTATATCTTTGATGCTGCCTATAGCGTCGCTGCTGAATAGAGTCGTATTATTTTAGCGTGCTTGATTTAATTAATAGCTTCCGTTATGCTACTAACTACATATACACTATTATAAGATTCCTCATTTTACAATGTGTACAGCGTCTTATATCTTAAACATCTAAAAGCCTTTAGTAATATGGAAACGTGAGGAAAGCACAACTTTAATAAAGAAGAAAATTACTGGAAACCGTATTCCGCAGGAGAGATTTAATAAAGAAGGATCAACTCCCAAAGTTACGCATTTAATGCGAGTAAATATTTACTTTGGTGGGATAAATTTTTTTCGTAATAGATGTGTTAGCCATAAAACAAAGAGACTGATTTTCTTTTAATGTTCAAATCTGATTAGTGGTTAGAAGCATTTACTTACTTGTTGAATTCTTTCTTTGATAAATATTATTACTAAGATTGCATCTCTTCTTGTAACTAATCTCAAAAATAAACAAAATAAAACTACCTTGACTCTCTTTTTTGAAATCAACATGTAAAACGAACACGAATTCACTCCTTTGATTTGATGCAAAGTTACCTTTCTTTTAAGTTCAACAAAGGAGGCACTCTCTTGAAATTCCAATACTTTGAGAAAAAGGTGTTTTTTACTTCAAAACTATAAAAAGTGAGTAAAACATTTTCTTTGAAACGCTTGAAAAAAATATATGCAGACAGTTTTGTGTGATTTATAAAGAGAGCAAAAAACTAGTTTGCTGAACTGAAAGTCAGATTTATGTGCAAAAACGTTCGTTAAAATTTAAAGTGCTGGAATTTCTTTTTGTTATCTCCTATTTTTTGATTACATACACATTATGGTGTTATTCTTCCTTCTCTATTTTTAGAAAAAAAAAAAACTCAAACAGGTTAGTTTTTCTCAGAAATATTTATTTTTGTTCTAAACTTCAAGATGGCACTATTTTGTAAAAAGAGTTTTAATACAAAGGGTAATAGTGTGATACTTCATTTTAAAATAATATGAAGGACTGCCAAAATCATCTTGAATAATAATTTATTACTATCAGAGTAATATTTAAGACGTAAAAGAAAGTTACACGCAATTGTCCTTAAACTAATAGAAGAGGAAAAGTATTCTAATATGCCCATTGTTAGATTTCCAACCCTTGTTAAGATAGTACTAGAAATAGGGTTCATATATTTCATCCTTTTTGTGAAAATAAACAAGGTAGAGCTTCTTGTAAAATCTTTATCTGTCTCTAATCGCTAAAAACCAACAACGCTATACATTTTCCTAACATTCCAAAAAAGTAAAATTAAAAATTCCCTTCGGAAAGTTAAAAATTCTGTAAATATTTATCGGAATATTTTATTTACAGGGCCGCACAGTGATTTACGCGGTATGGCGCAGTGGACTTAATTGTTTATCTCAAAGGATGTAACATAGGTATTATTTATTGATTTGTATGGTAAGTTTAAGTCTTGTTATCGTTATTAAATAATAAAAGTAATAGTTTTTACCTATGTTTATTATAAATACCAGTGGAAAATACAAAATAACAAAATTACAATAATAGTTACTAATAAAAGAAACTAATAAAAGATAATAAAACTAAAAAATTAAAAAAAAGCCAAAACAATACTGTAAATAACATATAAAAACAAGTTTTAACTCAAGTTAAAATAACATAATAAACTTAAATATCTAATCTTTATATTCCATTAGTAAAGATTTCACATCTTCGTGTAATGGTAAGCGTTTTTTATTTGACTCTACTCTTAAACTATTTACATATGGATCAGAGGAAGCCAACAGCAAATGCACGATGTCCTTGTTTGTCGATTCACGAGAACATTTGCGCGAATGATCCGTTTGTTATCAACGGTAGTCCTTATTCCCGCTTCTTGTGCCTCCTCCGATAAAATGCCTACAGGCAAAGCAGCGGCTGTTATTATTTTCTGCCATGTAAAAGGATTTTATGGACTGTGTTTGGCATATTATGCCCAGCTGTACATCAGACTCACGTACAATTCCGCATAACATTCTTTCTTTGAGTTCAACACTTTATAGTAAGGTGGGAAAATATTACAACCCACTGCTCTGGTTGCTTTTCTAATTACTTGATACTGAAACTTTGATGGAGAAGCATCCAGAATTAAAGCCAAAGCCTTTTCCGCACTAAACCGAGAACAACTTGGTGATTTACCTCAAATCTTATTGGCGGTTGCAGTAATAATTCCTTCAGAAACGTTGTTGTCACGCAAACTTTTAACTGTTTGTCGTTTTGTTCCATCACAGCTTTCTTTAAATGACTTTTCTGGTCGTCCACATCGGAGACGTCTCGAAGGTGTTGGTTCATTTTCCGGAACAGTCTCCGTGGAACCCAGCAAACCATTCTGCATTCTTCGACAAGAAAGTTTTCTAGTTCCGCGATGCAGCTTGCCACCTTCGTCCAAAGTTTGGTAAAAAACGTTTACTCGGTTCATGATATATTTCTTCCACCACTGTCTCTGTTACTTCTGGATATGTAGCTACATTTTATGTTTTCGAAGCACTTGTGCACTTCACGATTGCTCGATAAAATAATGTCAACTAATTCTGGATAAGTTATGCTAAAACTTGCCACGACTTCAAAAATACAGTGCCACCTTCTCAAAGAACTGATGAACTAAGAACAAAAAAATATAAACAACCCTTTTTATATAGAAAAATCGAAGTCGATTGCTAAATTACCCTCATTTATGATTCATTAACTTCATTGCAAATAGTAAGTGAATTTCGAAGAAAATTAAAGGTCATTAGTTTAATGGTTCCTTTAACCAAAACCGCAGGTTACCGCAGCTGAAATTTATTTGTTTATGTAATTAGGGGTTCAATGCACCACTCCCACCTTATTTCGTCTTGAAGGCCACTGTAGCACAATAGGTTATGACCAATTAACTTTCAAAATATAGATAAAAATGTACTTTATTTTTAAATGGTCTTTACAATATAATTAAAAACTTTACAAAGGATCTAGTATTGCAGTTTAGTACCTAATTAGTTGCATTAACAGACAAAGTAGAAAGTTTTTCAATTGAATTACTTACGATTGTTTTTACTTGACATAGAATTTTGTTCAATACTTGACTTTGATGTCATGTTTTCTTGATAAAAAAAAGGATCCAAGTAAAGATTCTAGTTGAGAATATCCATCTAACCCTCTCATATTAAACTATGCTTAAAAATGTTGGTATATCGAACTTTCGAAAAAATGACCTTTGTCCTCCCGTAAACCAGGGTGGGCCGTCTCGAGGATATTTGCTGCCCAGGTGTGAAATTTTATTCGCCGCCCTTCCACAAAAAATATAAGCAAATTGTATAGTATTACGTGTAATCGCGTTGTATAATTAAAGAAATAAGAAAGACTCTTACAAAACCTGAAAAGACAAGTGTATAAAATTTAAAAAAAACGAATATTTTTAACATAATCACTTATTAGCAGACTTCGACATGGCGCAGCCCAGGAGTAATAATAGACACGCGACTAACCGGAGCTCAAATTAAGTAGACGAGATTTGCTATTAATAGACCGATTCTTCGAGATTATTTTCATAAATGTGCTCGTCTGGAAGTTGTTCCAGTAACTGTTTGTGCAATTTTCCCACCGAACCTAGTGAATAATAAATCATGCTTTACTTTAAAACATTTGTCGTTGATGTTGATCAATGAATTATTTAGGTTCGCAATTTCACTCTCCATCCTTGATATTTCATTTTGTGGGCTATTAACGGTTTTCTTGATAAATTGGAATTGCAACGGTCTGCAAAATCTAGTGGATAAAGACCTTACATTTTTCCAGAAAGAAACTTCTTTGTCACTTTATCTAGACGTAGGAGAACAAGTGAAGTTAAGAATAGTGATGCATTGAGATGTCTTCTTGATCAAAACACTGTATTCACTGTGTCCAGACAAGCCATCACATTCCCATTTTGACAATAGAGTCAATTCACTGTCCATTGCTAAAATTTCTTTTTTTGATTTTGTTTGTAACAATCTCTTAGCAGTATGGCCCAATAGTGTATCTAAACCAACGCAGGCGTAACTTTCTGTGACTCTGTATCATTCGGGTAGCAACGTTTCTTTGCGTTTAACACTTTATAGTATGGTAGGAATAGATCACAACCAAATGTTCTTGTTGCGTTTCTTATAACCTCATACTAGTGTTTTGAAAAACAGGCATCTAGTATTGGAGTTAGAGCCTTTTTAGCAGAGAACTAGGAACACTGTGAATTATCTTTTAACTTTTCAGCAGCTGTGATAATTATTTCTTCAGGGACACTTTTTGCAGCTTCTGAATTTTTCTGCCCTTGGTTCTATCACAGCACTGTTCAAAGGATCTTTCTAGACGCCCACTACTGCACTTAGATGATGTAGATGCTTTACTAGTTTCTAAATAATTTTGCAGCCATTAATGGTTTTTTACAATGAATGTTTTCTTATTCCTTGTTGCTGCCATCCATACTTTTAAATTTATGTATAATACTTTTGGTTAGTTTTTCGTGGATTTCACACAGCATGTTCTCTGACAAGAAAGGATGCTTTGATTTGATTAATTCAATATCAACCAACCCTTCTTAAGTAATTCTTAAACCGGTCATGATTGGAAAAATCTACATTTACAGCAGGAAAACTTAAACGTAAATGAACTAAAACACTTAAACCTAACTATTATATATTAAATGCGGCCATTAATTAACAAACGACCCCCATTTAAGCTTATTAAGCAAACAACTAGTTAACGATTGTATTTTTTAGTAGGTTCTATTGAAAAAAAAGCAAATTACCGCACCTAATCTTAATTACATACATGTCATTAACTACATTGCAAGGCATCGTTTAAGACAATACTCAAAGCAGAGAATAGAGGAGAAGCATTGTTTTGTTCTAATGGAATTCTGATAAATCTTTATTTTTTTGGCGATTTACAAAATCGGTAGCCCACTAAGTAATTAAAATATTTTTGTAAAAATATTTATAGTAATTATTATCGTAAAACCCACTACTACAACAAACAAGAATGTTTATTGTGTTATGTTTTTTTTATAAAGTATAAATAAACATCAAAGTCGGCGTTTCGTTGCAAGTGCAAATACTTTACCTTTGAAGGGGTATCAAAACTATTCAGAATAGTATTATTTGTTTATTCATTTGTCTAAAATTACACTAAATAACATACATGTTCAACATTGTGAAAATAGAGTTTTGTCCGTTTCTGAACCATTGTGCGTTGTCTCTTTGGAACTTCAGTTGGTATGTACTCCCCGACATTTTCATTAACTTAACCTTTTTTGATGGTCTACTCATATCTCTATGTCTAGGTGTGACTTTAGTAATACTTTTTCCTTTTTGTTATTATATCTTGTAACGAGCACTTTTGCTTCCGTTACATGTGATTATATTTCATCTCTGCTTTTGGTGTGCTCTTTGCATTTTTTAATAGCTTTCTCTCATTGGAGTGATAAATTTTTTAATAATGTTGAATTTACTCTGTAATGTCGAATAGTTTTCCTAACTTCTCTTAAATCTGAAAATTAATTAGGATTGATGAACTTTCCTGATTTATTCAATTTTGCTAGAGGGACGCAGGGTATATTTCTTCCGTTTTTAACTTTATTGTCCGAAGTATGTTAAACTTTTACAGCTGTGATTGTTTTCTGGTTAATATTACTTCATTTGAAAATTTTTGTTAGCAATTTAATTAAGTTTGGATTATCCTTACCACGATTCAGTGATTCGCACATTGCAATCTCATCTCTAACCTTGCAATTTTTTGCCCTAGGTTTTATCCTTGATCTTTGGATAAGTGAATCGGTGTAATTTGGTTATGTAATCCTTACTTGTTCATTTCTCACAAGGTAACCTATGTGTGGTTGATCTTTTGTTTTTTATTTTTTCCTAGAGTTTGTGTGGCTCAACATTAATTTCGGTTGCTGTGGATGGTGACAACCTCTGTAGACTCTGTATAACTTTTTATTATCAAGGCCACCCACTGAGTTTAATCGACCTAAGATCAATAGGGTCTTAGTTAACTAGAGTAAATTTAATTTGCCACGCAATGTTGCGGTACAATCTTCTGACAATTCAAATAAAGAATCAACTAATAGTGTCGCATATATTGGTACAATTTACTTTAGCGATTTCTGCAAAATTTTTTAAGAGCCAATAGAATAGTCTGTGTCGTAATGAAAGCCAATCTTAGTAAATTCAGTCAGTTCCCACTCTAGTTTAACTATCGACTAATCGTGTCGTAGTGTGTGTTCCGTGTATGGTGTCCTACCGACATTTCTAAGCTGTGGCAAAGCAATAAATGATTTACCTAGATATCCTTCTTGATAAAGAAGTCACAATTATTTTTGTTACTAAGAAGATATTATGGCTGTGCGGATATTGTTCTATCGCTCTTCGTGTAGTTTATCGTACCTTTTGTGTTTCTTTTCTATCAGAAGAAAAACCACATAACACCTTTTTGCCCATTATCGAGTGAAGAAGTTATCAAAATCTTATATCAAAATGTTTTTTTTCAAGCTGACGCCAAATGGGTCGAACGTGCCTACGAATCTTTTCTCAAAAAGTGAAAAGTAAAGTTGTCAGTGGTGTTTGTTTGTCTGAACAATTACCATTCAGGTTGTGCAAAACTTAGCAGTAACGTGCGATTCTTAGATAACGGTTCTACTATATGCTTCTTAAAAAATAATATAAATTAGGCCTTAGATACTGCCGTTTTTGACGCTCTGGAAGAGATAGTAAGGTCCGGTAATAAAGTAGATCTTCAAATTCTGAAGTAGATAACACAACAAAGAATATTCTTATAAATGAGCTACAAGATAAAAACAATCTACTAAATAAACAACTCGAATTTGCTAATTTGTTGTTACAGTCCTTAATAGAAAATGATAAAACTCAAGGGCCAAGGTGTTCGAGTATCAGACGAATCCGAATTTTGTAGTAGTTACATTGTGTGCACCAGATGACAACCTATACTTTGGAGTTTCGTTTTTAAGTGCCCGCCAAAGCTCAGGATATGTCTCCAGAGCAGATGTCCCCGTCGCCTGTAATTAAAGTTGGAGCAGACATCAGATAAAGTGTTACTGGGTAAAGAAGGGAAACCTAGCTAATAAACTTAAGTTTCTTTTTGCGTCACCTTGGATTAAATAAGTCGTGTTAGAGAGTTTCTGGTTATCGAGAACGATGATGTCGAACTAATGACATTTCTGAAATCGGCAGCGAAGCTTTTTGAAAATGTCAGTTGGCCATACAGAATTTGATGCTATGTCGGCACCAAAAGAGTCATTATAACCAGACCCCGTCAAGAAACAAACTCGAGCCACCGCTGTCCACTCATATAGCCCGCAACCTTCCCAAGTTCAAATCTGAACGCTAGTAAAAACTGCATCAAAAACAAGATCGCTCATATAGTCTATAAGAGTCCCGAACTCGAATCTTCTATGAAAATAAAAATCGAATCAAAATCAGCGCAGCAGTTTTGCGTCATCCTACCAACAAAAGAAAGTCACAAGCCGCATTGATAGTTCATGCAGTAACAATGTCGATCTCAAACCCTGAAGGCAAATGAAAACCACAGAAAAGTCAGTCTAGTGCACATGTCTTAATGCCACCAACAAAGACAAGTCCTGAGCCGCTGCTGTAAGAATGCTCATATAGCCTCTAACATTATCAGGCTCGTACCATGTAAGCCAGTTAAAACCGCATCGAAATCCGTGTAGTAATTATTAGTTGTTCTCATCAACAAAAAAAAAAACATGAGCCGTCACTACTACTGATCAAGTCAATAATCTTTTCAGGTTAAAATTTTATTTACCAGTAAATATCTAAGCAATATCGGTCGAGTGGTTACTCCATGACTTCACCAACAAAGGCTTGAGCAGCCAGTACTTCTAATGTAGCTTGTAACTCCCCCCGGACACAAACCGTGTACGTAAACGACAGCCGCACCAAAATTGATCCAGTAGCTGTACCTGACCTCATCAACAAAAAGAAGCCACAAATTCCTCTGTCTGCTCATCTCAACGTTGTGTGTAAAGTCTTCGTAAGGATATTAATAAATAGAGTCCGAAAAATCCTAGACTTCCGCAACCTTCTTCTCAAGCATGAGACCGGATTCCTCCCTGGTATATCCACCACGGACCCAATCCTTATCCTCCCGATGTTGCGCAGCAGCCACTTTTCTTGACATTGAACGAGCCTTCGAGAAAGTTTAGTATGAGGGGCTTCGAGCCTAGGAGATCCCTAACTGCTTTGTTTGGCTAAGCAGCAGTGAAAGTACTCCAAATTTTATCTAGGGTATACCTGAAGCGAACTGGCGTTCCCCAAGAGGAGTCGCCCCTCCTTTTCATTTTTTACTGCCACGACATCTATCGCCGAGAGGAGCCCGACATCTGTCTCTCCCAATTCAAAAACTACACGACCCTATGGGTGACGTTTTGAAGCTCCACTAAAGAATACATAATCGTGACGTACAAGTTGAACGCCTGTAGACTTGGATCAGACCAAACTTGCAATAAACGGCTACATTCAATACCGTTGACGTTTGCCTTTAAGTATAGGGCTCACGTCTCTAACTTTCGCCATCTGTCAAATACCTTGGCATTACCATCACCCCCATGCTAGGATAAAGCGACGCGACCGGCTGAAGCGCTGTCTGGACATCGACTCTGCGGCGACATTCCAAGCTGCCACTCCCGGATGTTACTACACATCTATAAAATCTTTATCAGACCCGTGATCGATTACTAATTTTTTGTTTCTGCCACCGCAGCGTCATATGCTAATCGGAGACTTCGATAGAGGAAAAGAGCCATCTACAGAAGCCGTCTTTTCCTAGAGCACTTCCACCCTTTGCGACCGGGCAGGAATTCCTCCTATTGATGGGGGGTTGCTACGTGATCAGGGCGGTCGAACAAAACAAACAGCACATTCTCGAAATCCTCAGAAAAGAAACCCAAACGTCAGTTCTCTGTGATGATGAGACGTGCTGAGAACCTCACTTCCGAGCTAGTGGATATTTTCCTTGACCCGTCACTTATTTACAGGTAAGGGTTCAACTACTTCGCTTTGCGAAACGACTGAGCGACGCAGTTCGCATTTGTGAAGTCCAGAATATCCTTGGACCGAGTGTTCTAACTAGGGTTTTATCGCGGTTTCCCTTAGTGGTTAAGGCAAATGCCAAAACTGTATTTTTCACGGATCCACACTTTATGAATGTTGTCGACGCAAGTATGTATGTACATCATTTCTAGACTCATATTCTTATGGAAGTGAAAACTGTATTGAAATAATAATTATTTTGGAAATAACTGTGAACATACAAACCAATAAAGAAACAAACTCATGTCGGCACCATAGCGGTTCTCTAGAGTTGCTAAGCTGAAGCATAATAGTAGACAACTCAAGATTTTATCCTCTAAACCTAGGCATTAAAAGAAGGTGAATTGATACTAATTAGAATTATTGATTACACATCTGTCATTTTTAAACTATAACAACGTTAAAGAAAAATTAATGAAAATTAATTGAAAACCGGCAATTTCCAGGTGAACACAGATCATTCAATAATATCGAAGATGTAGCTATTAACCATCGAACCACTTGGCTGATAACTTTACCTTTCAAAACGATACTAGATATTAATGCAAACTTAATCATTTTATTGTTTTTTAATGCAGTTTACAAAAACTACATTAAAAATTCTTGGAGGGGAAGAGTTACGTGATGAGAACCGCTTAGCTATCGAATATCTTTTCTTGAATACTTTGCTAAAAATTGTTTAGCTAGTGAAATTAGAGCTCTAAGATAAAAGTCTTCTTTATACTTATTTTTTATATGGTCCATTGTTGGATTAACTCCAACGTTTGAAATGTTCATTCTGAAATAAAAATAAATAAATTTTCTTTTTAAAAATTCATTCCATTCTTCCACGAACGAAATTCTCAGAACGCTCGTTACAAACTACTGTAATAAATACAAAATAAAGAAATTAATTTTTAAAGAATGTTTTTATCACTATATTTATTTCAATGAAACGAAATAAAGTTTATTTTAGTAGAAAAACTCCCAGAAGACCTTCAGAAAACGGAAATACGAAGTTTTTGTAAGTCTGAACTCCCAGAGGGAGATTCATATTTGTTATTGTAGCGTATATAAAATAAATGCGATTTGCAGGACCTATCTTTATTAAATAAAAGCAAAGGCAGATACTGATTAATAAAAAACTTACTGTAGTCGTGAATGAAAATGTTAAAAACTTTATTTCTTCTCTACAATCTTTATTATGATAAATGATAAGTTATTCTTTCTAAAGATCTAAAAAATTACTATTAACTCTTTTTATTAGTAAATTCCAGGTTTTTTTGAAATTAGGGAATCATTCCATGTCAAATCAACAAGTAATTCCTAAACAATGAAATGATAAGAATATTTTTTATAATAATGATTATATTTTATTCTGCCTTTCTTTTTTTTATCTTGTTCTTATTTTACTTGTACTCTTGAAAAATCTGTTCAGATTATTTCATTTAATAAATCTTTTAACAAACCCGGAAGATGATACTTAAGTTACAAAATCTTAACATTCGTTTACGTCAATAAACTTCACATTTAATCTTAATGGCAACACACGCATCAGAATGCATTCCACGCCGAACATTTAAATTTGATGAAAATCTATCTATCAGGGCATATAAATATTTTTTTTAACTTTTTCCAAGCAGAAGCTGAAGGTCAATAGGTGCCATTTATAAACCACTATCTTTTATCATCCATAAGAGGAAGACTTACTAAAATTGCTGCAACCGTCACCAATGGCAAAGAAATTAATTCATGACAAGAATTAAAAAAATTCCTACAAAGAAAAACTCTCTAATAAGAAAAGCCAACCCAGCAACAAGAAGGACAAAAGCGACGGAATTATACGATCAGCTGACGTTGCAAGCATTGGTAAAAGAATTAAAGGAACCACTTGGATTCTTAATTCGAGCCCAGCGACTATATACCGTAAAACAAGACATCACCTGTGACATGCCATCACGCCACAGGGAATTCAACCAGATCCCAAGAAGATCGAAGCAATAAGAAAGTTTTGAATCCCGAAGATCTAGAAAGAAACTAAGAGCTATTTAGGACTGTTAGGATACCATCGTAAATCTATTAAGGACTTTACCAAGCTAAGCAAGCCAATGGCAGGCTATTTAAAAAAAACGCTAAAGCAATACCTTCATTACATTTTATCGATACTTTTGAAAACTCCAAAGAGATTCTGATCAACGATCTGAGATTAATTCATCCGAATTTTAACAAATCCGCCCTCTTAACAACAGATGCTTCAAATGTAGCATTGAGAGCAGTTCTATCACAACTCATCGCACAAGAAAAAAAACCTATTGCATATGTGTCGCGGACACTTAACAAGACAGAGATTAAGTACTTAACAATAGAAAAGGAGCTACTTACCATTGTTTGAACAGGCCTTATCTTTACGGTAATAAGTTTACTATTCATATTCATCACAGGCCCTTGTAACGATTTCATTTTCTACGCAAATACTCTTTTTGTAAGTCCATCGTCATTCATACGACACACAAGGACTAACCATATTAGTTGAATCTCCGTTATTTTGTCGTTTACCGGTTTAATGTGTAGGTTTTGTCTGTCTATATATCTCATTTTTTATTCTATTCGGTTTTTCTCAAATACCTACTTTATTTTCTTCGCATTTATTTGTCTTTTATGTTTCTTCGTTAAGGTTCATGATTCGCTGTTGTACATTAGTGATGGTCTAACCATTTTCTTTACTACATCTGTCTTTATCTTTTTGGGAACCTCTTTTCTTCCTAGAAAAGTTGTTTTCATCATATTATTTCTCAGTCTCTCATTTATTTTTTTATTTACCTTCCTGCTGCTTTCTATTATTAATCTTAAATACTTATAACGATTTACTTGTTCAATTTGTTTTCTCATTATCTGTACAGTCTGTACTTTACTTGAGGTTGAATGATCATGCTTTCTGTTTTTTCTATGTTTATCTTCATGTTTATTTTTATTAACTCTTCGTTCAGCACTCCTATATTGAATTATAAATCTTCTTTGGTTTCTGCTAGTAGAGCCATATCATCCGTGAACATTAATTCGGATAGTTGCGTCTGTTTCATTTTTCAATATCCTAATTTGAATGTTTTCATCTTATTCTTCGACATTTTTATAGCTTCATCTATTACTGTATTGAATAATAGTGGGTTCAGTACACATCCTTGTTTGACTCCGATTTTAGTTACAAATTCCTGTGATTTCGCGTTGTTTATTGCTATAATATTTGTATTTCCATTATACATTGCTTTAATAATTTCTATTTTTCTCTTGTCTACTTTTCTCCTTGCCGGTGTCCTTACTTCGCTTGTCTGCCTTATGGTAAAAATTAAATTTTGGGTGTTTCTCCCGCACATCTTCTATTGTTATTTCTACTTTGTTTCTGATACTTCTTTCTGAAACTATTGCAAAAATCTTTCCTAGAACACTTTCTAGTGTTATCCCACTGTAATTTCTTCAATCCTTTTTATTTCCTTATATTGGTAGCACTATTCCTTAATTCCATTCCTTTGGTACTTGTATACTTTCTGTTATATTATTTATTAATGTTGTTAAATGTTTTTTCCTTTGTCTCCTATATATTTTACCATTTCGGGCGTTATATTGCCCTTCCCAATTTTATCTTGTTTATTGCTTCTATTACGTGTTGTTTTATCGGTTCTGCTTCAGCTATGTCTCTTATTCCTTCCTTTTCTATTCTTTATTTGTTTTTACTTGTATTAATTCTTCAGAATTTTGTTTTGTTGTTGCCAAAACTGGTAATAAATTCCTGAAATTTTCAAACTTTGTTAGGTACACCATGTTTCTACTATCTTGAATATCAATATATTACTTCTATATTAACATTATTAATTAGAAGTTTTCACACAGATATACCACCCAGATGTGCTTGCAACATTTATTTTGGCAACTACGAAACACTTTCAAATTCTACATGAAGAACTATATTGCATAACAATCAACTCCAACTTCTAGTCAGAATATTTTCCCTAACAATGAAGAATGTGGTAGTACCTTCATCGGTGAGCTTATTATCAATATGACTAACTTTTAACAATCACTGTAAAATTCTAGTATATCAGAAGAAAGTATTGGGTTTGCTTGTAGGTACAACTAAAAGAACAAAATAAGAAAAATAATAAATCTGTTAAAAGAGAGTTTGATTAACATTTAGAAAAATTAATGAATTGTTTCGATTATTTGATTAATCGATTAAACAGATTATTAGAAATCAAGCCGTCTACGTCAGCCATTTCGTGCCCTAATTAAATAATTAAGAAATTGAGCAATTACTGAATGACCGATTAATCAATTGCTGGCTTCAGTTTCCCTAATTATTTAGTTGACTAACTTGTTTATGCATTATTATTTAAGGACTTTATTTAGAACTTTGTAATTTACAATTTTTGCTTATATAACTTCAGTTGCAGACCTAATTTATGATTTTTCTCTCTGTTTGTCGTCATAAAAGTATTGGATTTTACTTATTAAAATGTCTTTCCATGAGAATGTACCCCGTGTACGCTGAGCACGCCTGCCGAATCTCGTCCTTCTAACTTCTCTCACTTCCACTCTATGGGTTCTTTTCGTTTCAATTGAAAACTCGCTAGCTGTGACCCTGTCGATAGAAAAAATGTTTTTGATGGTACATAGGATTAACGAGTACTACAAGAACAAACATCCCAAACTGGCAAAAACTTACACTCACCTTCTTTCCTTCCTTCCAACTCGATTTTGATTGGTTCAAAACAATGGCGGGGAGACTTTAAAAACAACATCCCCTCCCAGACTGTCCGATTTCGGGTATTAAGGTACAGACGGCGTTTTGGTCTGAGTGCTCCCCTTTGCCGGGGAGGGAGTTTTCTACTAGCCCAAATGGATTAGTGGAATTAACAAATTTGTTAAGTAAAATTGCTTTTTTTCCCTGTAGTACTCAGTCTACTACTACAACTAAAAACATCCATAACTCCATGAATATTGAGAATAGCCAAAGTAGCCAGCTAAATTACATTGGTGAAATATTAAACCTATGTCATGGGACAATTCTAAATTGTCAATGTGACAAATACAAAAAATAAGTAGATCATCGACGTAAGCTAAAACCCTGCACGGGCCGGAAGTTTTAGGCCCGGCCCGATTGGGATTAAATTTGACGCGACCCAAAAAAGCCCGGTAATTCTTTGATCGCCGGAAGCCCGACAGAGCTGGAAAGCCTGACAGGTTCGAGATTTTTGGACGATTCGACAGTCCCGAATGACACGACAGGGCCGGGAGACTCGATAGGCTCTAGACTCGACGACTCGATAGATCCTCGATACGTTTTAAAACCTGAAGCCCAACCAAGAAACCCGGTCCGTGCTGGCTTCTACGGTACAGTACGAAACTTTTTCGTTTTGGTTCAGTATGATGATGGCCCGCAAAGCCCGACCTATCCGGTAGGCTCGATAGGGCGGAAAAGTGTGACAGGCCCGAACGGCATGACAGGACTGAACGGCCCTATTGATCCGAGGTAGGCCCATTAAGCCCGATCAATTGCTAAAATGAGGCCTGGCCCGACCCGCGCAAAGGTCCGACTAAAACGCTCAGTCCGTGCAGGCCTCTAGCGTAATTTTCTCATTTCACAGACTACGCAGAATGGGTTTCTTATTTCTATTTGGATTCATAAAGCTTACAGTAGCTAATTATTTGACAGTCGATTGTCTGCATAATAATTTAGGTGGTGACTTAACGATTAGTCAATTATTATTTTATTATTTTAAAATATTTTTCCAGATAATTGATTATTTTGATTGTGTTGATTAATCGATTATCCGATTAATGGTTCAACATAGTTTTATTTGTAATGCACCTGCAAAAGCTTACATGTAATTCTCCACAAATTATGGAGTCTACTCTTCCTGTGATAAATGTACAGAGAGTGGCGAGTATCTAATTGGTAGAGTTATTCTGCGACGGGTTGTTGCACCATTGAGAAGTGATTTCTTGTTTTTATTACAAGCAGATATCGATCACCATCTGGGCATATCTCCTTTAATTCTACTAAGTATTGGATTCGTTTTACAATAGACTATATGCAGGCAGTGTGTCTTATTAGTGTAGTATGAAAATTTTTGAACCTGTGGGTTGGAGGTCCTCTTACAGTACGGCTACATAGTAGTCTAGTACATAATATATTAGAGCAGCTTGTGCTGTTTCTGTTCTAGATTTGTTTGTCACTCACACAGAAAAGATATACGGTACAGAGTTTTTCATTTACAACGTACACTTTCTTTCACATTTACCATCTGATATTGACATGTAAATAGACTTTCAGGTTTTCCTTTCGAGAATTATTTAGGACACTTAAAACGCCTTTTGAAGGATGGAAAAAGTTCATTGCAGCAGGTTGCTCGAAGAATAATGGAATCAATCTTTCATTTGTTAACAATGAAATCAAAAGAGAAATCTTACCAATTACAGCATTTTCTTCGACCATTAGAGGGATTATACCCTAAAAGGTCTGTACAACGTCCTACCACATATTCCTCAGACCAAAATAGGACGATTTAACCAAACTTACATCTATCCAAAAGTGTTCCATTAAGGCGCTACCGGACATCAAAGATCTTAAAAATATTTCTACTTTTTTAAATAACGAAAGAGTGCTTTTAGCGATTGGGATTAAATTTGGGATGTGACTGTGTACTGGAGAAAGGGATTTTCTGACAGCAGCTTTTTGCTTGTGGGTGTTTCATAAGTGGTCAAAAGTCGATCATCCACATGCAAAGAAGCTCAGATTTCTTAACGGTTTGGTCAATACTTCTGAGACTTTTTTGACAGATGGGCATTCTTATTTCGGGCATAACTTGTCTGTTGTTCTATTTTGATAACTGCAATAGTTTAGACAGAAAAGAAACAATTTTGATTTGCCTTCCGACATTTAATGTAAAGTTTAGTGGCGTTCAAAACAGTTAATAAAATAAAACCCTTGTTAATATGATACGTAAACTCAATGCAGCAAATCAAAACGCTTACAGTAAATGTTCAAAATGACCACCATTTACATGGATACAAAGATTAATGCGTGGTAGAGCAGACTCTCATTAAATCAATGAAGACTACAGGAAGATTGACCTAAGGACGAGATAAGGCCTCCAATCGACAGCATGCGGATGCTAAGGAGTTACGAATTTCAAGAGACGAAGCAGATGTTCAAAAACTGGTGGGCTGGTTCTAATCCCATAACCCGTTTTCAAATTGTGAAATGGTATTGTGGCAGATGAAAGTATAGATTGCCACAATGCTTATGAAATCGGAATAGATTCTTTGTCAAAAATTGTTGGTAATAACTTTGCGGATGTTAGATTTAAACGGACAAACCAAATAATGCCTATTCGTGGTTGTAATGCAATGTGTTTTAATAAAAATAAAATGAATTTTTTATTATTTGAATTAAGAATTATTGATTTAATTTTGTAGGAAGATTGAAAATGATGAAGACTTTTTTTAGAGAGAAAAAACACGTTTGATTTTGGATTAAAATGCTCAATTTCAAATTTGAACACAAAGAAATCATTTTTCTCTATCCTCCAAAAATATGCTGAATACGCCAAAAAGGTACTCCAATACCGGGGCCACAAAAGTTTTTGGTAGTTACCTTCAACATATTGCAGCAAAAAGTACAACATCAGCAGAACAAAGAAACACATAGCTGGTCATGAGTCGATGCCACCCACTCTGCTCAAGAAAAATTTATGTCAAATAATAAAAACAAGCAATAGCTTATAAGAATGTTATGTGTAAAGTTTCAAAAACAAGCTTTGTTGCGAAGCAAGCTGATGAAATGGAAAGCGGATCACAATGTGTTGTGGTTGTTGGTGAAGATACCGACCTCGTGGTAATAATGAGAGCACCCGCTACTTCCGAAAACATTTTCTTCTTGAAACCAGGGAGAGGTAAGGCAGAAGATGCTTTATATTGTCCAGCAACTCAAAACATTGCTCCACACATAAGGAACAACATTTTGTTTCTTCATGCGTTCAGTAATTGGGATACCAGGTCCGCTCTTTTGGGGAAGAAAAAATTTGTCAAAGTTCTTAACAGTACTGTATTGCAACAAGTTGTGAACATTTTCCGCGATGAGAATGCATGCTCGGATGACATAGTTGAAGCAGGACAGAAATATTTGATAGCCTTGTATGGGGAAAAGGACAATGAATAAACATTTCAGCTTTTTCAAAAATCACTAATAAAAACTAATTTCAATTTAGTACCTCTGCCTCCCACTACAGCAGCTGCACGTGAACACTCTCTCCGTGCATACCTACAGGTTCAACTATGGAGTGGATTTGCCAAAAGCTTCTTGGATTGGGGTTGGAAAAAAACATGGGTTGTTCCCAGTCACTAACCACAAAGAACCAGGTTTTCCGGCACTTTTCTCTATCATATCATGCAAGTGTAACAAACATTACTTATTATTATCAATTTCGATATAATCTCTGAGAACGGAATTAGAAAGAAATCAAAGAAAGCACTGTTAAATTATGATCTTTAACTTGTTAACAAATATTTCTACCTCTCAACTGATTTTCTTCCTATTCAAGTTTTCTGTTGCTATATATAGTTAACATACATTTAAAAATTAAATCGGTATCTCCACTTACTTATTTATAATTGGGACATTACTGTAAGGTTCTTACAATAAAATTCGTCTTTCAACATAATAACCTGATAACCTGGAAAACTCGACTGTTACAATTTCAATTTTAATGACTTTTATTCTCGAAAGCGTTTACACAATAGCTTATATTTCTCATGAAAAAAAGATATATAATTATTTCGAATGCACAGAAAGCATTTGCAAATATTTCTAGCTCATCCTTTTTTTTATATTCATACAATGGAATTTAATTTCCACATTTTAACCTTTTTTTTCAAATATACGTATTACTTTTTATTGTTTTATAATGTTTGGTGAATATGAGCAACGAAGACACAAATTTAATTAAAATTCACAGACAGATCTTGACAACGGGATTAACAAATAAATATGTTGTCGTGCTGGAAAATCTTTCATTGTTGAAAAAAATTAAATGCAATTAGTGATTTTCTTGCATCCATTTTAATATGCTTTGTACTATGCATTATACATATGGGTACGTTAAAGTAGGCGGTCATGTTTACTCTCAACGCTGGGATGCACTGACCTGAAGCTCTAGACTGAAAACTTTGTTTTTCGTGTTCTATAAAATAATTCAGAACTTAGATCGTCATACATAAACATGGTTGAACAGTTTGTCTAAAACAGTGTTTCATTTATACACGCTGTGATGGGTAAGCAACTTGACGGGAACAAATTTAGTTTGGCATAAAGGTGCTAGGAATTAAACAGTTAAAGGGAATATGTGATGATATATTATTACTTGGGGTATATTAATATACATTCTGTAGCTGAAATAACTTAAACTGATAAGTGATTAGGATATAATAATTACCGAATTTTCCGCGTGAAAATCTTTTAAGTATGAGTTAGTTCCAAATATAAGTGCGTCATAACCTCTCTTTATCTTATCATTATTTTTCGTATAAAAAACTAATCTTTTAAGTTTGTAAATCGTTTGTTGTGATGTGAATGTCAGAAAAATAAAGATTTATGAAAGGTGTCAAGGTTATTAATAAAAAACTAGGAGAAACTTTCAATATTTGATCGATGTGATCGTATAAAATGCAATCAAATATATTCCTCAAATAAAATATTTAAAAACATAATCGAGATCTTGTTTAAACAGTCTTTGAAATACTTTTTAAAATCTCCAGAGTTATAAGAATCTTGCAATGCAGAAAAGGTTCTTAAACGTTTTCTTTAAAACATGTCATAAAATTATTTAGAAATTGAAAAACTTTTACGCTGTATAAGTCTTTTCATAACTTGAGTGTGAACCAGCAAAATCAATAAACTTTATACTAAGAACAATTTGCCCCTGAATTTTAATTTACACAATAATTAGCATAAATGAATCTTCAAAAATGGGTTTCAAATACCTTTCTACCGTTATTGCTTTTAATCCCCTCATCCAGCAACAAAAGATATTTTACAAATTGTTAGTTTGTAAAGGATGTCCCAACAAGAGCGGGAAATTTAAATTTTAAATAAAACAGTGTTTTGTTTAATCATAAAGTAGACATGTGAGAACCATGTATACAATAATACATCTGGTAAATGCCCTCCTCGGATTTGCTGATACATTTGCGTTTTTTTTGACGAAATTTGCAACCACGCTTTGGCATAAAAGTGGCTGGATTTCAGTGATACAGCTTCTAATCTTCTCCTTCAAGGCTTGGTTGGTCGTCGGCTTGTTGACATAAACTTTTAACTTCAAAAAAACCCTGGAGAAAGAAGTCCGAAGACGTTAAATCGCACGCTCTAGGCAACCAATTCTGGTTATCCAAGCGGGAGATTACAGGATCGGAAAATGTCTCGTGCAATAATGCCATGGTTTTACGTGATGTGTGGCAAGTGACACCGTCTTGTTGGAACCACGTCTTCGAGATTCATACCATCCAATTGACGCACAAAAAACTGGGTTATATGCCGCGATACCGTTTGCTATTGACTGTGTATTCCCGGCAGCGCCTTTAAAGAAAAATGACCCAATGATGCATTCAGTCCAAAATCCACACCAAACGATGATAAGTTTGGGAGGCAATTCTTCCTCATGAAACACGAAGCCATCAAGATGAAAATGGCGCTCATCGCTGAAAATGATATTGTTCGAAAACTCATTTTCGCTTGTTGTTGTTCAATGACCCAATTGACGAACTCTCTTCGCTGTGGATGATCTGTAGGCTTGAGTTGTTGAGTCATTTGGATTTTTTAGGTATGAAGGCGCAAATTTTTCGCTGCATGGTACTTCTTGAAATGCTCAATTTTTGTGTACGATGCCGAATAGATGTTCCCGGACTCTCGGCTACATTTTGGTGAAAAGTCGTGATGTTTTCTGCTGAACGACTCGAACGAACCCGTGTCGATGGACTGACATCAGTTATCGATTTTTTTGATTATTTTTTTCAGAGTTGATGCACGTGAAACAATTTGATTATCAAAACTTGGACGCAATTTGCGAATCGTGGTAGTCAAACTTTTACCATTTTTGAAATAATGTTTAACAATAAGAATCCGGACTGTCTATCATCGAACTGTCATAATGGTTTGGCTATCAAAGCACAACAGCAAAAATTGCAACAAATTTGAACTTTCCGTTTTCGCTGAGACACCCTTTACTTCAATATCAGAATTCCCGCCACAACAGCGTAATAAAATTGAGTTAAGTCACCAAAGCTATTAAAATATGGAAAATCCTTTTCTCTATTTGTTTCGAATTGTGAGACAGCCATTTTCGGTTGTCTCCCACCGCCGTGTACTTCGGCATCACGTTTTCCAAAACCCTTTTTTGGAACCAAAAAACAAGCGATGCTGCGACATCGTTCAGCAACGTTGCTCCCTCTTGTCGGTTTTGCGCGGCGGCATTCGTCGATTAGCGGATGCCACAAGCGCATCCTCATCCACACCTACAAAACATTTGTCTGCTCCGTCTTAGATTATCACTGCATCTACTTTGGAGCTGCCACGTCCAAACTCGTGGAATGGCTACGCAAGAAAAAGAAGAGCGTGTGTCAAAGGTTACTTTGACTAGATAGCTTCCACTTCTCTAGGGAGGTTTGCGAGCTATTTGGAATACCTGCGACCACCGCTTTCGACACCTTGAGAACTTCCCTCGGTCTCAATAACAGAAAACCCAAGAAGAAGCTTAAACATCTTCCAGCCATTCTCCTTACCCAAGCACCGGAATGTCCCGACGACCTCCAGGACGGCCTAGAGAGCATACCCCTACCCACCAGATAATTCAACACGGGACATCCTTTTACAAAACCTCCACAAATTTGTTTTCCACCACACCTCCTCTTCCCCGCCACAACTCTGTTTTTTGTTTCAGGTTTTATCAAGACTCCGGAGGCCAACGATATGGTTAGTTGCGGTGCACTCGTGGAATGAGTGGTCGTGCTTGGAGTAGTAGTTGTCCATGTACCAGCAGCAACGGTAAAACCGACAGAGAACTGAGAACCGAACCGACAACGAAGCTGACCCGCTGAAATTCTAAAAATTTTTTCGGACTGACTAGGCCAGGCATGTCACGGGAAGTTAAAGTTTACTATCAAACCCAACCCATGCTATCCTTGACCGCGTGCAGCGTTCGCTTTCCAAATTACAGGATTCATGCCTACGGTGGCTTCAATTATGATTCAACTTTGATTTTTTCTCTGTTACTTCAGGTGGGCTATTGGGTAAGCACCTCCGTTATCGATGACTGGCGTTATCTCTTCTAGGAACCTTGGTTGCTGTGCCTAAGCTTGTCCCTAAAGTAGAACGCGTTTTCAGCTGATCTCTTCTAGTACGCTTTGGGAAGATTGCAAGGCTTTGTTTCTATATTTATATATAGGGATGTAACTGTAGTTATTATGTCAATTTGATTGTATTCTTGAGTTGACTTTTTTCTTATCTTTGACATTCTTCTCGTTTTGTCATCTTACCTATTGTGTCTTTTTGGCAATTCGTTTTCTATGACAGTCTCATTGTTTAGTTGTGGCTTTAGAAATATTCTGCAGCTGAATCTGGTCTCCAAATACCACTGATTGGACCTCCAGAGTGTTAATAGCAAGGATAATTAAGAATACTCTCTCTTCAAATTTCTTTTTTTCTCCTTTCCTCTAGTTCCGCTTGGTGTCCGTTTAGTTCAGACGTCGGTAGTGGTTTCTTCCGATCATTATTTGTGCGATTCCAGTCTTGCTCGGTCCGCTGGCACCTTCCTGTTGCCTTACCTACATTTCTGGAATGCGTAGACTCAGGTACAGCGCTGGTGAATCCGTGATCACTCTGCGATGTGGTGATACAGAGGGTACTAGTAGGTTTGTAGGTCTCGAAGTCCTTTTTTTACCATTGCAACCGTTTGTTCTGAACGTACGCTACCAAGTTCACCTCTACAAGTGCTCGTGGCATCATGGTATATAGCATAATTATATGCATTGCTCCTGCCGCGGGTCCCACACTTCGGCCTTCATACAACATCTGGCGCCCAACTACATCAAGGTGAGCACTTTTATTCACGGACGCACAACAACCTACCGCCTGTCTTCACAATTCCAAAGCAGAAAAGCTACAATGCCAACAAATCTTTTTTACATGCTGTCTGCTTCCACCGCCTCTTATGCCAGTCACTTTGCCAATGTTCATCATCTTTACGGGCAACCCAGACCGCCAAGACGGAACGTACTTTTACATCCACGCCGACTCACTCGGAAGAGTACATCCATTCCTGTCAGGACGCCGTCTCTACCATCAACACCCGCTGCGGATTACTACTGTACTACAGGCCATGAGAATCTCCCCTCTGGTTAGGTGACGTTAGTCGCCAACCATCCAGTCTAACCACTTCGGTAGAAGAGATCCCTCCAAGGAGATCTAAAACAGCCTCCCGCCTCCGGTGGGTAAATTTCTGTGATCACACACTCCTTTTCACGCTTTTGTTTCCTTTTTTGTTGGTTGGGAATGAGTTATTATTGTCAAACATCAACTCGGCTTTCGTATTTTGGACATTTTTGGCATGCAGGCGCTATTTTTATTAACTCTGGGGTGCGTCGAGCAGCACTCCAGGTAAGAAATCGAAAAAGTTTTGTCTAGATTGACCGTTGTGGGATCAGGATACGAAATTCTTTCTGCTTATTTGGTTAAGCTTTTTCGATCAGCATTCGTTTCAATTTTAGGTTGAGAATTCTGGGTTAGTTTTGGGTTTCGTTTTAATGTTGACTAGCTCATGGTTATTGGTTTAGGTTTAAATAGTTATTTTGGCTTAGAAGTTATTTACTATTGAGGTTTTGCTTAATGCATTGATTATTATCCTAGGGATTTGCTGCAGATAACATTTGTGTCAACATTTCTTGGTTTTTGTTATTGCGTATCATGTTAATACACAATACTTGTGTACTTCTTGGTTTAGATTGGGTTTATTAAGTCTTTTTGACAAAATTTAGTTTAGTTTCCCTCTTTTTAAACATAAAGTTTTGATGACTTTCTTATTGGTAAAATTACTTATTTTTTGGTTGACTAATGACAAACTTATGAGTTAGTAGTGACCGCCATTTCGCTTTTGTTTACTAGATCTCGATTTAGATTTGAAATTGGTTTTCAAAAAACTTTTAATGCAATTAAGAATTGTTAATCCTTGTGTTCTTTTTATTGAAAGTTCGTTTCAATTTTATATTTTCAACGAACTCCGAAGAAGTCGTTACTGAATTTCCAAAGTCTGTCTGTCTGTCCTCATTTTTTTTTAAATAAACAATTTCTGTTTTGAAACATCGTTCAACTCTCGCTTAAATCGCTTTGTATTGCACGGCACTGTCATTCGTTGATACTCTCTTGGATCTACACTCTACATCTACGCCGATATTTCCTCTTGTGTCGCTCGGCTAATTAGCTGCTATCTGACTGCCTTCCTACATTGCGTGCGAGTGCACCAGGCTTTGTTGCGAGCCGGCGTCGCCAAGGATTCATTTTCTTCCCCATTTTTTTACTGCCACAACATTTCTTTCCCAAGTCGGGGACGACACGGCCATGTGGGTGACGTCTCGAAGCTCTGCCGATGGATTGAGAATTCTGACGTACGAACTAGGACGCGTGGAGATCTGGCTCCAAAAGTGAAAAATCAGACCAAACTTGCAGAAAGCCAACGTCATTTTTTTGGTCAATGTATTACGACAACGTCCGCTTGGAACTGCGAGGCTTGCGTCTCCAAGTTTCGTCATTCGTCAAACACCTCGTCATAACTTTCACCCTCACGCTGCAATGGAATAACGAGCTGAAGCGCTGCCCGGACGTGATCGATCTGTGATTAACCACCGATTCACCGTTTTTGCTTCGTCACCTCTATATGCGATCCGATAGAAGAAAGTGCCATCGGCAGGAGCATTTTACGCTTGGAGCGCTTCTACCATTTTACAGAACGGGAATTCCTCCTTCAGATGCTTGCTTCGAATTCATGAGCGTTCGCAACAAAAGCAGGGAGGGAAAACAAAGTAAAGAACACGTTTCCGAGATCCTCAGAACCCCAAATTTATTACTAATAGTATTCAGAAATAGAATTTTAACTTTTGATGCTGTACGGGTTTAAAGAATTAAAATAAAAAGCTTGTGTTAGTTGACTTTTCTCCATTGCGTTTTTTA
This sequence comes from Ignelater luminosus, assembly GCA_011009095.1. Lineage (NCBI taxonomy): Eukaryota > Metazoa > Arthropoda > Insecta > Coleoptera > Elateridae > Ignelater > Ignelater luminosus. Next base: position 371,197 of record VTPC01090176.1, on the reverse strand, counting down.
TCTGTAAGTGTTTTTGATTGCAATTGGCGCGGGCCTTCCATTTGTCCGGTTTATTCTAAAAAGTAGATGGAGGCCAATCAAATAATTGGTATCGGTCGTTTTTCGGTTTTAAAAGTTTATTCGTATCGTAGACTGGCTATTGATGAGAGGTTACCTGTACCACCCAATTCGAATTAAAGTTGTCTCGTCATACTGTGACCAAAAAGAGGTAAAAGCCGGATGATCTGTCATTATTATTATTATTGTTTTCAAAAAAACAAATTTAAGATTTTTATGGTTAATTGTTACAATTTAAAGAGAAAAATGTTTTTATTTTTATTTAAATTATAGTTTGCAACCTTACTGAGTAGCTTCTATACAAGGCCTAGGTCTGCTAAGTGTGTCGCTTATCTTTTATTTTAAATCTACCTTTTTAGATAGCAAAAGTAAGATTTATAGTTAGCTCAAAATTATATTTGTATATAAATACAATCTTTATAAATTGATAATGAAAAGTGGTGACTACTAAGATATCGCGTTCCTAGGTATTATTTTTATCAGTTTTCCTCTTTGAATGGTTTGCCCATTTTCAAGTGCGAGATAAATAGAACTATTGTATGTTTCAGCGCTATAAAAACAATTTTAATTTTAATTATTTTATTTAAATCTACGTTATTCTATTTACATTTAGATAAAGCATACTAGAAGCGTTTTAATTTGAGATAAAATATTACAAACTACGAGAGTGCTTTCGACAAGGCCTACAAGTTAGATATTTAGCATTAACAATTCCCGATGCAAAACCATCTCAAATAAATATTAATAATACGTAGGTACACCTACACGGTTTGAAACATTTATTTTCCATTATCAGATGAAGTCGTACAAGTGTAATAAAGGGTAACGTAATTAATAATACTGAAACATTTTCAGGTCAATATTTTTCTATCTTCAATTCCGAGCATGTGGTTAAAATATCAGGAAATTAAAAACAGAAAGAAAAATAGTGTTTACTTTTATTTTAAATATAAAGATAATGACGTAAAAGTATGAACATATCTATCCTATTTTAAAATGTCTATTTCCATACTTTTTGTATTGATCTCTTACAGAAGATTTTTAGAAGAAATTTAATTTTCAATAATCCGACACTCTTAGTTTTTTTGTTAAACTTTGTTGCCTTTGACAATTACCTTAAGATTTATTTTTTGTAATGGAATGCATAGTTGCCAATACTTGCTTATTTGGAAAATTTAACTGGAATCCTACGGTTAGAGAAATGGTGCATGTCATCTCAGTTCCTTCAAGTCTATCCATGGCTTCCTGTAAATGCGCCCTGAAGATATCTTCGTTCCATTTTTTCCTTCTGATGATTATTTTGTAAGTTGTTCTTTTCTCGCTTTTGTATTCTTTCACCTGGTATCTTGGACTCGGATGCCAGAGAGATTACCATCCATGAAGATAGCATTTACGGAATGTTTCATTCAAGATGAAATGTGACCTACAGATGGAAGGATGGAATTAAGCCACCACGATACCAAACTTTTTTGTTTCGATCTTGAAATCCCACCACACCCTAACATAAACCACAAGGGTGAACCTGCGCTAAATCTTTAATATTACATTTAAATTGATAGAATTGTTTCATAGGAAGGTAGGCCACGATTCATTGATCGAAACAAAATTTACTTTACTCAAACCTATAACTATCAAACGAAGGTCAAGGGTTTGCAAACATAACGAAATCTGATTTGTTTTGTTTTTCCATTTTTGCTGTCCTTTTCTTATCAAAACAATGAAAACGGTTGTCATGAATGTAGGTGGAATCGTTACAGTGTATACAATAACATTGCGCTCAGAGCATATTTGTACACCGAACTCGTTTGCCATCTTGCTCAGACAAGTATTTGTAGAGTTTGGAACTATAGATCAGATAAAGCCAAGCATTGTAAACAAGACATGAGCACATTTTCATCAACAAGGTCAAGGTTACATCAGATTCACTTCTAACCTTGATGATCTTGATAGTAGCGCAATTATCAAATATAAGGTGTTCTTCATTGTTTTAACGTACTCAAATCTACACCTAAGAATTTCCACGGTATATTGGTGCGCGTTGTGTTTATATACGGTCCTTGTGTGATCCCGCCTTTTAAGGGGCGCCGGCGGACTTGAGAAGTGCAGCCTCGGTCTGCTGCAAGTTTCAAAAGACAAGGAAGGAAACCTTAAGTGTTATCAAAAATTACAAAGATACAAAAATGTTTAAAAAAAATATTTTTGGAAAAAACACTTGAAAGTTCCCAACCTAAGCACTAAAAAGTTATCACCAAATTTGTATTGCGACATTTTTGTTTGATACACTTACAATTTACTGATAAAGACCAAAACCATCTTGAAACGTGACTTATAGTCACAAAACATGCCATACCAAAAATTATAAAAATTGATCAAAGCCTACGATTTTTATACGCAAAATTAATTTTTTTCAAAGAACTTTCACTACTTGTACCGACTTAAAGAGACGATTTTGGATATAAGCAAGTTGGGTTATATCTTCTTATTTTTATCTCAGGAGTCTACAGTTAAGCTATGTCCCAACCTTTTTAGACACCCTGCATACAAATAAAACATTAAGCATTGCAACATATTTTTGCTTCAAAATTACATTACGGCAACTTTAAAAAAACAATAACAGATTTTATCAAGCATTAAATGATCAGTGAATAAGTTTTCTAAACATTAATTGATAAACGCTCCCTTGTCAAAGGCCTCAAACAAAACGTGCGTTATTTCAAGTTACGCTGGGGTCAAAAGGGATTTAGTTAATATAAAATGGTAGTGAGTTTCTGAAACTAACCTGAGCTATCTAACTTAATCTATAATCTAACGTAACTTAATTATAACAAAATGTGAATCAGCTGAAGTTATCAGGTAACAATATAATCTTCAACTCTGATCCGAAGTTAAAAATAGAATCGTCTTAGATTCGTTTAACGCAGTATATTTATTTTTCCCAAAAGTTTTCGTTAAAGATTCCTGAAATAATTTGGACGCTACAAAAGCTTTTCCCTAGTTGAAAATTTTTCCCATATAATTTAACTTTTGAAATTCAAGGATTTAGAGTTGCTAAGATACATTATTTAATACCAAATCCGTCGGTAAATAAAATTATTATGATGATGTTGCTTAATTTTGAAGCTTATTCCAAAACCAAGCATATCGAAATCGATAGATTGTTTAATCTAAAACAATAAAGACCACTAACTGGTAATTGGAGTTGTTATAAACCTTTGAAACTAGATCTTCTAACTTAACAACGTATTTACAAATATGTACAATAAAGAAAAGTGGTGTGTGCGTATCAACGAAGAATTCTGCAGTTTACAAAGTTAAAATATCGTGCAGACTTATGCTGCTCGGTAAGTTGTCCAGTTATGTATTCACAACACAAGATCACGGAACAACACAAGATACACAATCAAGGAGCGTTGACCGGTCGATCCCAGTTGCGTACTTAATCCAAAACTTGTTGACTGTCAGCAAGGTGAGGCATCAACTATTTAGCTTGGAAAAATTCCAGAATAAAAGATAAAATTCTTCTAGGCGGAAAGGGACAGAACTTAGTGGCGAAACAGAAGTTTACAATCTGGTAAACATCAGACGCTTCAAATTAACATCAAATATACTTCGTTTTGATTACCAAGAGATTAACATGAACAACAGATAGTTTGAAGATCATAAAGCGATTTCAATCAGGGTTTTTAGCATTCCATAGATTAACCGGAATTTAACCGATTAATCTCGATAAGCTATAATAAGCGGACCTTATGATTTCTTTTGTTTTTAGGAGAGTGCTTCCGCGTGCAAGTTTGAGATAGCTGTCCACTACTCAAGGAATAGACTGCTAACTAAATTCTTTAGACCTCCAGAGGGTGTTCCTCACCCTGTACATCATCATGTCCAGAGATGAACCCAAAGGGGGGTAGAGTGGGGAGCCTCTCCCCCCAGTCTCGTAGTCAGTTGGCATTTTTTTGGCTAGTTTGAAATTTACAATTCAGAAAAAAATTCTGCAGCGAGAAATATGTACACACATGACTAAAAAATATAATATTCTTATTGGTTAGACTACTTGAAAAGCAGTTTTAAAATAAATTTAAACTGTACTTTAAAAAATTTAAATGCGGTTTTATCCTTTAGTAATAAAATAAAAGAAAAGTCGTAGAGGTAAGGCAACTGTAACCATACTTCACCACTCAATACAACAATACCTACCCAGTGATTATTACTCCATTAGGGCTTTAAGAAGGATGCCAGAAATAAGATGACAAAAGAAAACCACAAGAAAGAATTTAACCAAATACAGATGTTTCTTTCAAAGTTTTAGTTTTAAAACCTTGGGAATCTGAAATTTTAGTTTTTCAAAGTTGTTGTTTCATAATTCCACCTTTATTTACTTAATATATGCTCATATACTGGGTATCTCAGACCACCCGTTCACCACTATTAAAATTAAGGGGTTGAAGATTCTTTGATGAAACGAAAGGTTGCCTTACTAATTTTGACGTCTTCTTTCCGATGGTGTAAAAATTAAAAACCCCCGAGCCCCCCTGATAGGGTAATAGGCGGCAACTTAAAAAAAGTAAATGGAAACCGCTATATTTAATGCAAATTTAAATACTAAGCCGCAAAATACCTAGAATTTATTTGAAACATTCTTTTCGATTCGTAGCAGATGGCGCTGTAAACGCAAAAAACTGAAATTTTGCACTTATCTTACGAAATATACTTTTTAGGAATTCAGAAAATGGGTAAAAACTGGGGATCTATGTAAAATGTAAAACTGTCCCACGTCACTCACCCTCTAAGGGTGGGTTGGCAGCTCAATTTTAGCACAATTTAATAATTGTTTTGATAATATTCAATATGTTTATTTTAGCTTTTTGATCGAAAGTGTTTTCTGTGGGATAATCGCAAAATTTTAGCTAGGAAGTTTTTTGTATTTACAGTTCCATTTGTTAGGAATCGAAAAAAATGTTTCAAATAAATTTCACGTATTTTGCTTCTTAGAATTCAAATTTGCAATAAAAAATAGAAGTTTCTATTTACAACTTTAAAGTTGCCTTCCATCTCCTTTATAAGAAGGGTTCGAAAGTTTTCAATTTTTACACCCTTGGAAAGAGGACATCAAAATTAGTAAGGGAACCATTTGTTTCAACAAAAAATCTCAAACCGCTTAATATTAATAGGGGTTGACGTGTGGTCTGGGACACCCAGTATATTATAATCAGATTCTCCTCTATTTACTGGTTTGGGGTGATTTACTTAATTTTAATTTTTTTTAAATTAAAATGAAAGCATCAACTGGAAGACCCAAATGTCCCGTTTCAATTTTGTTGTTGGTAATTTGATATTACAAGAGTTGGCAAAATTGTCACGCCACCCCCAAAAAATTTCTTGGGTACGTCCCTGATTATGTCAATGGGGTAAATTATAATTCTACTGGTCGTTTGACAACTAAAAACCAAAAATTGACCACTCTTGGGTGTTCGGAGGCGCTAATGCAAGGGGGTAGGTCGGAATTTCACACGCTGACGACAGCTACCTCGGCTTTACAGCTGCGAGACTGCAAGCTATTAATTCAACAACATTTAGCCTGGTGAGGGATAATTTTACTGCAAGATAAAACAGAAATTCGATTTTATTCTCTTTGAATAAAAACATTTCTAAGAGAAATAATTTAAAAGTGCAATTTCTAGAAGATGTTCGGTCCCTTATTTTCAGGGTATACGAACGAGATGGAAAGACATATGCTTTTATAGAAGCAAACTGGGAGGTCAATTCTCGGACTATTTTACAAAAGACAATAATTATTATGTGTTGGAGATCCATAGCATTTTTCAAAAAGTTTTAAATATTTTGAAAACGGCGCAATTTATACCAAACATATCATTAACAGACATGAATCTAAATGTAATAGGAAATCCAAAACTGAAGTAATATACAGAGTGTTCTATTTGAAAAAATAAAGTAAGATACTGCCACAAACAAGTCGAACGCCCTGTATAATTCAAAATATTTTTAGGTTATGCTTCCAGAGTCACTATGTCGCTCTCTGCTTTCAATTTGTTTCTATCTCCTAACATAAAGCTATCATCTTACTAGAGCGGATACTTGTACCACCCTGTTTAATATACTCTTCAATAATCAATTTCTATTTCAAACAAGGCGTATTTTCCACTACCTAAAACTGTTGTTAACAATAAAGTTTTCTGTTTTCTATAAAATTTTTATAGTACCGGCAATAGTACGTTAGCTAATAGTTCTTGTTTACTTTTTGAGAAACGACAGTTGTGTTCTTTTTGTTCTTCTTTTGTTATTTGTTGTCGTTGTCGTGTGTTTGTGTTAAATAAAAGTTTAATAATTAAAATTTTGTTTGTTACCTAATACATTTTGCCGTAAAATAAAATAAAATAATAAAAACTAGCCAAAGTAATAGCCGGATAATTGAAGTAAGTTGATGTTGGTGATAAGCGATGTAATGTGAAAAGTTAAAACACGAAACAAAATAATTTGAAAGTGAAATAAACACAAAGCATAATTTACGAATCAAGCAGTAAGCATAAAAGTGATCGTACTAGCGTACTAAACAATAAATACAAACTTGAAAAATAAAATCGTAAATAGGGCCAGCAAACTGAGTATCAAGTGATTTCGCTCTACGCAAATTTTTGCAACACACAGATGCAAGAAAACCACGAAATAAAGCAGGTGTACAAAGGTAAGTCTCCTTTGATATTATCTTTTTCCAATTCTTCTTTAATTATCTGTTTTTGCAAGTATTCTATTTGGGTAAAAGTGATATAATTATTATAATATCTTTGCATAAAACTTTCTAGTTTTAGTATCTAGAGTTGAGTTCAACAAATATTTTTTTTTTTTTTGTTAGTGGTAATAAATTTCAAATATAGTAGTATAAGATAATAAATCAAATAACAGCACAATTGCTGCCATTTTCTGCTTTCGTTAACTAATTTGAAGCAAAACGAACAAGCTCAACTATTATAGAACTGATATTGCGGTTGGAAAAAATAGAGGAAAGTTTTAATCTTTTTGATAATATTCAGTTGCAAATAGGTGTGTTATATGAAACGCAAGAAGGTTTAGATAAGCAAGCGAAAAAAAGCATTTGAAATTCCATTTTTTAAGGCTGTTGCCGTAGCGAAACAAATTCTCTCGTTAGATACTAACAAACATAATTAGCGCATCTCAGATCTAATGTACAGCAAATACGAAATTTATTGCTAGCAAACTTTAGCATAAAATTATGGCCTGTATTAAATTTGATTAGATTTAATGGGGATTATTTGAAATGGGCAACATTTCTTGAAACGCTTAAAGTTTTAGTAGGTAATGACTCAGCAATAAAAAAAGGTTATCAAATTTTACCATTTATGAAGCTGTTTAAAAGGTGAGGCAGCTCAAGTCTTACATCCAATGAAATCTGAATCTTTGTCTAAGCTGTCTTAGAGATAATCATTACGCAGGTAGGTGTCAAACTAACGCGAGTTGTAAAAAAATGTAAAACACGACACAATACGCTGTTGCATTCAAAACCAAACATATGCGCAAGCACGCAAGTAAACTCCAGTGTGACTTCGCACGCAAGTAAACTCCAGTGTGACTTCGCACACAAACAGTCATTTACAAACACATGTAAGTATGGCTCAGTTACATACGAATACGAAAAGTTCCAATGCATTCAACGTGTCCATTTCTACGCAAGCAATGGAATCAAAACGTGAAACAGGTTTTGCTACCCACAGCAGATCAACAAGGTAATGCTCTTAAGGCAAGGGCGCTTTTGGGTGAAGGTTCGCAATCTAATTTTATTTCTAGGGCTTTGTTTAAAAATTCCAACCTTGATAACAAAGACATTAGCATGCCAGGTATCTTAAAACAAACATGTACCAAAATCGGTTCACGGTTTATACCATGTAAATAATTCTTTTCTAATTATTAACAAAATCACAGAAAATTTTCCCAATCTTGAGGTTAATACGAACTAGATAAATATACCTACAAGCATACCTCTCGTTGAGCTTATGCAAGCAAAAATGTAAGTTAATAAAAAGTCTTTTGATGTTCGGATTAAAAGTGGATTCAGCTTTAATGTAAGCTGAGTTGTCAATTAATATAAAAATATAAATAAACAAAAACCTTAGGCTAAGTATTGTTGTCGCAGCACCTTTTTAATGTTCATAATATATTGTTTTAAATTTCAGCAAGTTTACAATCTACTCAGGATACAGTTAGAGTAATAAATAAATATGTTACTGAATAAAATGTCTTGAGTTGAAATACCGTTCATTAACGGTTCACCAGAGTTTCATCTTCCGAGATCAGCTAGTCATTGCTTCTTTAATCTTCTTTCTGCTGGTTGGTTTAACAGTTCATTTATTAGCTGATTGAAATGATGCTGATTTCCGTTCCTATAGTTAGAATTAATTATATTTCTATTATGTGATTTTGGAACTAAATTCTCATGTGCTGTTCTTTTCGAGAGCAGCAAGCACTTTCTTTTATTGATTCTTCTCACTTGTTTGTTTTTTCACCTGACACAGCTTCCTCATATGTGCGTGGGATGTTGGTTTCAACAAAACGTACCTCATAGTCATTGAACTTGACAGGGCGTTGTATTGTCTCTCTTTGCTTCACGTGATAAATTGGTTTTTCTTGTTCTTGTTCTTCCGTTGAATTTTTGATTTAATCCCACATCAATCCCATCAGCCATTTTGTTCTCTTCTTCTTGAACTCAGGACAGGAAAACCACTCAACACTTCATATTCACAATCTGCTTAATTTCTCATGATTGCGGTAAGGCTTTGTTTTTCATCGCCCTGTATTTGTAGTCTTTGGTTGGTTTGATTTTTCTTCCGACATTTTCTTTATTTTTAAAAATAATGAACTTACCGGCGATTGTTGTAATCAGACAGAAACACTAAGCTATAAACTGAAAAAACAAATCTATCGAGTTTTTGTCTTGAGAAGTTGGAAGAATAATGTGTAATTAGTTTTTTGTAGTATCATTAATAAATAACTTGCAACACACTACTTGGAGTAATGAATTTTTTTATGAAAATAGTTTTTTAATGAATTCAATATTTTAGAGGTTAATGCTTTGAAAACTACCTACCCTGTTATACTGTAATAATGAATGTTAATAAATCCCACCGTGTAGCCAATTACACGAAATGAAAATAATGATGTTAAAAATGTCTGAAGACATTTAGCATCCCCCAGAAATAGCATTCGCCCCCGCACCTATCAAATTACCTTCACCTAATTGAAGGCATTTGATCTCTCCCGGTTTTATTGTTCGTGGAGTTTAGTAGATTTATACTACACCTATTTAGAGCTCTGCAGAGTCATCACACATAAAACTGCAGCAATAAAACTAAATGTAAAAGTAATTCCCTAATTAAAGATTCGAGGAGTTTTTAAGTAAATTTTCTAAACAAAATGTGTAGGAATTGTAAGACGATCCTACACTACTATTTAAATAATGCCTACGAAAAGATAAGTGAAAAAAGAAAAATATTTTTAATACAATAATTTCCTACGTAATTATCTCTGATCTGATTATGAATATTAGAAACGGAAGTTAGATTACGTACTATAACAAAAGATTTAAAAACAAAATATTTTTAATTTTGTTATGTCTTATCATGATTTGCACATTAGCCTTGACCAAAATATCAGTTTTAAGAAATAATGAACATTGAATAGATAGCATCGGTTTTGCGAAACAGCATGATTAGTAGACAATTACTTTCTTGTTTGAACATGGATTTAGAAGGATTTCTAAGAAGATTTCAAGGGCGAATTATGGTAAATCATAATTTTAAAGGCAAAGATAAAATTGAATGACTGCGTTTTAAAGCAACGTTGTTTCCCAAATCAAATTGTTTATCGTAAACTGCGTGGTTTCGGAATAGATGCAATCACGTATTGAAAAAGTCACATAAGCTTGTTAGTTAATACAGATCTGTCTAATTTCTTTACCATGAGATGTTGATTTGTCTCAATTTTGTCTAATTTAATTAAGACCTTAATAGACATTTTTGAGTAGTAAAAAAGAAATAAATGGAAGGGAAGAGTGGAAATTTAAATCTTATCTTGTTACGTTCTTTCAGGATCGTTGAAACTTTCTTAGTAGGATTTTTACTACGGATGAATATTTTTCGTTCAGTGAATGAACCTAAAATCCATTTAATCGAAGAATTTAACCTTCTGTAACATAGTACGTTTATCCACTAGCCCCTTCAACGTACATATAAAACAGGTTTTTTTCTAATTTAAATTATGTCAATGGCGTCAAGTCTAACTTCAGTATTAGGACGGTAGTTGATGCCTAACTGTAATAAATTAATATCAAGAGTTTTTCATTATTTCTTACTGATGATGAAGAATGTCAAAATAGTAATCAGTAGTAGATCATCTGTAAAATAAAGAGAGTACAAAGTTTTATTCTAACATCCGCATAAAACTTGCAAACGGTCGAACTTACGAGGTGTGTGAGAAAAGTAATGAGACTGGCAACACTGCGGGAAATCTGGCAACGTTGTGTCTACCGGCCTGTGCTAAACCGGTTTGTTTATCGCTTCCACTTCCTCAGTCCGAGTTACAACTCCGTACAGCTAACACATTATTTTTGACAGCGCCATCAGTGAAGTTGTGTTTTTGTTGTGTGTTACAGAAATGGAGCATCGGAATTTAGAGCAACGTTGTGCAATAAAGTTTTGTGTTAAACTTGGTGAATCCGCGAGTGTGACTTTTGAAAAGTTGAAACAGGTCTATGGGGAACAGTGCTTATCAAGAGCACAAGTTTTCCGCTGGCACAAATCATTTTTGGACGGCCGAGAACACGTTGAAGATGAACCTCGCTCAGGGAGACCTTCAACTTCAAAAACTGACGAAAACGTTGAACGTGTGAGGGCTCTTGTGAGATCAGACCGTCGTTTAACAATAAGGATGATGAGTGAACAGTTAAATTTAAACACTTTCACCGTGCATCAAATTTTGACAGACATCATGACAATGCTCCGTGTCACACAGCAATTTCCATCAGTGAATTTTTGACCTCAAAACGCATTACTGTTGTTCCTCATCCCCCCTATTCACCTGATTTGAGTCCTTGTGACTTTTTCCTTTTCCCGAAATTGAAACATGTCCTAAAAGGACGTCATTTTGGAACTCTGGAGAACATTCAAAAGACTGTGACCGACCAGTTAAAAGCCATACCAGTTGAAGACTTCCAGCGCTGCTACCAAGAGTGGGAACAACGACTGCGCCGGTGTATAGCTGCCCAAGGGAACTACTTTGAAGGGGATAACATTGTTGTTTGAAAAAAATAAAAACTTTGGTTAGTACGAAATCAGTCTCATTACTTTTCTCACATACCTCGTATTTCACTACTCGAAGGAGAAAACCACATCACATCCCTTCGCTTGAACGGTAGAATTTTGCAAAAATCTGCAACACTTTTTACATATTTATCTAACATTAAACAAGCGAAGAAAAGACTACTTTCTTGTTTTTGATCATTTGTAGCGTTTTGTTCTGTCACGTTAATGTTATCTTTCTTTGTAGTCAGATTGTTGAATTACAAAGAAACCGCAATTGCGATGTTTGGGAGGGCCTAGCGGGAAACATTAGCAGACTTCTTAATGCGTACGGTTTCTAATGCAATCTAAACATGTGCCAAAATCACAGTTTTCTTCTAATTAGTTACACAGCTTGGAATGATGAAAACCCCTCTCTGCCCCTTACGTTACCCCCACAGGCGTTATTCAAAGTCAATCCGCTCTATAAGCTGACGATCTAGTGGCTGTCTTGCTTTGGCAGATCACCTAGCAACAGACCACGCAGCCGCCATTGCTCTGCCGGAATAGCGCGAATTTGGGCACCAGGTCTCCCGCAAGCTTATCGATTCTTACCTGCATGATTTCCGAGACCTATCCGAAGCGCAGAAGTTGTTTCGTATTGCAGCCCAGTTCAAGAAAGACGCTGTTAAGTGGTGGCAACAACAGGCGTCTCTTGCTAATTCCTTTGCAGAATCAGAAACAGCGTTCCTCGCTTACTATGAGAGCGAGGCGAAGAAGGTGTAACTCCGCGTCGCCTTATGAGGAAAGCGGCAGCAAAAGGAAGAGCCAGTAGTAGATTTTATCCGAAAGAAGCAGCTGCTTGCTAGTTACGTCCCACCCGCGCTGGAGGAATCCGAGAGAAGACATCGTGGCATACCGCGTTTGCCGCTCCCATCGTTGGTGCCAGGAAGGTAGAAGCAAAGATCGCAAAACCGCCCAGGTTTACAAAACTAGCCCGCAACTATTACCCAATGCCGCCGCTGCCCGCAGCGGCACTTCCATCAAGACTGAACAGAACTGCGCTGCCTCTGCTAAGACTCCCACTCCCTTGCCATCATCCACTAATCTTAGAACGAACCAATTTCAGCCCCAAGTCCTGCTTAATTAAAAGCAGAGAGCCGAGTGGAAATCGCTCTGACCAAAACTCCTGCTCAAGCTTCCGCACGAGCAAGACATACTCAGGTCGATTTCTCAAATATTATCTTATCACGATGGATCCCCCCAGTATCCGCTTGTGCAGAGATATCATATCATATCATCATACCTGGTATAGGAGAGGTCCTGCGCGACCTTGATTCGTACCCCGACATCGCTAACACCGAAAACAACACCAAGACTTGGAACCACCCCAGTTCATAGACGACACCGCCACCGACACAAAGAAATTCATCAAGAAACAGATGCAGCGTAAGAAGAAAAAGACCCAAAGGAAGCGTACTGCCGCACTCCGTGACAGCTTTACTGCTCCACCAGGTGTGATTGGAGTATCCGCTACCCGCAAAGTTGCTCCAGCAGGTGTGGATGCTGTTGCCTCCAGTATGTCTAGCTCATCCCCCGTGGAACGCGACCTAGCACACCTTCAGTCGCCGAGGACGGAATCGAGCACAAGAGTGTTCTTCATACGAAGGAAAAATGGGCCGGCATCGCCCGGGAACTCACACGGCGCGATCTCGTCGTCACAAATGCAAAAAAACCTGCGTGACGGCAGTATGATCAAGTAGGCGACGGAGCGAGACTACCAAGGAATCAGGGAGCTTTTCGACACCATGGAAACGTCCTACCACACCTACCAGATGACATCGGATAAACTGTTCAAGGTCGTCTTTTGGGGGGTTCCGGGACCGACCCTTGCTGAAGAAGTAAAAGAAGATCTCGCTAACAGAGGTCTCTCGGTAACTTCTGTTTACCGGCTGCACCACGATCCCGAGAGGATCTTTATTTTTCTAGACAAGAACGCCGAGGCTAAAGAGATTTTCCGGACCACTGTGGTCCACGGACTGATGGTTTCCGTGGAATACCCGCAAAAGAGAACTGCGATGGGTCAATGCCATCGCTGCCAACGCCCAAGTGCGTGAAATGCGTCGGTGTCCATTATACCATCGCACAGACAGACGCCTGCCACATGTGCAAACTCTGCGGGACCGCATTCAGCGAACTACAAGGAGTGCTCCAGGTATCCCTGCCTAGCGAGAGCGTCGACGGGTGACACATCTACCCCAACAGACCGAAAAGCAAGCCGCCGACCTCGCCCCTAATGGTTTTCTGAACAGGTTAAACTTGCTGGGCGGTCTAGAATTTTTAGAAACCCTGCGAGGTCTCCGGTCTCGCGAAGATGCTAACAGCCGTCGGAACCTTTGTCCGAACGTCATGACAACTCTGGGAGCCTAGAATACAGGAAACTCATCTGCCACCCAAGGGCCTGCTGCCACCAGCGCAGACAAGAACACTCCTCTACAGTTGGAAGATGCTACATACCAAGGAGGTAAAAGACAAAGTCTAGGTACTCCACAAGCCATAGAAGTTGATCGTTGATCGTTCGAAATCGCTCTCCTATTTTTCAACCATCCAAGAACTAACATCTCTTATTCTTCACCTTCAAGAAGTTTTCTCTTATAATTCAATAACAAGAATTTCTGATCTTTGTCTCAACCTCTAATTCTTCCACTACAATTGCGTGTTTTATTTTCTAAAGCATTAGCTCCAACCTCAGCATAGCGCCATCGTAGAAGTTTACCGTGTGTCGTCGCCAAGGTCACCTATGTCATCGCCATCAGCATGCACCAGCAAGCCGGTAGCACTAGGACGATTTCAATTATGATTTTTGCTGAAATATGAAGTGCCAAGGAACAAATTAGTAACTTTCTTTGCGTGAGCAATTTTCTTGAAATAAAATGTTATACTGGCAAGGTTCGCGAAGTTTCTAGCCTTTTCTATAACTTCAATACTCAATAAAGGGTCTTAAAACCTTTAAAAAGTTTTCTGCAGTTATTCAACCTGTAGGATGACCTAGAATTAAACTTTCCGATGGAGCTCTGGGGTTGCAAGGACATCAAGATTTCTCTGTCTTAGAAATATATAAGCAGGCGGCGCAGTATTACCTGCGGCGCTTATGACACAGCGGGTGACTAGTTGATCTCTTTCTCCTGACGTTATCTGGCCTAGTCCTTTCTGTGTTAATATTGTTAAAAGTTTGTGAACTGTGATTGCAGCAGTTTTATCATAATTCTATAAATCCGAAGCGGTTGCAAACTTTCTTTTATATTTTGAAAGAACTGTGTGAAATTAAACTTGTGAAAGCTTGTCGATCGACTTAAACTGGTGGACTGTAGTGTCCTAAAAGTTAAGCTAGGATTTAGCTTAAGAAAATCAAATAACCAATCACGGCCAGCAATCCCTTCATTTCATTTTTTTGAGACAGTTATGTTTGGTGCTTTCTCATACTAAAATAATAACGTTCTAGCTTGCGTAAAAGCGAACCCATCTTTGAGCTTGTATAAATAATTAACAAGCACTCCTTTTTGCCCTGTAGTAAAAATCTTGAGAACTGTTAAATTTGGAATGAATTCATAATCAGCCCTTTCAGGTAATGCTTTTACGTTGTGAACATGTCACTAAAGGGCAGAGTAAGACATTTTAAAATTTCTTGCACTTTCTCTTATTGACGATCCTTGTAGGACTTGTCTTGTTTTCCTAATCCTATTTGTTTTTCATTTCCAAATTCGGGGCATTTTGAAACGAATAATCACAACTGAAACTAGAAGAATGTAAAACAACTAAATTAAGTAAACGGCAGGAGGAATGGGTCGTAGTTCATTCCTTCTGCTGTTATGACCCATTCCTCCTGACAGCATATCTTGTTGAAAGCAAGATTATTTCACGCAATGCCGCCTAGATGTAGAAAATCTGAGTGGTACAAACTGCAGCAAATATTCATTTTTATTGGTAAATCACAAATTCTTTACAAGAGTGTAACCATGATATTTGCACAATTTCATACACCGTGTTCGTTTTAACATTTGCTATAGGGAATTAGTATGGGAAATCTGAAATATGCCAAATAGTTCGTTCTCGAATAAAAGTCGGTGAAATTAATAGTTGCAATCCATAGATAAGATATTCTAACGTACTGTCCAAAAATATTACCCTTAATATTGTACTAATATTGTAAAAATTGGTTTTTGTTGTATGCAGTATGAAAAAGCATCATCAGTTTTCATTTCTAATTTTTTATTTTTTTTTACGTTTTTCGGATACAAGAATAAAAACAAATACTTTAAATTGTTATTAAATTAAAGATTAATGACAAATAAAATTAAAAAAAGTCTTACTTGTAACGGGGTTCGATCTTGCATTCGAAGAGCCCGTGCGGTTTAGCAAGCAGTAACAACCATTGAACCACGGAGGCAAGTCGCGTCGGCTTTTCAGTTTTCGGCTTTTAAATTAATGTTTTGCAAGTAATTAATGAATTTATAATTTCTGAAGAATTGGGACTGTTATTAAGGATAATATTTTTGGACAGTACGTTAGAATATCTTATCTATCGATTGCAACTATTAATTTCACCAACTTTTATTCGAGAACGAACTATTTGGCATATTTCAGGTTTCCCATACTAATTCCCTAAAGCAAATGTTAAAACAAACACGGTGTATATCTACTAAATAGAAGTTAAAATTCCCGCTGGGTTTTAAAATTTAAAAGAAGCCCATCCCGCTGTGACCCATTCCTACTCGTTCTCCCCTACGCATAAAGCAACGTTTTTTCGTAAGATAAATACATTAACGTTTATTAAAAAACGCTTTAAGCTTTTTTGCAAATCAATCTATTAACCTATTAAATTTTCATGAACAATAAACATATTATAGCGGTTTGCCATTACAATACAGAAAATGAGTCATGCTCTATTGAACTTTGCGTGCCAAATTTCTAAACTCGAGCTTCGTCAAAGTTTAATTAGTTTTCAGATTCCGTTTCACGAGAAGGAACAAAGATAAATGATTGTTTGGGAAATGCTGTAAACAACGTCAAATTCTGTATTTCCTAGTTGCGAAGGATGCGCACCATATCCGAATTTCATAAATGCTTTCGATCGTTCTGATTCTGTCTGTGTACTTAATAGGATTCAATTTTATTTGTCTTTAGATGATTAGTAGTTGTGAAGTACTGAAATTGCATGTTACATAACTTATGCAGGGTTAAATTTAACCGTAAAATTGTTATTATTAGGGTAAAGCTCAGTGAACTGTACGGATAACGTATGCTTAATTTAGTCTATTCAGTAAATGAATATTGATTACTTTATTAGGATAATAATAAACCTAAGAACAATTTTGGAATTAAAAAGCAAATGTATTTTGTCTAGACTGATTTTTTTTGTTGATTACGCCACAAAAAGATTTCTATCAAATTTTACATTTTTGTAATATTAATATCTGTAAGAAATAGTAAAACAAGAGGGTACAACCTCCTTCATCTTGCTTTTTGTAGCTTCAACTGCAGCACTAACTCTTTACAATTAACAAGAAGCTACCACCTCCTTCATATTATTTCCTGTAGCTCCAACCCCAGTACTAACTTTTGTAGCTACAACCACAATATTAAACACTTACGACGACAACCACATTCATACATTTCGTGGCTACATCAAATAAAGGGTTTTCCAATAAGAGGTGTTATTTTGAATAGCCCGCTATTTCGGTAGATGTCACTTTTGAAGCTATCATTTTTTGACATTTGACAAGTAGAAACTACGCCATTAATAAATATGGAACGATACACGCTTCAACAACGCATTGAAATTATTAAAATTCACTATAAAAATGGTGAAAATTTGGCAGAGACGGTTCGTAAAACTCGAACATTTTTGGGTCACCGTGAAGCACCTTGTCGGACCGCAATACAGAAATTGGTGAAAAAATTCGAGCTCTTGGGACAAGTTAGTGATGTGAAGAATAAAACCCGTGCACGTCGCTCAAGAACAGCCGAGAATATTGCTGTTGTAGCCGAAAGTGTTAAAGAAAACCCAGGTTTGTCCATTCCTCGTCGTTCTTTGGAATTAGCCATTCCACAAACGTCATTACACCGTATTTTGCATAAAGATTTGGGTCTTAAGGCTTATAAAGTCCAGTTAACACAAGAACTCAAGCCGGCCGATCATCAACAACGTCGTGTCTTTGCTGATTGGGTCGTTGAAATGCATGAAAATGATCCAGAATTCCATCGAAAAATCATCTTGAGTGATGAGGCCCATTTCCACCTCGGTGGCTTCGTCAACAAGCAAAATTGTCGGATCTGGGGCTCAGAAAATCCAAGAGTTATTGTTGAAAAGTCTCTCTATCCTCAACGTGTGACTGTTTGGTGCGGTTTATGGTCCGGCGGAGTCATTGGACCTTACTTTTTCGAAAATGAGGCTGGAGCAACAGTTACGGTGACTGGATTGCGCTATCGAGAGATGATTAACGATTTTTTATGGCCGGAATTGGATGGTATTGATCTGGACAACGTTTACTTTCAACAAGACGGCGCTACGTGCCACACAAGCAACGAAACCATTGATCTTTTACGGAAAAAGTTTCCGGACCGTGTTATCTCTCGAAGAGGTGATCACAATTGGCCACCGAGATCTTGTGATTTAACACCTTGCGACTTCTTTCTTTGGGGCCACGTGAAAGAGAAGGTCTACGCCAACAGCCCAGCGTCGATTCAAGACCTCAAAGATGGAATTCGTGAGGCTATCGAGGACATAGGGCAGCCACTTTGCGATTTGGTTATGGAAAATTTCATGAAAAGGATATTGTCCTGTAAGCGTGGTCGTGGTGGTCATTTGCCTGATGTTATTTTCCACTATTAACGGCATACCTTCCTCTTTATAATGAAATAAACATCCGATCATTTATATTAAAAAATGGCACTTTTCTTTGAATATCAAAATAACACCTCTTATTGGAAAACCCTTTATAACACCCCAAAAAGCTTATAATCTCATTGCCTTCAAGCTTGGGCTGTCTTCCACGCTTCATTTTCTCAACGGCTGGCTACAACCGTTCGAGCCTCGTGATGGCCCTCTCGCAAATTTTTCACCTCATAACGATCATTGTAAAGAACTGTCACAACTTCGAAAGACCCTCTTACTTCGGACGTAGTTTCTTACCACACCCGGTATTAACGTCACTAGTGATGAGCACTAACACCAGATCTCCCCTTTTTATATTCGTTTGGTTTTCGACGAACTCTATCATAGTCCTCCTTTTGTTTGGCTTGGTTAGCTGTTATACATTCCTTAACCTTTACACGTAACTGTTTTAAATCAAAACGGCCTAGATTATTCTGAACTTCGGTTAATAGTTTTGCTTCCGTCATAGCTTTGCTTTGTAACCCATTAACACTTCAGTCGGTGTACAATTAATGCTTTTGTTGTACGTCGTATTAAGTGCACTTTAAACATCTTTAGCGTGTATATCCGATGCCGTGGAGTCGCTATCTGCGTTCATTGTACTTAAGGCTTCTATAACAGCCTTATTGTAGCGTTCACATTGTCCATTGCCACCGGGTGTTGCCACCGCATTTAAAACATGTTTTATACTGCAGGCTTCACAAAAGAACTTAAAGGTTCGAGCCATGAATGCACTTCCACAATCACTGATAATTCTCGTGGGTACACCAAATAAACACACGTACTACCGGTTGCACCTTTTGTGTCTACTAACTAACTAATAGAAATTTGTTTTCCTTTGTACTCGTCTCAAATGGCCCTACATGATCAATATGGAGGGTATGGAAAGGCAAAGCTACGTCTTCGATCAGGTGAAACTTCCTCTGTCGTTTTCGCCACAATGTCTATAATATGCACAATTCAAACATGCATTAACACATTTTGTTACAAATTTCTGCATTTTTGGGAACCAATAACTTTCCTGAATACGTTTTATCGTATTTTCAACACCAGCGTGACCAGCTTGATCGTGACATAACCTGCATATCTGCCAACGCACACACTTCGGCACTACCCACGCCGGTAACTTGCGATACACTTTACCGTCTTTTAACACATATTCTTCAAAATACCCTCTTGTTTCACTGATCTTTTCCTTTGCTTGCAATATTGCCCGAATTCTACATAACTGTTTATCTTGCAACTGAGCGGCCAATATCCAGTCTCCTTCGGTGAGATTTATCTGATTCACCTCAACTACTTCTTGCTGATAACGACTTATAGCGTCAACATGAGACATACGAGGGCCCGATCGGTATTTGATATTAAACGTGTACTCTTGGACCTCTAACCACCATTGACCCACGCGTAGTATCAAATCCCTTTTCGTAAATGTCGTACTCAAATTACTACAGTCCGTCACCACAGTAAACTTAAGGCCCAACAAGTACACACGAAAGTATTTTAAAGCAATGTTTTTAACTCATAAGAATGATATTGCCGTTGATCTATCGTAGTTTGCTTGCTATAATATGCCACTACGCGAAACGTATCGTCGTGTTTTTGTAACAAAATCGCACCGAACTCGCATCAGTATGTAATTCTGTATTTAGGTTTGGTTCAAAAATCGCTAACACTGGACGTTTCGTTAATATTTCCTTAATGTGGTCAAAAGCGAACTATTGTTCGTCCATCCAGCACCATGAAACAGCTGTTCGCAACAATTTGCTAATTGGTTCAACTATTCTGGCATAATTCTCGATAAAGTTCCGAAAATAACCAGTTAGTCTCAGGAATTGTCAAACCTCTTTAACATTTTGGGGTTCCATCATACGTACTGCTGCTTCTATTTTCTTTCTTTCAGGCTTTACACCCTTGCAACTAATTTTTCTTTCTAAATAATTGATACTACGTGAAAAGAAGACAAACTTCTCTAATTTCAACGTCAGGTGATATTGTCGTAAAGCCACAAGAACCTGCTGTAATCGTTGTAAGCCTTCGCTCGCATTTAAGCATGATATGAACCAAGAATGCCAAATGCACTGCAACAGTTACTATAACACCCTTACAAACACACACCACTATCACTGCAACCCTAAACCTGCAACCTACGGTCAAAGAATGATAACAGCTCAGCGCACCGTGTGCGCCCGCAGCATTGCGTTAAATATAGCGAAAGCGCACCGTGTGCGTCGTGAGCAGTGAACGTGTTAAGACTGAAAATGAAATCTTAATAAGTTTATGGAGTTAAACGCAAATCGTAGGTAATGAACTATATATTATTATTTTATTTGCAGCTGGTCTAGTTTACTTTTGGCGCAAATTTGAGTTCTGCATTTATTGTATACATATTTAAAAAAAAGGTATACTCGAATTTAGATATTATTTTATCTTTTCTCATTCTTATTAATTAATAGTATTCTGTTAATATTCTTTCTTATATTCAAGACATGGTTTTTTAATTAATTATAATTAATATTGCACATTTGAATGTCAGATCTTTGTTGCCTAAAGTCCATTTACTAAAGGTGCTTATTGCTGATCTTAAACTAGATATATTAACTATTTCTGAAACACGGATTAATGAAAACACTTCTCTAGATGATGTTAAGATTGAAGGTTATACCTTCCTGAAACGTGATAGATTTGGTAGAGGTGGTGGAGTGGGAATTTACGTTCGCAGCACTATAAGATTTTCGGTTATAGATACTACTACGGACATAGAACAACTATAGATTGTCATTCACTTGCAAAATTGTAAGATTGTTGTTGCATCAGTCTATAGAGCACCACACTTTGACTATAAATTATTTTTAAATAAGATTGAAAATTCATATTCTTTGTGTTTACCTTTAACTGATAAAGTTTTTTGTCTTGGTAATTTTAATATAGATTTGCTTGATTATGTAGGTACTCCTACAACGTTCTTTGATGCCTTTTGTAACTCTTTAGGATTTACTCAAATTATAAGCCAACCAACCAGGCTAACGAGATCTACGACAACACTTCTTGATCTAATACTTGTGTCGGGTGCGGATACAGTAAAGGACTCAGGCATAATCTCCTGTTGTTTTTCAGACCATGACATGGTGTTTTGTACTCTCGCCCTTGAAGGTTCAAAGAAACTGAAATTTGTTCATTCATATAGAAACTTTAATGCAATTGATATCGACTCGTTTCAAAATGATCTTAGATTAATTCCTTTTCAAAATATCTTTACATTAAATAATATTAACCATAAAATTGATTACTTTAACACATATATTACACGATTATTTGATAAACATGCTGCAGTTGTTAGGCGTAAATTCACTAAACATGCTGCACCGTGAATAACCTACAACATCAAATTGCTAATGTCACTTAGAGATAAAGCTAAAGCGAGATACAGAAAAAACTAAATTAACAGGACATTGGAATTACTACAAAGAACTTAGAAACTTCGCAACAAATGCAATTCAAAATGAAAAAAGAGCATATTTTAATTAAATTTCGGCCAGAAGCAACAATAGAGAACTGTGGGAAAAACGGAAACATTTAGGTATTGGTAGCAATGAGCAAGTTCAGATTCCTTCGACTTTAAGTAATGTTAATGAAATTAATGATTATTTTGTAAATTGTATTCCAGTTATTGATAATACTAATTCACCAGAACCTTTACGTCTTAATGACGAAGGTACTGATATTAAATTGACTTTCAATGCTGTAAATTGTGATATTGTAAATAAACTTATTGGTGATATTACTTCAAATGCAACTGGCTATGGTAAAATTAACATAAAAATGATTAAGTTATGTTGTCCTTATATTTTACGTTATATTACTCATATACTAAACCATTGTATAGCTCATAGCACTTATCCTAGTCAGTGGAAACATGCTATCATTAAACCTATACCTAAAGTAAAAAATCCCATTGAATTTAAAGATCTTAGACCAATAAGCTTACTTCCCGTGCTTTCCAAATTGTTCGAAAAAATTATATTCACTCAATTATTGTCTTACCTTAATGAACACAATATCTTACCAGAGGTTCGATCGGGGTTTAGGGTTGGTTATAGCTGCACGACTGCTTTACTAAAAGTTTCTGACGACATTTTGACGTCTGTAGATAATGGAAAAATTACTCTTCTTGTTTTACTTGACTTTAGTAAAGCATTCGATACAGTTAACCATGGCATTTTAATAAAGATATTAAAACATATAGGTTTGGGCGAGAGCGCTATACTATTATTTAGTCAATATCTATCAAACCGAATGCAGTGTTTCACTAAACGGTAATACTTCGGAATCTTTGGTGGTTAAACAGGGAGTGCTTCAAGGGTCTATCTTGGGTCCTTTACTGTATTCTATTTATACTTCTGTGCTTATTAAAGAAATTAGTGGTTGCTCCGTACATGTCTAGGCTGATGACACACAACTTTATTACTCATT
Source organism: Ignelater luminosus (assembly GCA_011009095.1). Taxonomy (NCBI): domain Eukaryota; kingdom Metazoa; phylum Arthropoda; class Insecta; order Coleoptera; family Elateridae; genus Ignelater; species Ignelater luminosus. The sequence goes on along the minus strand of VTPC01090176.1, from coordinate 348,430 downwards.
CTGTCCGGCAGTTGGTTACAAGGTAATCAACTAATTAATTCTCAATTGCAATTCATTTACGAAGCATCCACTCAATTGTGTTTAAAAATTAATCTAAATAAATCTGCTGTCTTGATTTTCGGTAATAAGAATATATGCAACATAATTCCTTTATTAAATATTTACAAGAATAATGAAAAGATTCCTATTTTGAATCAAGCTAAGAGTTTAGGAATAATCATGGATAATTCTTTCAGATTTAAGGATCAAATATCTAACTACATCTCTAGAGCTTATCAGAATTTACGTAAAATTTTTCCTCATAGATCTAGTTTAAATATTGAAACAAAAAAACGTCTCTGTGAAGCATTCGTATTGTCTCAGTTTAACTACTGTGTTCCTGTTTACCATGCAGCATTGGATAATGTTACCTCGGGAAGAATAAAAAAAGTTCAGAACTCATGCTTAAGATACGTGTATGAGATCAGGAAATATGATCATATAAGTCATAAGTTCGTTGATTCTGGTTGGCTATCAATGGAGAATAGACGTATTTTACAGACATCATGTCTTCATCAAAATATAATAAAGTACAAGCATCTACCCTATTTATATAACAAAATAACGTTTAGAACTGATTGTGCCGCACTTCACGCACCCCCGGTATGCGTCCAAAGGTACTCAACATGAATACAACTCAGTACTAGTCGTAAATTGCGACGATCGTGCTGACCTAGCGATGAAATAGGATGTGCATGTGGTGAGGGTGAAGATAATGCGGAACAGGCACTGTTTGATTGTAGATTAGAAACGCGAGGTAGAGAACTAGGTAATAAAAATTTAGTTAAAGTAGGATATAGGTGGCCAAAGAATATAGATGAGGCAGGTCAGTTAAGCAAAACGAAGGAATGGTGGGTGGAATTTAAACGTTTTGCAAAAAAAAGTAGATGGGTTAAAACTACCAACGCGTATTTAATCTTCTAGATAGGCATAGGCCGTTGAGGTGACCGACTCACCTCTTTTGCCTTGACCTCGTCCTTATCAATTTAAAATTGATCTATAGAGTTCAAACCTGAGACTATCTGTCTAGCTGACGCGCCAGAGTAATAAGGGAGCTATGGGGCTTCTAAGGATGCGGGGCTTCTGGCTAAAAGAGCTAGACGCCTTGCCCGGCACAATTATGCGGGCTTTTCGTCATGTAGATACATCTCGTTGCCGACTCTGATATGTTAGGCTTGGTATCCGGATGAAGCGATAACCCAGGCCACTCGGGCCAGTTGGCGAAAGACAGACGAGAAGTGTCTGGGGTGAGAAACTATGATTAATAAAGATGATGGGTGTAGAGGTGTGGCAAAGGAGATGTGGTTGACCATATCGAGAGCCTTCTTTCAATTTACATAATAGGATAGGCGAAGGAAGTAGTACGGTAGAGAAACTCTCTAGGGCTCGGTGTATCTTCCTTTTTAATAATAAATAGTATATAGGATCAGAGGGGAAAGGGTTGGCGGGTTCATTTTTGATATGCTATATTGGAGACGGTGAGATGAATCAAATTTTAATTGAGCATGTTTATTTATTTCGATTAAAGTTATTAGAATAGAAGTATAGTAGAGAATGTAATATCAGCGAAATATCGCATGATGGCACGTTTTCTACGACGTTAAACGTTATCCTAATTGGATCTGGTATAATCTAAATTTAAATGCCCTAGTGACCCTTTCATCCGATATTACTTCCAATTACAGCGTCCACTAAATAGTCTTCTGGTATCTTGATCTTCAAGAGTTTTAATTTAGCGAGTTTATCTAAACAGTACTCGCCTAGTTCTTGTCCGGGACGAGCTTCATAATTTGCAACTTCTTTCGATAATCTCAAGAATGGTAACGGTTTATGGAATTGTTACATTAAAGCGCGTTTCGTCTCTCCACTTTACACTTAAGGTCTCTTGATTATCGTACCAGCGTCGTGCCAGTCTTCTCAGTCGATTGACTACAATCCTTACTATCGATGCACCCTTTCAATCGTAGTATTGTGCAATGTTGTCCACCCTAGCAACCCAAGCTTCAATAGTTATTTCACTCGTTTGCGGATCGAACAACGGGATAACAGTATCGTCTCGCATACTCAAATGCTCAAACCGTGGTTTTCTGTTCTCAATTTTTCGCAAACGCTTCTTCAATCGTCTCACTTTCCTCTTCGCATTACAATCACTACTTGAACTTGAACTGCTAGAACCACTTGAAGAAGAACACACCCTTTTCGAAGCTCTTACTAAAAATAAAAAAGTGGTGGAAACAAAAATATTTTCTTATTTCAACCTAAAATTCTTTAATCCTTAACTAACCTGAATATCATTTTAATAAACTAAACTTGAACTCTCTCAAATAATCGAGTAGTAGGTAAAATAGGAAGGCAATAAATTACGAAAAACAAGAAACGCAAATTACTTATTTAACACCAAACCTACACAAAGCAGTGTTAATTTTTTATAGAACGAAATTAAAACTCCAGCACATAAACCTCCTCCTACACGTTATCAACAACGAAACTTTAATAACCTAAAAGCAATTTCCAAGTTTTCACATTCACTTTATAGATATTTAAATTATTGATTTAAATGTTTTGCGTTATGTTTTTTTTTAAAATGTAATACAAGAACCTGGCAAAAATTAATTAAATTAAGATTGAGAAATAACAGCTCATTCATTTGTTTACTGATCCTGTTCGTGACGTATTCCGCGTTTAAAGGATATGGCTCGTGAATTCCATTGAAGCAGAATGTAATTTTCAAAGTCAACAGTCGTGAAACGGTTGTTAGTAAATCCACGAAATTTCTGCACCAAAAATTCTTTTTTTGCCAATTTAAAGATTTTAATAAAAGTGGCATCGTAAACCCACCAGATGAAAGCGTGGAAATGAAGATCTAATCCTTTTAACGTTTTTATATTTTTTTTCAATTTCTTTTATTGAGTTTTTCTTTACATTTTCCTGGTTATTTCTATATAAATAAAGAATCTTCTAAATGGAAAAACATTGCGGTTAGAATCTGGTTCACGCTGTTTGTGAAATTATTACAGCACGTGGATACCTATAAAAGTGCAATTTATAAAAGTCGATCATAATTTAATAAAATGCGCCTATAACTTTAATCACAAGTATATAAAAATAAACTAACAACTTTACAAAGTACAGCAGACACTTCAAGTTCAATGCTGTAAAAGTGTAACAACTGCAATAAAGTAGTAATTGTGAAGAATGACCTGAAAAGTTTCAATGACGTAACATAACTCAAACTAACCATGATTAAAACCAATTATTCTTGTTCGAGAAACTACAAACTATAATCTACAACAGCTGTATCTTTGTGAGAAATGTAATTCTTGCTTTTTCTTTTAAATAAAAATCTGACAAAAACAATAGAAAACAAATAACTGGGAATTGTCCAAAGTTAGCAGAGAAAATCCTTAAAATTGGGCCTTAATAGCTGTTTCAATAATCGCTTTCTAACGCTTCCTATTCAATACAATTAAGCCCATCTTCATAATCAATAGGTTATGTTTGAATTTTTTAAAGTCCCGCCACAATACAATTTAATTAGGTTGGTACGAGAAACGTCTTTGCAATCTTGATGTCTAATATTATTTTTGTCAAGTAAATTTTCTTACATTATGGTCAGATCTGCAATTTGATCTGAATAATAATCTAAATAAATTCAAAATTGTTAATTTGTAGGGTTCTTTTATTTAAATCGTCCTTTTTAAAAAACTGAAACGGTCTGGAATCCAGTTAACTCTCTCTGTTGATTCATTTTGTAATCATTACATTCTAATCAGTATTGTTCAGATATATCCTTCGAGGAAGCCTGCAATCCATAGAGGGTGCGTCTCCAGGTGGGGGATAAGAGAAAGCCCTCATCGGTTTCACTGGAGGGTAGGTGGGAAATAAAATACCACCCGCGGATCAAACAGGAGGGATAGACGGGACTCTTAAGCTGTAGAAAAAGCAACCCATCTAGGAGAAGGATACTCCAGGTTGGGGGTTAAGTGATCGAGATAACTCCCCGTTACTTATAAAAAACAAAAAATGTTAAGCAACCCAATACCGAGCCTCGGAACAGGGCGGATAAATGGAAACGAACGCGGCTCAGAAACAGGACAATGATTTTAGGAAATTGGATTGTGCAAGGCCTCTCAACAAAGACGAACAAAATAATACACGAAATGGATAGAACGAAAGGAGATGTAGTAGTGATCACTGAAACGAAGTAAAAAGGAATAGGCTCAGAATATGTAGGAAAAAATGATCACTTTTATAGTAGTGTACCAAAGGATAAAAGAGTTGGACAAAGAGTGTCTATATTAATCAATAAAAAGTTGAGAAGATTTACCACCACATGGGAAGCGATAGACGAAAGACTTGAACTTGAACATAAAGAGGTATAAAATAAGAATTCTCGGCGTTTATGCAATAAACGATGATGATTTAGTTGCAATAAAAGATTTCGTCTTTGAGAAGCTAAATAACGTACTAAGAATCGGAAACACAAAAGAATTGATTATGGCAGAAGATTCTAATGGTAGAACGGCAACAAAAAGACAGGACCCAGTTGTTGGAAGTTTTGGTGAAGACCATATCAACGATAATGGTCTAAGACTAATCGCAAACGACCAGGAACTTAAGATCAATGTCATTACGAGACAAAAAACAAAGGTAAAAGTAAATGACGTCAGAGTCTATAGAGGAGTTACATGAAAAAGCGACCACTATTTTCTCAAGACAAAAATTGTATTGTTACCAACCAGAACGCCAAAAGATGAGCAATAGAAAGAAAAACCAAATAATAATGATAATAATAATAATAATCGCCTTTATTGCAAATAAAAAGAAAAATATAATATCTGTAGCTTCCTTGTGAAATCTAGCCACTGGCTACTCTATTTAACCAGGGGACTACACAAAATATATAAAAATAGCACATAAAGATTAACTTAAAGATTAATTTAATTTGTTCTGATTTAGGTAGTTAGACATACGCATGGTGGTTATTGCAGACTCAAAAAATAATTTTTTAAGGAGCTTTTAAATCTATTTAGATCAAGGTTTTTTATGTGAGAGGGAATCGAGTTATATACTGAGACAGCATTATAAGTAAATCTTCTGCGAAACAAGGTTGTTGAATGCTGTGGTATTGTGAGCATACCTTTATTACGAATGTTTGCAGAATGAACTTGAGACCTAATGACCAATCTATCAGAAAGGCTAGCAGATGGCTGCATGGAAGTTAATAGTGCATGTGTATATGAACCCAACTGGTATTTCCAACGATTTTCCATTTTCAACCATTTGAGCTCGCTAATGCTATTAGATACATGATCGTATTTCCGTAAATTGCAGATGAATCGACAACACCAGTTTTGAATTTTCTGTATGCGATTTTTATCATACATTTCTAAACAAGGACCATAAATAAAATTGCAATAATTAAAGTGCGACAAGACTAAAGATTCTGTAAGCATTTTCTTTTGAGTAGAGTTTAAAATATCCCGATTTGCGTATAGTAATTTTAATGAGGAGTAAGTTTTTTGCAATAGTTTTGTAACGTGTAGCCTAAAACTTAGTTTAGTGTCTAATAAAATACCGAGATTTCTTGCAGAGTCGACTACTGGTAAAAGTTCGTTATCTATATTTATGCTGAAATTTAAATCTGGTGCTGTAATATTTTTTTTGTTACCAAACACTAATAGTTTTGATTTACTCGTGTTAAGTTTCAGGTTGTGTTGCATTGAAAGGTGTTTAATAAGAGTAAAATCACTGTTGATGTCTTCATAAGCTTGAGCTCTATCAGAAAAGTTAAATGATTTATATATTTGCGTGTCATCAGCATACGTCTGAACATTACAATGCTTCAAGGAATTTAAAATATCACAAGTATGTATAATAAATAACAGAAGCCCTAAAATAGACCCTTGAGGAACACCGGAAGTTAATGAATATGATTGGGACAGTTGCTCAATAATTTTAATTATCAAACTCCTGTAGGATAGATAGGACTTTATTAAGTTGTCTGCCGTATTAACAAACCCGTAGTACTGAAGTTTTGCACACAGAAGATTATGATTTATTGTATCAAAAGCTTTAGAGAAATCGAGCAGTACGAGGACGGTTTATCATATGCCTATCGGTTGCGCTTATAATATCATCCGTGACAGTAGCGAGAGAATCAGCAGTACTAAGACCCTTTCTAAAACCGGATTGATATACGGATAGTATATTGTTGTTGTTAGAAAAGGCATATATTTGTTTATATAGTATCTTCTCAAAGATTTTAGAGATAGACGGTAAAATGCTAATTATTCTTAAGTCAGAGTAACTACTTGGGTTAGAAACTTTAGATAGTGGAAGACCAATGGCCTCCTTCCACACCGATGGAAAGTAACAGAACTCAATGCAACAATTAATGATGTGAGTAATATATTTATCGATAAAAGGACTACAATATTTTAGCATTATGAGCGTGATATTATCAGAACCAAGAGCGTTAGATTTAAGACTAAACAGAGTTTTATGCATCTCTTCTATTGAGGTAAGAGAGAAATCAAAAGTTTGATTGCTGAAGTGTCGATTATTTTGATAATACTGCATTTGTGTATCGCAGTTGGAGGTTGAAGATTGAACAAAAGAGCTAAAATAATTTCCGATCGAGTTAGGGTTAGCTAAGTTACTTGGCACTGTACGTTGCTGTGAAAAACGTATATTTAAATCAGATAAGGCAGACCACATCTTACGCAAATTATTTTCCGTTGCGAGTGAATTAAGATAAGCCCTTTTTTTACGACGAATGGATGATACCGTAAAATTCCGAAGTTCTTTGTACCGATTCCAGTCCGAAGGGAGCCTAATACGCTTATATTTCCTCAGTGCACTGTCACGCTTCTTCATGATTGCCTTTAAATTATCTGTTAGCCAAGGGGCCCTAGGCTTAGTTACCCGTGCCTCCTTAACAGGTGCATGTTTATCAAAAACAGCTAAGATAAAGGCCATGAAAATGGAGATTTTATTATCAATGTCATTCTCGCGAATCATTTGTTGCCATGGCAAAGACTGCAGATCTAATAAAAATAGATTATAATTAAAGCTATGAAAACATCTAAATTTTACAATTTTAGGTTTAAATTTGTTTGTCTCTATCTTTAAATCACAGAAAACTGCTGTATGATCAGAAATTTCATTAGCTTCGATTGTACCTGAATTACTAATAATTAAATTACCGCTAACAAAAATATGGTCTGTAAGGGTGCTGGACGTATTCGAGAAGGTCCATTTAGTATTTGTGTTAGATCGTATGAGTTAAAGCATGTGTTTACTGGATTATCAACATTAAAAGAAATTTACATGAAAATCGACCAAACAAAGAAAGTCATCAACTGTGGGTGTAATAATAGACATCTCGTCCAAATTATTTACGAAGTTATTTATGCAGTTACCGGATGGTCTGTAAAGTACCCCAATAGCAATAGCTTTCGCGTTCATTTTGATCTTAACAAATAAGTATTCAATATCATTGTCAACTGAAAAATCGAGAGAAATTTCTTCACAGTTCAGGTCAGCCCCTACATATATGCCTACTCCACCCCCTCTGCTACCTCTGTCCTTTCTAAAAAACTGGTATCCAGGTATGAAAACTGTTTCTTCAACCACATCCTCTAACAGCCAGCTTTCACTTACAGCAAAAACATGGAAATTATTGTAATTAATTAAATTTACTAAAGAATTGCAACCGTTAACAATAGACCTTACATTTAAATGTCCGATTTTCATGATATATCTATCTACCTAAAACAGATAAATGATGAGACGATTAAAACAAACAAGTAATTAAACAAAAACGAAAACTAATAAGAAAGAAAAATTTATGTATGTATTATGGGTTATCAACGTGTAATTAAACACAAACGATGAAAAAAAAAGAGAAAAAAGTATTCTTCGTGGAAAAGCATTCTCCAACTGTTACTTAATGAACGCAAATATTATATTTTATTTAGATCATCAAGTGTGGTCGCTCTGGAAACATTGTTATCTTTTTTTATAAAGATGAACCCATCCCTGACTTTTTATCAAACATTGATCTAGCTTCATATAGTACTGAAAGACGAGCCCTAGTTAGATCCTCTTGGATAATTATTCCGGATCCCTTCAATTTACTTTTACTGTTTAGGATCATCTGTCTATTGCGATAACTGGCAAACTTTACTATTATAGGCCTGGGTTTATTTATATTAGCATTTCCACCTGCAACAAAAGATTGTATACGACCTGTTCGATGTGACCTATCAATCGCTGATAAATCCATATTTAGTTTTAGGTTGTTATTAATTAAATTTAATACTAATGTATCTGTTGATTCTCCCTGAATTTCTGTGAAACCAAATATTCGTAGACAATTACGTCTAGAGTACTGCTCGTAATCGTCAAGTTTTTTTATTTAATTTCGTATTTTCTTGGGTTATTTTTCTTAGTTCTTCTTCTAATTTTATGATCTTTGCATTTTGAGTTTTAAATAAATCCTCCATGGCTGTGTCAACCGCTTCATGCACAGACTTTGCAACGGTTTCCTTAAAGATATTGTTGCATAGAAAACTTTTAATTGTGTTATTAATTATATCTTGGATTTCTTCCTTTTCCACACGTGTTAGGATTTTGTATATAGCGGCCACACTATCTTACACTATAATATAAATATTTTTCTTATTTACTGCTGTACACAATTACACTCGATGCATGTGCTAAACCTAAATCCCAGAGAACTAAGATACAATATAAATAGTATAGACCAGGAAAGCACAAAAGCACTGTATAAAAATAGACAGCGCAATAAACTGATACAAACCCATTTTGAAACAACAGAAGCTATGTTTGAATATATAAAACACTGCATACACGAAGCGGCAAAAGAAGCTTTAGGAAACCTCAGAGAAAATACAAGTAAAAAACCATATTGGTAGGATGAAGAAATCGAGAACGAGATCACAACCAAGCGAAAGAAATCTGAGAAATATCTCTCATCAAAAAGTAGTAGTGACAAAATAGAATATAAAAAATCACAAGCAAAAGTAAGAAAAATGATCTGTAGGAAAAGGAATGAATCGTGGGAAGTTAGCTGTCAAAAAATAAACATGTATGTAGCAGGCCAAAAAAGTTTCGTAAGCTGGGGACTAATAAATAAAATACTGTAACGTGCTATCTCTCGAATCTACTAGAAAAGTCTCGAACGGACTCGGCATTGCTGGTCGAATATACCTGAGAAGTCTGGAACAGTCCGACCGTCGAATGTGCGAGAAAAGGCGCGAACCTTCTAGGCTCATCGAGAGGAACGAGGAAACGTATATAAGCGGTAGCATGAATAGAGCCAATTAGTTCTGCAGTAAATAACCGCGTGTAGTTACAAACGAAATAAATGTAATTAGTGATAAATAAATTATTCTGTACATAAACAAATAAATAATTTAGTGTAAATAAATATTGGAAATAAATTGTAATAAACTAAGTAAAAATAAATATCTAAAATAAATAGACGTTTTTATTAAAACGCAACAATACGAAAAGAAAATAAAAAAGACCTAATGTCACCCATCACACTCTAAGAAGCATGGGACAAGCGTTTTTCAGAATTGATAACAGAGAGTAAAACAACATTTATGAACTATGAATGTACAAGAGAAAACATTAATTAAAATAGAGAAAACAGAAGTACAAAGATATGCAGAGAATTAAAAAGTAACAAGGCAGCAGGACCGGTAGAAATTGTACCAGAATTGACCAAATATGGGTCGGAAAAACTATATTTATATCTCGCAAAACTATTTCAAAGATGTATAGATGGGGAAGACACCCCTCAGGAATGGAAAATTGCACAATCAGGACCAAAGTCGATCTATGAAAATTATCGAAATATATCCGTTACGGCTACAATAGGCAGAGTATGCGGACATTGAAGGAGGAACACGCTGGTTTTCGAGTAGGCAGATCGACGGTTGACCATCTATTCGCTATCACACAGGTGATTGAAAAGAAACCGACGTTCAACCAAGAAGTACACATTTTATATGTAGACTTAAAGATAGCAACAAGATCTGATACTTCAAAATAGAACAACAACTAAAAAGTGCTCCCATTACAAATATTTAGAACAAAAAAATAACAAACAATGGAACGCTAAACGAGGCACTAAAAGATAGAAATACAGAGAGTAGAATTGCCATCCGTACAATGTGTACTATGGAGTAAGAATATATCGAAAGAACAAAAAACGAATTTACAACACCATGATAAAAATCATAATGACATATGGAAGCGAAGTATGACAAATCAAGGACAGGTCAGAGAAATTACCTAACGTAACGGAGATGGACTTCTGGCGAAGGTCTGCAAAAATATCGCGACTGGAAAAAGTAACAAACGGCAGGATAAGAGAGATAATGGGCGCTCCCAATACCATTACAAACGAAATAAGAACCAAACAATTGATATGGTACGGACATGTGCAGCGAATGAGTAAAAAACGTTTACCGAAACAAATACTGCAATGGAAACCACGTGAGAGAAGAAAAGAATCTCAGAGCGAATAGTTGTGTTTTCATTGTTAGTTTGTTTTGTGTAAAATTTTGGTAACTTTTCTTGAGCAATTTTTGATCAAATACTGAAGTTTGTCTATAGGAAAACATCTTTTGTTTAACTTCCCTAGTATTTTCTTGGAATTATTCCGGTGATTCCACGCATCTATAAATGGGTAAGGTATTCGTTTTGGATTAATATCGTCTTAAATTAATGTCGATTTTTTTCTCAAACTATCGGGGAGGTCCCGAGAGATACAAAACCTTGGTAGGATTCTGCTGGAATTTGTGTAATGGTAAAATCTTTGAGCATTTCAAAATTGGAAATCATTCGATTGCGCAACATTGAAAATCTTTCACGGATGTAGTCTCCCAGGATAAACTGGCATTTGTACTTCTTATTTAATTCTTTTTATTAGCTTGAATAACTTGAATCAGTCTTTCCAGACTTTTTTGTAGTTTGAACATTTCTAAGATTGTGCTTGTTAAACTATTTAGAAATTGTGGTTAAGTTATCGAAATCAAGTCGAGTAGTATTAAGCAAATTCTATAGTCTGACGACGTCATCTTGTTCATTTTTCCTTTAATAAATTAAGAAATAGAACTTTAAACTTGAGAACTAGTGCTTTTTTTTCTATAATGCATCTAGGAACTGAAATATAATAAAATTTGGCTGGCTTTTCACTATTGTTTTTTTATTTATCATACCACACAACAAGACTGCGATTTATGCCGGTTTTTGTTCTTTCCCGAAATTTTCTTAAAAGATAGCATTGAATAGTATTAGTATTTTTTGATCATATAATTGTAATTGTGTCGCAGCGTGAGAATTTTGAAAACGTTTATTATGAATCAATTTCAGATGCTAAAACCATTTTATATTCTAAAACAAAAACGTGATACAATGATACTGGGGCAATTCAAAAGAATGGCCTAGAAAATGCAAAATCAAGTACATCACTTGAAAAAGGCACTGTACGTTTAGTTAATTTAAATCTATACGACTTTCTACCATAACCTTTCCTAACTTTGATGGTCTCTGTGAACCGCGGTTAGAGTTCAGACACTCCGCTGAATCTCATACATAGTAATTCAAATATAAATAACAACCAAAAGTTTCTTTATTTAAAGGCTTGTTTGCAAGGTTTTTCTTTGTGGTTTAAAAGTAATATCTTTAAATTACCAACGCAGACTCAACGCCGCTCTGTTGAACCGTCCAAAAGCTTTTAAAAGCTACAATGTAGAGTAGCGATTAGTGATAGTCCATCTCAACTGTTCTGCTGACGATACATGTACTTTTGATATACCCAGTTTCCTGTAGTTTACTTTTAACCTTCATAGCAGTAGTAGTAGCATGAGAGTGTATTAAATGTAAACGAACCTTTTACAATAAAAACTTTATTTTTCAAAAAAATCAGAGTTTTTACTATTTTTCTACATAATCACTCATCTTATCTATAGATGTTTTCTAGCGGATTGCTAATTTTTTAATGCCGTTTTCAAAAAATAAAGGAGACGTGTCATAAGCGCACGAATTGTTCCACCTCTTTATTGTTTGTGAAGCGCCTTTTACCAAGAGCTTCCTTGAGCGGCTCAAACATATGGATGTCACACGGTGAGAGGTCTGGGCTGTAAGAAAAATGTTTAAGAGCATTCCAATGCATGTCGGTCAATTTCTATTGGGTTAAAGCTGCAGTATGGGGTCTCTCATTGTCACAGTTGTAGGTAGCATTTATTGTCCGAACGAGAAAATCGACAAAGAAGACGCCTTTGGAGTCTCAGAACACAGTTGCTAACACCTTCCTCGCAGATAACCGTCCACGGGATATGTTTTCAACACCCTCATGTCTTTTCTTGAACTCCCTACACCAATGCTTCTCTAGGGGCAATGAAAGAGCACTTCCCCTGAACTGTGCGAGTAAACGACGATGAATTCCATCCGCACTGGCATTTTCACTGACAGAAGATTTGATAATCTCACGTTATGCGGTGGAGGAAGACACCTCTCTCTCTCGCCCATCATGAAGGCAACTGAAGAGGAACCGAGGTAAGACACCAAGATAGTTGCCCTTTTCCAGACACCCTTCCCCACCGACCACAGACACCTGTAAGTGCGTATTTACAAAAGGCTCGTTTGTATTTAATCCATCTTCTTACAACTTCTTAATGCCTAAGCAACGTTGTCAGGAAAGTCCCGGTCCCACAGGAAGGACCCTTTTTGATATTTCGAATTCTACTTCCAACACCAGATTATTCCCATCACCCGATCCAAGCTCCAATCCGAAACTCTCCCAACCTAAACAGCAATAGGATCTCGCACTTCTTTTCACGTAAAGTCCTCCTCCTCCTCTTACAACAACTCCGCATCCCACCCCGACCTCGTACTCCAACTTGCTCCTGACAATCTCTTCATCCCAATCTATTCCAACTCCTACGCCACAGTGACTGGAAACTTCACCACAATCACCAGACCATCCCCGTCTCCGACGGAGACTATTCTCTGACGTCTATTATCCCCAATCTACACTTTCTCTTCTCCTCTCGCGCGCAGATGGACATCACATCCTCTGCTAAGTTCAGCCCTTTAAACTGGGATTTCGTTCAGGAAAAAAGGCAAACTGCAAACGTCAGGCTAGCCTTGAATTTTCTCCAGTCTCCAAAGAGCAGTTGCCGCTTCCAACTATCGAGTCCACACCTGCTGGTTTCTGAACTACCTCAAGCTCAGGCCAGTCTCAAGTCTTTCTCCAGACTTTTCAAGCGAATCTCTTCTTTTTGAGTCACCGAGGTGACGGACTTTAGCAATGAAATTGTCCGGGTGTCTTTCCCACAGGACAACCAGCTCGATTTAGTTTTACACACAACTCCCTCAGACCCAGTGATTTCGCTCCTGAACTTCCGACCTTTTCTAGCGTTTTCCGTGACGTCGATTTTAACCTCTCAAGGAGGAGTTGGAAACGGAGGGCAACAATCTCACACAGCTGTAATGTATACGTTCTAAAGCCAAGAACCTCGAGATGCGTTTGATACGGGTGGTCATTGCCTGCAAAAAGTCTTTTGATACGCTTCTGACCCAAGGGCTCAAGTATGTGCCATCACACCTATTCGCCAAACCGGTTCAGTGCGCCAAATGCCCTAGACTTGACCACACCACCTCCAACTATGGTATTTGTGGAGCTCTCCATCACCTGCTGACTGCAAAACCGCTACTAAATCCAAATGCTACAATTGTGGAGGGGAACATGTAGCGTTTTTGTTAAAATATCCCAACCGTCCTTTCGAAACTACCACTCCCCTCGAACTTTCCCAGGGCTCTGACCTTTCTGATGTCCGTAATTCCTTCCTTTTTCTTATCACTTCCTTCTTAAACTTATTTCCCACACAGCGAGAATATATCGTGAGATTCCTGCCTCCACTCGTTTAATGCATCTTTTGCAGGTAACTGGTTATATTTATTCTTTATTAACCAGGTCTAAATCCTCCTTTCTTCTTTCTCTTTCTACCAAATCCTATAATGGCTGATATCGCGAATGTCTATGGCTGGAGCCGCAAACGCTTGCTCGTCGACGATCTAATTTTCTTCCACGAAATTAGCGTTCTTTCCTTAACCGAAACTTATCTAAAACAAACTCAATCCCTTACCCCTACAGGCGCACTTAGACGGGCGGCGGAACCTTCCCCCAGAACATTCCGACCTCCACTGTTACCCAGCCTCCCTGAATACTTTTGATGGTCCCTCCAGTTGTCTTACCTATGCATCCCACCCAATTCCCTAAAGAATGTTTTGAGTCAAGACGCGCCAAATACAAATTTAGGTTTACACCAGCCATACTCAATGCCATCCACCTTTCTCTTCAACTAGCTCTCCATAAACTCCAGATCACACTTCCTTGCACCAATCCTGCTCTTCTATCTCCGTTCAACTACATCCCATTATCGACAAGATTCTGCCTTTCCTTTTGTTTGAAATCCAGAAAAGTCCACCAACAAGAACATTTGGATTGAACCGTTTTTATCACTATTGTCCGAGCCTTACTATTTTTCCTTTTATCCGCTGACTCGGCGTGCGGCATCACCTTCACTATTCTCGCCTCCACTCTGCGCGAGGCTTGCTTGGTGCTCTTATTTCCAACCTATACGTGCTTCTGGCACTTCTGGCCTCGGTGCGACACTCCTTTAACTAAATACAGTATCACTGAAGAGGAGGTTTTCCTTACCGCTCCAACGCTTCGGTGGATATGAAAACTTTGATTTTATTGATTGATTAATCTACTGAAGGGCTATCTATAAACGGTTAGCAAATAAATAATCGGTCCTGTGATTCAAGATGATTTGTCTTCGATAGTAATTCGATTCAGAAAGCACTCCTTTGTTGTATCTGCTGATATACAAAAAACGTATAGACAAGTATTGGTCGAATCTGGGCAGCTTGATCTGCAAAGAACAAAGATATTAAAGCGAGGTTGTTTTGGATTTAAAAAAAATGAATCTTTAATGATATTAGAATGTTCACTGAAATATTCAGAACAGACTGGCTTTTTTCAATCTTACAATGTAATTCAGACTGTAACGACACGGTGTTATGAATTCGATTCTTTGGTTTTCAAAATAAACTTCTCACCTTCTAACCAACTTTGTTGTAAAGAAGTCTATTTCATTTACAATATTATAAATCTTTGACTTTCTTGGTCTTTTAGGTCCATCATATTTATAGCAAAACATGCCTCACAGAAATTATGTACAAGAGAGTTTTCTTAGAATGAGATTTTGCTAGATAACATTTGTAGATCTTGGTCTCGGTTACAAAAAGAATTTAAAGAACTTCATAATTTAAGTGTTTCATGTCATGTTTTATGTTGTAATCCAAATGTAACTGCATAGATTTTCAGATGCCTGTGAGCGTGGTTACTTAAGATCAACTAATGACGAAGAAATGATTTATGTTTATCTCTTTAAAAATCTTAACAGTACCTAGACTTGAATCTTATCTAAACATTTCGACTAAGTTTTTAGAGCTCTATATTTGAATTTTAGTAGTTGTACTTTTTGGTCTGGCTCTACCATAGTTTTTAGTTGGTTTAAGACTTCTATAAAATTACTATAAATCTTTGTAGGAAATCGTCTATCAGAAACTAGAACCGACTAAAAATAGGAATTGGCGTCATGCACCGTCTGTTCTAAAAATTCTGCTGACGTTATTTCACGTGGTTTACATCCCAATAAGTTAAAGTCTTGAGATTAGTGGTGGTGGCATGAAATTCCTCTTAAGCGATTCCAACACTTGGTCCATGTCCACAATTAATACATCCAATAGTTTGCCGGAATTAAAAAAAGCTTCGCTGTTTTCCCAAGCAGCACACTATATTATAGTAATATTTTCAAGGCGTCCATTTAACTAATCTGGAGAATTAGGATTTTTCTGCAATTTGCTGCAATGTAATTTTCAATTTAATAATAAAAGAGCTGTAACGTGTAACTACTTTGTAGCACACGACGTGGCTATTAGTGCTAGTAATAATGAGCTAATGGTTTAAGTTGAAATACCTATTTGAAAATATAATATTAACATACTCAAATATTTTAAAATACAAATCAACACGATAAAAGATAAGACGTTAATTTGCAAGAACATATTAGTCGTAGGAGACAAGGTTAATTTTAAAAGGGTCATTGGGATTTTGCGTAGATAAGGAAGGGACAGCCCCGGGAAATCCTTATATAACATTTAACCGATTTGGAAACAAGGCAAATACTGACAAACACTGAGTCGATGACCTCTTAATTTGCAGATTCTGTTTGTATCAGAGGAATGGGTCTCTTCCTGTGCACTGCTTGCTAATCAGACATAACAACGGCAATTTGACAAAATCGGAAAGCTAGTTAAAGGGAAACAAAACAAGCTTTATCTAAATCGACTAATTATTAGTGAACTTGGATATTATTAGTTTCATTAATTAGTCGTTTTGTTTAAAAGCAACTTGGTCGTAGAGAAAATTTAAATTAACAATTAACTGTGTTGATGTACACTTTGCGGTCAGTTTGGTGCACAACAAAAAATTCATTGAGCAATCTAAATTTCATAAATGAATACTATTTTGCATTTATCATGAAATTGTTTTATAAAATATACGTAACTAGTAACTTTTAATTTTTTTTATTGTACTTAAGAGATAAAGACTTTTCTAGTTACAGGAAACTTTCTAGAATTAATTTCTTTATTCAAAGAAAGTCTAAGTAAGCGTAAGAGTTTACTGGATCAAGTACAAAACAAGCAATTAAACGAATAACTCAGCAGGATTGTCTTTGTGTGTATATAATTATCGATTGACTATAAAACCATTCAACCTTAGGCTACATCAACATAAACTTTGAGTATTAGTTAGCCGTTATCCTTAGACTTGAACGTTTATTTTGTGAAGTTCTAAAGGGCTTTACATCTAGTTCTATCTTTGACTAACTAAGTAGTAAGTGTACCCAAATAAGGTAAATTAAGGCAAACTAAAATATACAAAGTTTAATTGTTAATAAATCTAGAAGTGTTTTATTTAAGAAAGGCGTTTGGCAAAAGCAATCTTGTCTAGTTATAACTTATCTGTTAAATGTTCTAATCGTAGATGTTTGTGCATATAATTCACATACACTTCATTCTCTCACGTGTAATTTATTGATTAGCAAAAAGGGTTTTACGTAACGTAACTAACAGATCTATTTCAGTTCCAAATAACAATGTCTACAGATGTCTTTCAAATTCCACGTGTTTTATTTATTCATGAAATTTTAAAATCATTTATTTAGCTCTTCTAGAAATACACATTCCTCTAAGTGGAGAGAGTGCTGTTAGAAATCGGCTTATCGAATTTTGTTCTTCCAAAAATAAACTCATGAATACCATATTAACCTACTGTGTTTCTAAAAACTTTGGGTAGGTTTTCGTTGGTTTTTTATAAAAAAATTAGTCTCGACTCGTTGAGGGCAAGGGTTGATAGACTACTTTCCTTAATGAAAATTATTTTTGATTTTGTATCATATAAAATATTACCCGATTTTTGTCAATCTTTATTATGTTAATTAACTGCTGCGTTATCATTTATTTGTTTAAGTTCTGGATAATCTGTAGAGCGTTTTAATAATTCAACAATGTTCAGAGAGCCCTTTTTAACATTGCTTTAATCATCAAAATCTGCCTTTGATTTCGAGTTTTGCTGTATACTTTTACTTTTAGAACATATGTCTTAAGGTTGTTGGACTCTATTTCTATTCTAGGTAGTGTAGCGGCTGTTTTCTCTTTATATACTCTACTATAAAATCAAATTCTTCAATTACAAGACGAAATCTACTTAATCTAGTTCTAGATAAAGGATTACTCATATGTTACGCTTGATTTAATGTTCTACCAGCATTTATCATCTGAATTTGCCAAAACTGCTTCTATTGCAAAATTCGATGCATTGGTTTTTAGGATAAACTTATTAGTGGATGAAACATCTGGATATTGTGAAATTGAAATTAATAAAAACCTTTTGAAAAGTTGAAAAAGAATGTTGACAATCTTTGTGCCAATTCAATTTAACTGATTTATGTGTTAACTTGCTTAACGGATTTATGATTTCTGCAAAATCTAAAATAAATTCCAACAATAGTAGGCGAAACCAACAAAACGTGTAGTCTCATCTACCTTGGGAATTGGATAATTTGAAGTAACACATATTTTATACGGACGGGTTTTAACGAAATAACGCCAACACCAAGGCCCGTTATCTAGGTCGATGTATCTTTGCCCCTTGGCGGATCTATAATTCATTTACTTTTAATGATAGTAATGTTTTTGTTTCGTGTAAGAGAGATCTATTCAACCGCTTTCCTTTGCCCGATGTTGGGGTTATCAATCGCTAGTTTGTTTACAGATCTTCGAGGGTTAAAAAAGAAGTAACATTTATTTCTGATCAAGTACAGGTCCGACCCGATTTCGAAGTTAATGTGTTATTAGCCCAAAAGCTTAACGATGACAGGCCTTATATTGCCGTCAGTATCTTTAAGTTGCACGTGATAGTTTTACTGAACACGGTAGCTAGTAATCCTGTTTTAAGAGAAGATGGCCTGGGCGCTGTAGAACTTGAACATCATCAATGCGAACTGACATTTCTCGAGAATTTTAGGTTTGCTGATTTACCTTTAAGGATGGGAAAAGTTACGAGAGTGGCGACTATTCTTGTTCTTTCTTCTATTACAAACAGCGATTTCTGTCGCTTGTTTAACCTTACTCCAAATTATGTAAACAATGGTTGTTATGGCGTCGTGCACAATTTAGGTTTGCACTGTTTTGAAGCCTCTTGTGGAGATCTGAATATCATCACTAGCATCCATTCCGAAGAAGATTTGGATTTGAGCTAGTGTGCTCAGCTTGAGATGGTAATGGACAATTCAAGTTGTCGTGGATGGTCCAAACCCGTCTAAGACGCACTACTACTATAACTCACAAAATAGATACCAGTGCGCTAGTGTGTTCGTCAATTTTTTCCTTACATGTTAGATAAGCTACAGGAAGAGTTGGATAAGATATTAGCCGTGCGTCCATCCTCTAGTCCTTGGGCTTCCCCCATATTTTTAATTAAAAAGGCCAACAACGAGAGGAGATTCGTATTTAACGATGGGCTGTTATGTATGGCCACAAAAAGAAATGCCTATTCTTAACCATTTCTTCTTTCAAATATCTGAGTTTTTTGTTGGATGAGCATCCCAAGACTGCTACGGAAGTTAAGCGTTTTGTGGCTTTAGTCTTGTAGATTCATTAGGTCGTATGCAACCCTTAATGCTTCCTTGACGGTACTCGTCAGGGGTACACGGAAATTATAGAAAGTAATTTGAAATTCGACAGCTAAAGAGTGCTTTAGACAAATTAAAGAAGCCTTGGTTACCACTACGATTTTAGCTAGCTTTAAATTCTCGAAGCCATTTTCTTTGTAGTGTGACGTTACCGATATCAGTTCTGGTGACGTTCTAACAGAAACCGATGATGAAAACCGCAAAGTTGTCATCGCTTTTGCCAATCGTATTAACGGATGCAGAAAATAGATATACCGTTATTTAAAAAGAGTGCCTCGCTGTGATATTTGGAGTAAAAATAATTTAGAGGGCATATCGAAGAAACTACATTTAAATTCTCTTGTGGCTTAATCGTTAAAAGTCCCGTCTGGACTCGAACATAGAAAAGGTAATATATATGTTGTACTCCAAGTGAGACTGTCAGATATATCCAAAGATGTTTGATTAGAAGACCGATGGTATCACCAAATGATCCAAAACATAGCTGACAAACCGAAAGCCTAACCCGATTGGATGATGCATGATCATCTTTTGTAGAAACATATTCCTAGTGGTGAACATATTGATGAGAACCTTCTGGAATGTAAAGTCGTTATTCCTAAAGGTTACCGAAGAGAGACGGCGAGTTCTTTCCATGACGTTTCTACGGCTACGCATTTTGATATTTTCAAAGCTTTAGGTTGGGTTTGTGTTGAAGTTGGAGTCTTATGTGAAGAACTATGTTCGTCACTGTCGTGTTTGTGCTGCTCAGAACAAAACTACGATACGCAGGTCTGGTTTCATAGGCAGACCCAAAATTG
The DNA here is from genome assembly GCA_011009095.1 of Ignelater luminosus. Classification (NCBI taxonomy): domain Eukaryota; kingdom Metazoa; phylum Arthropoda; class Insecta; order Coleoptera; family Elateridae; genus Ignelater; species Ignelater luminosus. Next base: position 328,221 of record VTPC01090176.1, on the reverse strand, counting down.
TAAACTTTCTTCGGTAATGTATTACTGTCAACATCGTCGGCTCTTTGATTCGGTCATTAAGAGGTATATTGTAGCTGTTACGTCAACCATTACGTAAGGGGACTGAGAAAAATGTAATCAGGTTTCTTATTTTCCTATGTTGTAACGATGTCATGATGTTTAAGGGTAAACCTTTTAGGACTTTTTGATAATAATGTGGAGTGAAGCATCATTTAAGCGCATTGTACCATGAACAAGTTAACAAAGTTAAAAGAGTCAATTAAGTGGTAGAGACGTGTGTGAATTTCACTCGGTTTGTGCCGATTAGTGATGCATTTCATTTATTTATTTATTTATTTATCTTAAAGAAGTACAAACAAGTCTGAACCCAATACAAATACTTCCTACAAAACAGAAACGTCATGTCAATTATAAATAATTTACAAGGTATTAAATAATCCAATTATACATAAAAGCGTGAAAAAACAGTTATTGAAATAAACAGGTGCATGCATATAATTATATAATTTAATTTAATTTAATAGACATTCTGAAAAGTGGTAAAAGAAACGTAAATCTCATGTTAAGAGCGGCAAATTGTTGTTAATTTGTATTTAAAACTTGTCAGTGAAACTGAGAAGGGATCTAGGGAGTTACATCTGTGATTGTAGCTTCGAACCATATGAACAAGTGGCGAATGTTGAAAAGAGTTAGTTCTCGAGAAAGAAGGTACGAAAAGATAATTGTTTCTAGTCGAACGGATAGGAACGTTAATGTTAATTAATTCCAAAATCTGTGTACAATCCAATATACCAGTGATCAACTTGTAAAGAAAAAGTAAGTCCGAAATTTCTCTAGAATTGGCTAATGGCAACAGCTCAAACTCAGTACACGAGTGGTTGTAACTGATGGATGGCATATGGAACTTTTTATTAAGGTAACTTACAAACCTTTTCTGTATCGATTCTAGCATAAGTATTGTATTGTGGGTTCCAAACTACGCTGGCCCAATTAATTATGCTACGCACGTAAGCAAAATAAAGGCTTCTGATACCACGAAGACTCGTAAATGGTTTGCAAATTCTAATCAAAAAACCCAAGTTTTTGTATGATTTCCTTGTGATATAAGTAATGTGTTTAGAAAAAGTTAGTTTGTTATCCAAAATAACTCCTAAATCTTTAATGGAACAAACTGAATGTAATTGCTGACTAGAGAGATGATACGGGAATGTAAATACGGAGTAGTTCCTTGTAAAAGATATTGTGTAGCATTTTTGGAAGTTTAAAAACAGCTTGTTATTATGGCAGTAATCATACAGACGGTTTAAGTCATTTTGTAATAAACTGCAATCGGAAATAAATCTAATTTCTCGGAATATTTTTATATCATCGGCGTATAAAAGAAACTTACTATTTTTAAAACAGCTGACTATATCATTGATGTAAATTATAAAAAACAAAGGACCGAGGTGAGAGCCCTGCGGTACCCCCGACGTAATCACGGCAAAATCGGAACAATATCCGTTGATTCTAACAGCTTGCGATCTGTTTGAAATGTATGACTTTATCCATCGCAGTAAGTCAGGGGGCAGTCCCATAATATCCAACTTGTGTATAAGAATGTTATGATCGATTTTATCTAACGCCATGCTAAAGTCTGTGTATACAGAATCAACCTGTACACGTTGATCAAGAGCCTTGAGCAAATAATCTAAATAGCTTACTAAGTTAGTTTCCACTGATCTACCCGGCAAGAATCCGTGTTGTTGGATACAAATATGATTTTTTGTTGTGCTTAAAACTATTTCATAAACAATCTTCTCAAAGAGTTTTGGCAGAGTCGATAAGATGGACACTGGCCTGTAATTCTTAACTAATTCTTTATCCCCAGATTTAAAAATTGGAACAATATAGGCTTTTTTTCCAACTCTTTGGAAAAACACCCTCTTTTAGTGATCGGTTAAAGATTATGGATATTGGGAGCGCTAAATGATCCGCACAATTACGCAGTAGTACCGCGGGGATACCGTCTGGTCCCGCCCCTTTGCCTATATCAAGCTGACTGATAAGATTTAAAACCTTTTCTAGAGAAATTTCGAGTGTTGTAGCAGCAAGCATCCTATCGTTATTAAGAACGTTTACATCGAAGTCTGGTAGCTGACCATCTATAAATACAGAATCAAAATGTTTAAGAAAAAGGTTACAAATAGATAAACCGTCATCTGCGGTTGCGTCATCGAGTTTTACTTTGTGAGATATATTCGAACTATGTTTTCTTGATTTAACATACGACCAAATACGTTTAGGATTGGTAACTAAGTCTTCCTCGGTAGATCTAATTAAATTACTAAAATCTAAAGAAATTAAGTATTTTGAACGGCCACGAAGTAAACTAAATGTCAGATAATTAAGTCTGTTATTATATAGTTTCCATTTTTTGTGAAATTTATGTTTCTCTTTGATCACTTTTATTGTGGATGCAGAAAACCAGGATGTATAATGCGAATGTACAGTTCCTGTAGGTACATGTTCATTAATTATGTCAAACACAATGTTGTAAAATGCAGCTAATGATTCCTCACAATTCAGATTGTGTAACTGGTTTTGCCAGTCGACTCTACCTAGTTTTAAGTTAATATTGCAGTAATCCGCCCGTTTAAAACAGTATTTGACTTCATTCTTATTAATTAGTTGATTTATGTTTAGAAATTTCAGGTTAATATCGAGTGGGGGATGATGCTGATCTACATTAACAATAGGGTCGTGACATCTGTGAACTGATTTAATACAATAATAGTTAGAAAAAATTAGGTCTAACATCCTGCCGTTACAGTTTTCTACACCGTTAAATTGGACTAGACTGCAATAGGAAAATAAATTAACAAATTAACAAAAACACTATTAATGTTTAAGAGTTAGATGTGGTTTTATGCAATAGGGAAAGGTATGCCTCTAAATTGGGCAAGCTGCCTGTGATTTTCAAAAGAGTTCAAAGGCACTTAAAGTTAGTCTATTCGCGAAACTGTAAGAGCTACAATCTTCATAAGCGTCCTGCTTATATCTATTACAGTTCTACTGTTTTCATAAATACTTGTGTATTCATAAATACGTTTACTTAAATCGTAATGCAAAGAAAAAAATTTGCTAGTTGCTGGGCTATTATCAAAATACTTTTTATGAAAGTTTACATTAAAATCCCCACCTACAAAGGAAGGAAGGTTAAGTTTACAAACACTATGGAACAGCAACTCTAACGTTAACTACCAGTCAAAAGTTACCATTGGCTTTCGTATCCGCACATAAAGATGCGTGCTAACTCTGCGAAGAGTCTCATAAGTTATGGACTTGTTCTAAGTTTTGGCAAAGGCACCAGGTGCACGTTATCGTTTTGTCAAAAATAGAAGATTATGCTTAAATTGCCTTACTTCGTCTCATAGCATAAAAATTATAATTAATTAATGTAATGCATCATTAGCGATGCAAACCGCACGTCGATTTCCCCAGCCTTCCACTTTTAGCGTCCCTCTACAGATATTTGCTAGTGTGGGGGAGCTGAACGGGCATAAAAGCGAATGTCCAACCGATGAAAGGCAGTTGTACTGTTGCAGATCTTCCATGTGCCCTATCCTGTTCGTCAGCTGCGTATATTACTAGCTTGTGGTTTGGCTGCCGTCGTTTGCAGTCGATCTGGTCCGTGGCCGCTGGGTAGCTTTGTTTTCCGCCCTGCACTCTAGCTTGTGGTTTGACTGCCGACGTTGTCGGTTGAGCCGATCCGTTATCGGTCAAGCCATAAGAATAGCTATCCTGACGTCGTTGGCGATCGATCCGATTACTTTAATTAACTAAGACTCAATCGGTTCTAGGAAGACTAATCTCAGTTGGTGGCTTTGAGGGAGATAAGGAGGAGTTATACTCACAATAAAACACAGTAGGAACTTGTATTGAAATATATATTTAAATACCCAGGCGCCAGTCCCCGAAGGAACACAACAACATGCAAAAAATAATAACAATATAATTATAAGAGAGACAAAATTTATTAATAATCCGACTCAAAGATTTTTTTTTCTTTAAATTAAATAAATTAAATATTCCTTAGGGAACTATAAGAAATAAAAATTTATATAGCGTATAATGTTTTACTACTACAGAAATTTATCGAGAAAGCATTCACGGAGAATAATCTAAGGTATGTATAAAATTGACGTTAAGAAACCTCTTGTTAAAAATTTTGAAATTACAACAATTATATCAGAAAAATAAAATAACTTTATTAAACCCGAGATACAATCAGCAAAAAAATCAATCTTAGAAGTAAAGCATTAAGTGTACTTAAACAGACTTACCAGTTCCAAATCTCGATGATCTTTTCCACAGCAGTGTAAAAGGTCGAGAAAGAATAATGCGAAGAAAAAAAACCTGAAATAGAAACACACAAAAACTACGTAATAGTCGCTGCTTAAGGCTGCAACAAAAATCGTTCTGAGGGCGCTCACAATCTTCAAAAAAACAAGTTAACGTGACAAAACCAACATGAGGTTTCTAAAGAGATTGTATTAAAACAACTTCTTGACAAAGTTATGTTTTTCATATATTTGAATTTAGATTTCAACCGATGACTTTACTTTAAAACAAAACTCGCAATTTCCGAAGATTTCCACAGTTCGGAGGGCGATAACAAGAGCCAACGTGCTGTCTCCCAATATCAGTATGTAGGACAGGTCCCTACGCCGTAGCTAAAGTTACGTCAGATAAACTTAAAGGACGGACAAAATACCCGGCGTCTTGCTATTAAGCAATTAAGCGTGAAGATACCATTCACCTAAATCATTGATTCTCATTCACTGTGCCGCGGCACTTTAGTGTGCCGCGAGATTTTTGAAATGTGCCGCCACTACGAATACCCATACATAAGCGACGTCAGACAAGTAGTTCGATTGGTTTTACCTTCCTAGCAGGGACTGACTGAACCAATGCGCATGACTATTACAGTTCCGGACTGGTTCTAGATTTAACACAAACAAAGCTATATACTACTAGTTTAGTAAAATTCTTTTAAATCTATCTTATCGTTAGTGTGCCGCCAAATTTTTAAATTATTAAAAGTGTACAGTGGCAGAAAAAAGGTTGAGAATCACGGACTTAAATGATAGAGAGGAACCATTCCTAAAACAAAAATAATTTTTTAAGAGAAAAAAAACCCTGGAGGTGTAGATGTAACAACCCTACGGAACGGTAGCAAATTAACCATTACATCCTCTGGCCTGTATAATTTTGCTTTAATAGATATTGCGTGGGTTACAATTGAGTGTTTCGTTTATACTGTAAGCTTTGCAGTTCTGTTAATTCAGCCTTTGATCCCTGGAGTTTTGGATCTTCACCGCAGCTACCTGTGGGCCCTCGTCTGACTGTTCCAAGGACGAGGCGGGAGAATAAAATCCTCCTATCAAATCTGGCGTCCGAGACCGCTCCGATACCGTCTTTTCAACAACTCTGTAAAGACGCGCCACAGATTTACAATTTACAAGAGTATTTTCAATGCAATTAAGCAGTCCATTCTGTTGAGGTACATTTACAAATTGTAACAATGTTTGAACCTAAAGTAAGCAATAATTAACCTTATGGTTATGGTTATAAATTCATGATTAGTATTCAGTCACACTGTAAGCTGTTAGACCTATCAGATGACTGTTAATAGATTTTTCTTTCAGTCGTAATGTTTCGTGTCTGAGTTCCTATGTCTTGTTAAGAATATTCTTATCAGCAAGATCATGAATTTCCTGTTATTTTCTTCTGGGTTTTCTTGTTTTTTGACGAGATCTCGTATACGTTATACGTGATACTTTCTTAGTGTTGTTTCAGGCAGCCTTGAACAATTTAGTGAGATTTCTGGCTACTTCCTCAAGTTGCTCTTTGGTTTGTAATGGAACCTTCAGATTGATTATGTTCTGTAGTTTTATGTGAAAATTTTGCCAATTGGTTGATCTATTGGTTAAGGTAAATTTTAATTATAATTAAGATGAAATTGTCTTTGTCTTTTTGAGTAGATAAAGTAACAAGAGTACATAAAGATTATTGGCTAATCTGGAACGGGGTAAGAGAAACAGAGATAGCGAACCCGGGAGTAGGATTAATAGTAAAAAACGACAAAATTAACACACTAGGAGATATAAGCAATGTAAACAAAAGAATATACTAACCGTTAAAGTGCAAATAGAAGACCAACAAGAATATTTGGATTTAATAATAGCCTAGGAGCCCTACGAAGACGAAACAGCTGAAGTAAAAGAATCCTTCTACAGAGAGTTGACAAACGTAATAGACGACACAGACGGAGAAAGCAGAGGTATGGGAGATCTTAACGGCAGAGTCGAGAAAAAGAATAAAGAAATGGAAGAATACTTGGGACAAGAAGGAGAATGAACGCAGAATACCAACGGGAAAAGAATAATAGAGCTATGTAGAAAGCAACAACCGATAATCGCTAACACGAAGTTTATATATAAATAAATCCACAAGTTTACATGAAAAAGGAGAAGCAAAGAAGAAAAATCAATTATAGACTATTTTCTGGTACATAGAAAACTATGGAACAGAATAAAGGATGTAAGAATATGCAGAAGCTATGAAATCGGAGCTGATCATTATATGCTTAAAGCGAAAATATAAGTGCAAAAAGAAAACACATTAAAAGACATGGAAAAAATAAGGAGCTACAAATTGAAAGATCCAAAAGCAAGAGCAAAATACCAAAAAGAACTAGAAAAATCGACGGATGAAGCACTGACCGAAGGAAGCCTGGATTGGGAAAAATATAAGGAAACGATTAAAGAAGTAGCAGAGAAAGTTTGTGGAACGATCAAAATTAAAGGAGAAAAGTACTGAATGGTAGAAGGACGAAATCAGGGAAAGAGCGAAAGAAAAGAAAACAAATGGAAGAATTATCTAAGTGGTAAAAATCATAGAGAATATAAAGAATATAAGAAGGCAAGAAAAAAGTAACCAAAGAATGAAGCATGGGAAGCATTTGGAATAGATTAAAAGAGTCTTATGAAGTAAATCAAAAACAATTCTATAGCATCTTGAAAAATATAAAGAATAAAAAGAACAACATTTGCCTAGAAATAAAGGATAAAAAAGATAGAATAATTAAAGGTGAGGAAAATACCATGGAAAGGTGGAAATAATACTTCCAAGAACTGTTAACAGACGAACAGAATGAAGATTGAAGAGATTGAAGACGCAGTAGAGAAGATAAAACCAGGAAAATCTCTTGGAATAGATGAGATAACACCAGAAATGGTCAAATATTCAGGACGAACAGGAATAATAGCCTTAGGGCAAATATTTAATAAAGCGTGAAAAGAAGCTTAAGCACCAAGTGATTGGAAAACAGAAATAATTATTCCATTACACAAAAAAGGGGACAGCAGGGATTGCAATAATTACCGTGGAATAACACTATCAGCGTTCCAGGAAAGTTATACGCAAGAATAGTAGACAAAAAAAAGAGATCAAACAGAACAAACAGTGGAAGAAACACAATATGGATTCAGGAAACAAAGAGGAACACAAGACTTAATTTATACAATAGGACAATTGGGAGAGAAAACGATAAGGAACAATAGAATTACACTTATGCTACATCGGCCTGGAAAAAGCATTTAATAGGCTGACGAGAAAAGAAATCTGGAGGAGTCTAAACAAAAGGGGAGTACATCAAACACTAATGAGAGCAGTTAGAAGCTTATATGAAGAAAGCAATTGCTTAGTAAGAGTAAGACATAATACTTCGGAGATATTTCAAACAAAAGAGGAATTCAGGCAGGGATGCAACCTTAGCCCACTGCTATTTGGTCTGGTGTTAGATGATGTGATAAAAGAAAGTAAACAGGACTAATCAATTATTATGTAGGCTACAGAAAACTGCAATCAATAGAAATAAACGAGATGGAATTTGCAGACGATATGGTACTAATGGCGACTACAGAACAAGCCCTGCAAAATAACTTTGATATTTATATCGCACAGATGGAAAAAAAAGGAATGTAGCTGAATTTCAATAAAACAAAAACAATGATAATAGCAAGAGAACAAAATATACGCCAAAAGAACAAAGTTGGAACGGGTTGATAGGTATAAATACCTAGAGACCATAACAAATCAAGAAGATAAAATAGATGAAGAGATCATTGAATGAACAGAGATAGCAGGCAGGTTCTTTAAAGCAATAATATCATCTTTCTTAGCTAAGAACAAAGTTCCAGAAGGAGTTAAAATGGAAGTATATAAAAGAGTAGCATACCGATAATAATATATGGAGCAGAAAGCTGGGTATTAAACAATAAAACATGAAGCAAAATAAATGCAACAGAAATGAGGTTCCTAAGACAGATAGCAAACAAGAGGAGAATAGACAAAGTCAGAAATGAAACCATTAGACAACTAAACATTAAATCAATAACAAACATAATAAAAGTATAGTTTGGACATGTGCTCAGAATGAAAGATGACAGGATTGCAGAAAAAGTTTATGAAGCCAAAATACCCGAACAGAAGAGCGGGGAAGACCAAGGCAGACATGGGAAAAACAAACTAAAAAGCTGTTGAAGAAGAGGGAAATCAAATGGGAGGAGATAAGACAAAAGACGGCAGACAGGAAGAAGTGGAAGGAAATTGTAAAAAAAGAGAAAACTTAAAATCAACAACAGCAAGCCTTACGCCTGCCAGCAAATAGGTGCAACAGTTAAGTAAGTAAGTAACAAAGATCCTTAAATCTTTTCTTTCTTTTTTTAAACTTATGCCGAGATGATAATTTATATAAGATACCAAACTCTAAAATAAAGTGAGAGTATAACCCTGTAAAGGTAAATTCAGTATTTAGTTTCAGAGAAATGGAAGTTTATGGAAAAGATAGTCAAAACATTACGTATAATACACCAACTAGCTAGCAACAGACATAACATTAAAAAACAACGTGAACGTATTTTAAAAGAAAACAACCTACCAACTATCAAGTATGTAGTATCTAATTTAGCTACTGAATATCCGCCAAATAACCGCAAAACAAAATATTGCCCTTTTCGCAATTTAATTAAAAATTTCTTGGGTGATTTTAAATTTGAAGTGCTCTACCAAAACAGTTCTCAAAAAGAAACTGTTAAATCTATCATCAGCTATATACCCTTTATATTCACAAGCAAGTTTGTAATCTGAAATAACATCGAAAAGAATGTTAAACACAGATTTTGGGAGAAAAGTTGATGACATTATTCAGAAGCGTAATTCTGTTGTGATTATACTTTCAAATAGTTACAGAACTTCTAAGCAAAGTAATTTGCATTTCGCTTATGAATAGCGTTTTCTATGTCAATAGCTTTCGAGGAAATTGTTCTCTTTTTTGCGAATTGAGATTTTACTTTGATTTATGGATAAAACTTTTTTTTGTAAGACTCGCTAATGGCAAGAAAAAGAAACTGCGAAAGTTGTTTTATGGCGGAATGAAATTACGTGTAAAAATGCTTTTTTATACATACTAGAGAGCATACTTAAAGTGGATAGTTCAACAAATAGTGAATTCTGCATGTTTGAAATTTTCAATGATTATAACTTACATGAGAAAAACACTTCCTGAAGTCAAAGTGTTGCTAATCCTGTATATCAGAGATTACTTTGGAGGATCGGTTTGCTAAAAATAACTCAAATAAAAGATGTTCTCGAAAACAACAAATACTACTTGAAAAATATTTTATCTCGTAGTAAGCGGAAAACAAGTAAAGCTCTTTATCCAACATCAAATTTTTAATACACATTTTACTCGCTACGCCATTAAACTACCTTTTAAAAGAGAATATCGATTAAATGTTTATAGGAAATTCAGTCCCCTTTATTTTACTTTTTGATATCGAAAAGGTGATTAAATTTAAGCACTGGATAATACTTTTGCATTTAACGGCACTTTTATTATCTTAGCTACATAAATCCTTTATCGTTTAAAGTTTTATTTGGATAATTCTGTTACCTTCTTGAATTGCTTTTGTTTAGTGATATCAATTAATTATTTTATACTATAATGAAGAAATTGGCGGAGTTTTTCTTTGCTAAAATAATCTACCAAGATTATTACCAGCTTGTCAATCCGGTTTCAGATGGGATTAAGTACTGTCAGTTCTCTAGCAACAATCAGTAAGTGCGATAAACAAAAATATGATGATTGCTCTTGATACCATTAATCACGTGCACGAAATTAAGATACAGCAGCTTTGATGACACCGCCATTAATTTGAGTTATACATACTTGTCTGATAGAATCGTAATCAAAATTATTAATGAGTTTTCGAACACCTTTGATGCTTCTTTGAAAGTGCTTGAAGGTTCTATTTTGGGTTTATTATCTCTACATCTGACTTTCTAAGATTTTTGAATAAAAAATTAATTATTATATTCAAATTTCATTAAAACGTTTTAGAATTCGATAGTAACAGACTTATCTATAGACTAAGTATCAAAGCAAACTTTTTCAATAAGTACTGATTATTGTGGTGACGTCATCTCACTTTCTTTGTTTTAATTTGTAAGGACTATTATTAGACCTACATTTAATCGTGTTGTGCATGATTTGAAACCAAAATGTGAAACCTTTTGCTGCTTGATTTTTGATTTGCATTTGTTTTACTTGTGTACAAGAGCGGAAAATTTAAATTTGGCTCCATTTTTGCTGTTGTGCTTTGACGGACAAACCATTATGACAGTCCGCTACGAGTAAAAGTGGATTGCTATTTGACACAACAACGCATTCTTATTGTTGAACGTTATTTCAAAGATAGTAAAAGTTTGACTGCCACGATTTGCAAATTACCTCCAATCTCTGGCAATCAAAATGTTCTAAGTGCATCAACTATGAAGAGAATAATCGAAAAATTCGAGAAGACTGGGTCGATTACTGATGTCAAACTATCGACACGTGTTCGTTCAGGTCGTTCAGCAGAAAACATCACGGCTGTTCGTCAGAATGCGACCGAGAGTCCTGAAACATCCATTTGGCATCGTGCACAAGAATTAAACATTTTAAGTAAGTAGCACTATGTAGCGTATTCTCATGAAATATTTGCGTCTTTATGCCCACAAAATCCAAATGACTCAACAACTCAAGCCTACAGACTATGCACAGCGAAGAGAGTTCGTTAATTGTGTCATTTGAGCAAGTGAAAGTGAGTTTTCCAACAAAATCATCTTCAACGACGAGGCCCATTTTCATGTGGATGGCTTCGTAAACAAGCAAAGTTGTCGCATTTGAAGGGTTGAAAACCCACATGTGTTTCATCCCAAACATGTCACTGTTTGGTGTGGAGTTTGGCCTGGAGGCATCATTGAACCATTTTTCTTCGAAGATGCTGCCGGGAATGCGTAAACAGTCAATGGCGTACGGTATTTGGGCATGATAACCCAGCTTTTGTGTCTCAATTGGATGGTATGGATCTCAAAGACATATTATTCCAATATGACGTTACCACTTGCCACACATTACGTGAAACAATGGCCTTATAGCACGAGATATTCCCTGGTTGCGTAATGCCTTTGGACTTCTTTCTCTAGGGTTTCTTGAAATCAAAAGTTTATGTCAACAAACCCACGACCACCCAAGCCTTGAAGGAGGAGACTAGACGTTGTATCACTAGAATTCAGCCACTTTTATGTCAAACCGTGATTGCAGATCTTGTCAAAAGTACGCAATTGTGCCACCAAAGCCGAGGAGGGCATTTACCAGATGTGTTATTCCATAGATAATTCCCACATGTCTACTACTAATCGAATAGAAAGATTTACATTAAAGAAATTTCCAGAAATTTTGTAACGTCCATTCTTTACTTTTTAGATAACATTACTTTAAATTAATAAAATTTTCTGTCTTGTAAGACATCGATTTCAGTAGAAATCGTTATTTCAAACCGGTTCTTTATTTCATTACTTAATTAATAAAACCTCTTTAAAGTTAGTTGGTTAATTCCTTGTATTAGGGCGAGACACCCAGTATATATTTTCCTATTTATTTTTATTTTTCTTTGAAAATAAATAGCAAATAACATTGTAACGTTTACTTTGCTTCCGTTACGTGTGTTATATTTAAACTGCGGTTTCAGTGTGTTGTATTTTTTCTATAGTTTTCTCTCTTTTGGGGAGGTGTTTGATATTGGTGGGTTTACACAGCGAGGTTGATTAACAGTTGTTGTAGTTTTTCTTCTTCTTTTTTTAATCATTTAGAGTTGAAAGACTTTGAAATTTTATTATTTAAGCAAGCCGGACGCAGGGTATAATTTATTTCCGATGTCGAGTTTATTCTTACTTTACAGTTTATAGAATATGAACGCCCCTTAGCGGGTAATTCCTGTTGATTCCTGTTTAATTCTAAGATTTGGTTTGTAAAATTGAATAGGGTTATGTGTAACGGGAAAAAGCTGAAAACGAGGCCTAAAGCCCGTCACAGATGTCGGAAGATGTTCAAGCCCATAGCTCCAATCAATGACGGGGTGGTCCTAGCTAAACTTACCTTAACCAAAAGAAAAAGAAAGCTTACTCAACCAAAAACTGTTGACGAGTTCCAAAGATGTCCAGAATTAAGGGCGCCGGAAACTGAAGAACCTAGGGTTTTGATAGCTACCCTACGGAGTTTCCCATGAACTAACACCCTGAATATGAGGTCTTTAGAAGACTACACCCTGTATACAAGTGGCCGTATAAAATATCACCCTGAATACAGATAACTTTGTGAAACATTTGCAATGAACACATAACTTGATTAAAGATAATTTTGCAATAAATCTTAACACTTTGAATTCTTTGATTTAGACACTTGAAATTTTAAAAGGAGTCAAATGAATGCTCTCTTTTACTTGCCAAAACGATACAAAATAGATAAAATACTAAATCTTAGAGATTTTAATGGTCCTCTGGTGATTCATCTGATAGTTTACATTATTAAGCAACACAACACAATATGTAATGTTACACTCTATTTTGCAATAAACCAACAAAACTGAACTTTACTATAATTTATTAAACTCGAAGCAAGAAATAAAAATATGTTTAAAACAAATAAATCAAGGGGTTAGTATCTTAACGTAAAAACACAACAAAATATTACAAAAGAGATTAGGTTTCAAAAAATGTTCCCAGAAGGGGATAAAACCAAATTAAGAAACAAAGAACATAAAGATTTCTTAAATTATGTAACGAACACAAGAATTATTAAACGCCAAATGTTAAAGAATAAATTTTGATTACAATATATGATCTGCTATGATTTAGCTTTTCTAAAATTAAAATAAATAAACAAATGATTACTTTTAAAGTATTTCAAAATAAAGAACACAAAATAAATTATAAATCAACTTTCACTATTTCCTGTGAACGTTTAAATTACAAATTAATTGAATGTAACGATTGACGTGAATTTAAAACAAGAGATTTTGATAAATCTGTCTAAAAGAACTTTAACCTTATCCGCATGAAATATACATTATACAATAACTAAAAGATATAAACAAAAGATATTTCTTACATACTATTCCTTCCTGGGTCTATAAGATTTCGATATACTGTCAGCGACGCACCAGCTCGTCCCAAGTCCATCGGAGAGATGTCCGGAACCTGACCCACAAGCGCGGCTAAATCACGGGCCACCGGCTTTCTTTAATACGACAAAAGTTTGAGCGTCGGATAACACAAGTCCGTAACAAACAAAAACTAAACACTGTGTTCACTGCATTGTTTCTTCAACATGACACGAGGTCTGTTCAAAAAGTATCGCAAATTTTGTGTTTTTTCAAAAATTATTTATTTATTCATGAATATCCATTTTGTCCCCTTCAAAGTAATCCCCATCAGATATTATACACTTGTGCCAACGTTTTTTCCAATCCTCAAAGCACTTCAAAAAATCATTTTTTGTGATCTTGTTTAGCTCCTCCTTCGATGCCGTCTATATCTCCTCAATCGTAGCGTAGCGTCGTCCTTTCATGGGCCTCTTCAGTTTCGGGAACAAGAAAAAGTCACAGGGGGCCAGGTCTGGGGAATACGGTGGCTGCGGCATCATTAATGTGTTGTTTTTGGCCAGAAATTCACGCATAATCAACGATGTGTGAGCAGGGGCGTTATCATGGTGCAAAAGCCAATTTTTGTTCTTCCACAAATCCGGGCGTTTCGTGCGGATTGCTTCGCGCAAATTGCGCATAACTTGCAGGTAATATTCCTTATTGACCGTTCTACCCTGTGGCAAGAACTCATGATGCACCACGCCCCTGCAATCGAAGAAAACTGCAAGCAAAACCTTCACATTAGACCGAACTTGGCGCGCTTTTTTCGGTCTTGGCTCGTGCGGCAGCTTTCATTAAGATGATTGAGCTTTGGTTTCCACATCATAACCATAAACCCATGATTCGTCACCAGTTATGACCCTCTGGAGCAAATTTGGGTCGTCGCGGACAGAGTCCAACAGCTCCTTAGCAATGTCAATGCGGTGCTGTTTTTGGTCGAAATTGAGCAATTTTGGTACGAATCTCGCGGCGACCCGTCTCATGCCCAAATCATTGGTAAAAATGGAATGGCACGAACCAATCGATATGTTTAGGTCCTCAGCAACTTCTCTAACGGTGATTCGACGATTGGCCAATACTATTTTCTTCACTTCATCAATGTTTTCGTCTGTTGTTGACGTGCTCGGGCGTCCGGCACGCTCTTCGTCGTTCATATTTTCTCGACCCTCTGAGAACATTTTGTACCACCGATAAACGTTTCTTCGGTCCAAGGTAGCTTCACCATATGCCACAGTCAACATTCGGAATGCGTCCGCGCACTTTATTTTGTTTTTCACACAAAATTTGATACAGATTCTTTGATCCATTTTTTGGAATAGGCAAAAATCGAAGAAGAGCCAAAACACGTCCAAGCAAAACAGCTGTCAAAAATTAACTGAACATTCAAAATGGCCGAACTTGTCGGCATAAGTGAGGGACATGAGTACCAACATAACGCCACAAACAAATCGAAAATCGAATGTGCGTAACCCGCGGAAATTCAAAATTCGCGATACTTTTTGAACAGACCTCGTAATTAAGCCATTACAACAGTTTTCTTAAGGGAACCATCGAAACGATGGACACAGCAAAGTTATCGGGGTTATGAAAGTTCGAACACACCAAACACTATTTACACTTATCTCATGGGCACACAGATGGTCACTTTACGCGATCCTTCAAAATAGAAGACTAATGCGGAAAATCGTTTTCCACAACCTTAAATACTGACAGATAACACCTCTTGGCTTACGAATTCTAAACGTCGTCCGCGAAAATAATCCGCGATAATTCAAATCTCCTCGAGTTCACTAAAAAGGCCTTACGGCCACCAAAAAGGCACTACGGCGACCACAAAAAGATGAATTCGCAGCTGATAAATGTTGTGACAAACATCTGACCCAAAACTTCACAAAGGCAACCACATCGCGCGCAAAGCGCGCTGTCTCTAGAAGAGACCAAACTGGTCTCGTTAAGAGGCTAAGTTCGACTTTGACCAGAAATTTTAAAAGATTTTGCACATGACAAATTTGAAACAATAATAGTAGCCAGTTATACACTGTACCAGAAAACAAAACAGAAATGATGCATTAAAAATGGAAAGTGTCATACGTAATTATTCCTATTTAATTCGATCTTTTATAAAAGCATAACCAAGCATTTCTTCTGACAGACCAAGTCTAAATGTAAATAAACTATTCCCCGAATTGGCGGCGTCAGAAAAATATACCCGAAACATATAAACAAGTTTGAACTAGAATGAAACACGTTTCGACGATAAAGCGATGTATCGAATTTCATAAATTAAGCTTAAATAAAATATTTGCACAATGAAGAAATGAAATGATCTCATCAACTATAAAGGAAGCATAAAACAATTTATTGAATACAATGAAACAAAATAATGAGTTTAAATGAAACGCAAATATCCAAACGAAAGATTGAATTTAATGCTTAAAATACACCTAAAGATCCATTGAGTTCACAAAAAAGGTAGATCTGCACATAATTTCCATTGACATTTAAACTAACGTCACATATATCATCAGCGTAGGACTACAGTTTTTAAAAAAATTCTTGATGATTTGTTTAATTATTTCCCTTTGCACCTAAGTGTATGCTATAAATGGTGACCAGATGTTGAGATTGATTCTTTTATCCTAGTTTTTGATAATTGGGCCCCTGGATTTTTAACAAAGGGTTTGTAACTGAGCGTTTACATTTTCCTGCGGAGTTTAACGTGAATTCGATTGGATTGGTTGAGCGACTTGTCGAGGACGTTGCGGGCGGTTTACTTCCGACGAAGACAGACTGTTTGTGCTCGGCGAATCTGTAAGCTGTGTTTATTGTGAGGTTGGTAGTTTTATTGTGGGTCAGTTCTCCTTTTCCTTTTGTTTTCTTCGTTGATGTTGATAGGGTTTCCTTTTGTACTCAGCTTTTTGGAAGACGTTCTCCAAGGTCTCATTGAATTCAACGGGTCGCGCCACAACCGGTCTATGGTAGCCTGCAGTCCATCGGCTAAAGATTCTGGGACAAAAATTAAAATATTGCAATCTGCGTTCAGCATTGCGTCTAAATTGGTTTTCTCCGATATGGGAACAGCACCTGCTAAATTCACACATGGATTCAACTGCGCCTGACGATAATAAAAATAAGATTTTATTAAATATAATAATTTTATGGAGTTTTTATCGCTCACAAGCACTAATGTACTATTGTTATTCTTAACATCTTAAAAGAAATATTTGCTTATACGAGGTCTGTCCGGAAAGTATCCGATCTAACTGTGTACCTACGTGCGCTATTGTTGAAAACAGATATTCCCTATGTAGGTGGGACCTTTATGAGTGCCTGTGCCAGATCGCACCGTTCTGCCAATCTTCAATCGACAACGGTACTCTGTTGAGTAAGGTTGAACTTCGTACGCATGGCATTTCACGATGAACAAAGGGTATATAGACCATTCGTGTCCAGAAACCATTCATATGATTTGCAAAGTGTAAGACGATAAATCTGCGAGTGATACGAAGATTAAAGATCGCCGTACATCAGCTGAAAGCGGCCCTCATTCTGGCCGCCCCGCACCCGCAAAAACTTTTGAAAATGTAGAACGAATGCGAGTTGTAATCAATCAATATCGTCGTTTGACTGTTTCAAGAAGCTTTAAAACGATTACGTGACGCAATGAAAAGGAAATGACCAGATTTGTGGAAAAGTGCCGAGTGTGTTTCACCACGACAACGCACCTGCCCATTCTTCGCACTGTGTTAAGCAATTTTTGTAAAACACGGCATTGTACAGCTTGGTCAGTCCCTATACTTCTTGCGACTTCTGTTTGTTCTCCAAATTGAAGAATATCCTTAAAGGAAAAAAATTCGACGAGGTGGAGAAAATAAAAAAAGAATGGGACGAAGCAGTTATTAGTTATTTTGAAAGCGAAGTGTTTATGAAAGTGGAAAAATTGCTGGAAGAAATTTGTGGCTTCTAAAGAAAAGTACTTTGAAGGGGACATTATCATCATTGACCAAAATTAGTTTTTTTTCTTACTACGGCACAAGGTGGGTTACTTTCCGGGAAGACCTCGTATCCGTGTTTGCTGACTCAATTTTTGTGTGTTTAACAAAATTTTTTTTTATTTCTGGTAAATTTAAATCTGATTCGGACTTGGAATGCGAATTGAAATTTGTTGTTCTTGTAATTACTCTTTCAAGGAAAGAGATACTGGGCGTGGTAATGGATTTGGTTGTACATAGGATGTTTCTGGTTCTAGTAGTGCAAAAATAGTACGATTATTTCTGTATAGGTTACTGCCTGTGTTGGCGTAAGCAACTTTTTTTAAGACGTTGTCATCATGTGCGCCTTTGGAAAATTGTAGGTTGAGAAAGATTTGTTGTAAGTTAGATGAATGTTGACTCCTAGAAAAATTTATACGATAATTTGCTACGCCGAGTTTTGAGTGCTATTGGACTTGCAAGAAAAGTTGTTAGTTATAGAAAACGAAGGCAGTATGTGGCTGAAGTGCACAACATCAACCTTAAAATTTTTTGTGAGTCTCCTGCGGTTGACTACGATAGTGTATGGTCGGAACCACCATAGTTGCAACTTTTCGCTACGTCCGACTTTTTGGAAAGATGTAAAAACTTTGATTGTGTTACCGACATTAAAATGTAAATCTCAGTGTTTGTCATCTTACCGTTCTATGTCGATGACTGTTTGCTGTATGTATTGTCGACAGCTTGTCCGCAAATAGCTAGGACTCGTTCACGAATGGTTCGTATATTTACTGATAGCGCGAGACTTGCTTCTGAGGCTATTACAGCTTTTCGTGCGTATATGAGTGAAAACGGGGTCATTTTGGTTGTGCCCTGACAGGATGTTACATGAAACATGTCGACCTGGGTCTTGTTAAAGCGAACTTCCATGATTTCTAGATCAGTAACTGTTTCAGACTGGAAAGCTTTTCTTCTATCACCTGGTAAATACCTGGGACATCCGTGGCTTATCAGTATATTTTCCAATAAGAAGCGGGCTACTGGACGAGTCTTGTCTTTGGGTAAGGCTTTTGTTTCAGTCCATTTAGTTGCATAGTCGATGGCCAGGACGATCATCGTGTTGCCGCTTCTACTGCGTTAAAAAGGTTCTAGTATATCAAAACTTGTATGGGTTGTAAGAATCCTGCTGCTTAAAGTGAGACTGGTTTTTTTCGTGATTAACAATCCAGACACCCTTTTACAAACCCTTCGATACCTTTTTAACATACCTTCCCAGTAGTATCTATTTTTAAGTTCGAAGTAAGCTTTAGTGAATTCATGATAACCTGCCGTAGAATCAGTGTGATGGGAAAATAAAATTGCATGGCATTACTAAAAGGTTTTCTTGCTAGCCCATGCTTATGGACTCAGGATGCTTCTTTAAGACTTGTATTAAATCGCTTAGTGTTGGGTCGGCTTGTTGTACTTTTATTGCTGTATTGTTTAAATGATATATTGAAATTTCCATTGCGATTTCTTCGTCTTTGACTGTTGGAATACCTATTTTTGGAGAACCGTCGAGTTCCTCCCGCTTCAGAGAGTAAGTGCTCGGAAGAATCCTTCCAGGCCGTCACCATTGACCAAATTGTCGAACAACGTGAGAGCGTGGACCCAGAGAACCAGTACCAAGTTACCAAGCCTACGGAGGAGACGCAGTCAGCAAAATGGAAGGATCAGCGATTGACCTGACCGCCGATGATTTGGAGATCGCCGACTTTGAGCAGTTCTACCGTGATCAGAAGAGTCTTCTGCCGTCGTTATTCCTGCAGGAAGCGTCAACCCAATCTGGCGAGAATAAGCCATCCATCCGCGGGTGCGACCTGCCGTCCGGAGCTAAGGATGCCAGGTCAGTCAAAGAGTGTAAGTCGCTAGGAGTCTATGGTTGAGGTTTTTCCACCTCATCCAGACATGTGTGTTGGCGATGCGGCCTACTTGGACACCGCCGATGGGAATGCAAGGGGAAGAGCCGTTTTTTCTGTTCCCACTATGGTCAGTTGAGGACCCGTTTCAGATCCGGCTCCTGCCTCAGTAAGCCGTGACTTGACTAGGATGACCAGCTCCATGAAGAAACCAGTGCATGTTGGTGTTTGGTTTATTAGATTTATTAGTTTTAATGAATTTAAGTGTTACGAAATGAAGGAATAAGGGGGTGTGTAACGAAGGTGCTTTTGATTTTAATTATTTACCAATACGAATTTTGTATGGTATATTTAAGTTAGCAGGCTTTGTTTGTACCGATAAACAAGTGGAGTTTGTTATCACTTGTCGCTTCAACAACCAAAATAAGCGCCCCACAATAAACATTGTTGATTTATTGAAATAAATTAAAATGAAGCAGCTAATCTTATTTTGGAAGGCATATTTATTATTATTATGTAATTTGTATCATTTCGTAATCTCATAAAACAGGTGATAAAATGTTTGATTTTCTCTAGGCTCTTCTACTGATAACTCAACTAACGTCTTTATGTAGAATGGACCAAAGTCCATGTAAAATTCACTTCCAGAAAAGCTATAAAAAGATTGAACTTACCTTATACTAGGGAATTAAGTTTATTAAAAAGATTAGTCTACAGATTTAAATTTGAATTCCAAAAAAAAGCGAAGCTTTTGTAAGTAAAGAAACGACAGACATACAAGGAAAAAACAAATTACGTAGCATTTGTAGGTTACTAGGTGAATACATTTATAGAACAAAAACCCTTTTTTGCGATTATCTTCTAGGATTTCTCGTAAACATCTAGATATATTTCAGTAGCAAGGCTGGAGTGTTGTAAAGCTTTTGTTATCTGATGTAAATCCCTTAATGGACGTGACATATTGCTTTTTCCGCTCCATTTAAGCTTTTGTTCTCATTACGGATCTGTGAAAATTAAGAACAAAATTTAAACACTTTGCTTTTTGTTCAGATTAAGTAGTCTACGTGAGAGTTAATAAATAGTTACGTACTAAAAGAGATTAAATAATTATTTAATCCTTTAAGGTGTATAACGTTATAAATTCCAGTAACTGTTATTTTATGTTTCTAAAAATAGCTTGAATCTCTTCTAAGCGGATGATAGACAGTAGAGTTTTGATTTAATCCGTTGTTAGGTTGATTACGTTCGCCTACACATAATAAAAGTCAGTAAATAAATTATCTCTTTCAAATGAAGCAAAAAGAAATTAGTAAAAACAAGTAAACTATTGTGGTGAGTGATCTAACTATAGTTTTTAATGTTAATTTTAAATCTGCAATCTAACTTTCTCTTCTTGTAACATCATCAATAAAATCTCCCAAGTCTCCAAGAAACCAGATTGAAAGCAGGTCAGTCAGGTCTAATCTTAGGAGCTTCTCAAGTCACGAAACGGATGGCTCTGATAACAATAGGGCCAGCGGTGAGGTAGCTGTCTGTATTAGAAAAGACATCTCTGTATCAGAAATTCCAATTAACTCTACACTTCAAGTGGTTGCCGTACGTATTTTCCGTTTCGTCTGCATGTCTAGATATTCAAAGCATAGTTAATCGATTAGTTGTCTCGTTCATGTCTTTTTCTGACATAATCAAATATGGGGATTAAACACTACCGTTATATACTAGAGAAGAATAAAAAGATAATTTAATCATTTAAAACCCAAATCTTCCTACTTACTTTAAACTATTTCTCTTGTATCGATTTTTCTATATGCTCACCTACATTTGATGATCAAACTAGAATAGTCTACAGAGAAGGAAGATATGTTTTTTGAGTATATCTTTATAAACCCATCATTCTCTACCAATGCTATATTTTCTTCAGCGTATAAATTTTCTAGCTGTATTCCAGATAACGTATCTGACTGAGTCAATGAGGTTTCGAAGACCATGTCAGCAGCTTTGGTTAGTATTCCAAAATCGTTGAGACGACTAAAAAGATGTTAGTACCATGATGAAACAATGAGATTTCAGAACATGCCAAAGAAAACCAAAATGGCATTCAACAGATTTAAAAGAAACTCTGCGGCCTAGAATTATACCGAGTTTCAGCGTTGATGTGCTGTTGCCAAACCCTCTCCCCTATATACAAAAGTCAGGAGCAAAACAAGACACTTGATAACTTAAGAGCTTCCAAAGATGGCTGAAATCACGGCTGAGCACTTTCAAGGTGTCAACAGTACTGAAGATTACAATTTAGTTTGCCAGATGTACGCTAAGTATTTGAGGACAACGATGGTAACTTCTTTCTGAAAACTAGGAAAACTCCCAAACTATCTACCAGCTATAAATCAAACGCGCTTATGAGCTCTTTGGGTAAATTGCTTGAAAAACTGGTTAGCTATAGATTTGTTTGGTATATAAAAATCCGATCAAAACAACACCATCATAACAACCTGGTAATACTAGATAACGTCGCGTCACCTAGAACAGCTTCACGTTACGTTAACACACCGTTGCTGTTTCTTTAATAATATTTAAAAAAGGTTATGACATGATGTGGCGATATAACATTTGCTACGTTTCTAAAGATTATTGCATTATAATGGTTCTACATTTTATTTTATTAAGTCATTTGGTCTATTACATATTCTAAATTGTTTATAACAATATTTCGAAGTCTATCTGTTGGAAGAGAAAGCGATTTGTGCAGGTGATAGCGGTAACAGCTCCGATCGGCCTGTTGGAAATGCAAAGTGTTTAGTATAAGTGATATCGGCATCAGACTGTATGTTCGTCGATTTATTACTTTTACTATTCTTTCTTGGAGCTGGAAGTCAGGACTGTCGGCTGTAATATAAATACTCCAGTAAATGTGTTGGGGATTGTGCGCCGCTATGAGCGCAACGCCGGAAAAGAGAATATCAGGTGAGGATGCGATGGTAATGGTAACCAGCGTTTAAAAAATATTTCTAAATAGTGAATGTTCCGTTTTATTAATTGTGATATCTTTTTATTTCTTTTGTAAACCGTTTTTAATCTATTAAAACGCAAAAGATCCATTGCTTCCCAGAGGGATGGGAACATTCTGTTCCCGATTATTCTCGCTTGTACGACTTTGTGGTGAAATCTCATCTTTTGAATACTTCCCACCTTGATATGTTGGTCAAAGTCTTTTCAGTTAACCAGCAGCTTAAACTTTTTCGTACGGGGTTCATTCATTTTAGATTGTCAGCTAAAGTACAGTTCGCTGAGTTTCACTGTAAAAAAGTTTTTGCCTACGTATCTTATCGTAAACTTTTAGTGCCTACTGCGAGTACCTACTTTGATGTGTAGATCTTCCGGTGCAGATTTTGCTTATTGAATTTCGTTAACGAATTTCAAACAATTTAATGCTAAATTTATCTCATGCTCAGGAAGATTGTCATTTATCTTAGTTTTACTAAATTTAAGTCACGGGTTATGTAATCGTAACCTGCTGCTCCACGCAGAAACTTTAGAATATTTGCTAAAGAATCTTATTGCTAATTTCATATAAGTGAACTCTAGAGGGAACTGCTTTGGCTATCCACTAATTTAGTCAATATCTTCATACTAGAAGTTGCTAGTCCTGACCTAGATAGACAATTTGTACATCTCGCCGTAATCCTGCATTTATTTTAAAATAAATCTGACAATAAAAAAGGTTTACTTCTATAAAGTCTAAAGAAGACATTGAAGAATTTCATAAGTTTACCACTAAGACGAGGCTTATTATCTAGAGACAAACAATTGTCGTCATTGATTTTAACTCGCTTTCCAACTTTGTCTTTTAAGATTAAGTTAACCAAGGAGGGTACCGCCAAACCACCCTATTCCGACCAGCCGATTTAGCCAAGAGGCAGTTTAATTTTTATGCTAATGGTAAGATTCCGCCCCAGGGTTACTAATTCCCGTCTTTCCCGTAATAACCTTTCGGAACACTTTTCGAATTCGAGCATTTGAGAGTGGACGTTTTGTAGTTCGCATCCACGGACCAAAAGGTTTGCCAATGCTCCAACAGTTACTTAATCCTATGTGTTTAATGCATTCTAAGAAGGATAATAGCGACTTACGTTCCGAGCCACATATTACAGAATCATAGACAAGTTCTGAAGGAGTCACAGAACGATAAATTGAAAGCAGTACCTCCCTATAGTTTCTCCTGCTAATGTCAGCAAGGTTAGCGTTAGATTGATTGATATTTGACAGCTAGTTAGCCTTAAGGCAGGTAAAAACTATACCCTTTTCAAGTTAGTTTGCAATTGAAAAATTAACCCTAAGTAGTAAATCGTAGTAGTATTTCCTGAGCGATCCGATTCATTAAAGTGAATCGGTTTTCAGATACTTGCGTTTACAAGTTTTTTAATTTTTCTTTGTCTTTTTGATTTTTGATGACTGATGTCGGTAAACCAGTGATCACGGATTAGTGTCCCTAAATTTAATCTATCATCTGTTTTATGTTCTTGTCAGTCTTTAAGTTTAAAGCACTCTTTGCTATTGTTTAGTGGCCTATTTTGTTAGTTTTCCATTTTGAATGTTTCAATTTGCAAGCTCAAAGTTAATGATTTAGAATAATAACAACTGCCAATTTAACGACAACTAGTTCGATTCAATCAAAACTCGAGACGAACTTTATAAAAAACAGTTCCATCGTTTATTGTGACGCAATTGAGTCAAGTGATTTAATTGAGCCGGTTCAGTGAATCGATTCAGTTAGATGAGTTAGAGCTAGTGAGCTAGTTCAACAAAACAACCGTTTTGCCTAGTTCTAGTATTTACTTTGTATGAGCATAGACTGATTCTGACACAGATGAAATCAACAACAGTGCATACTAAACCTCTTTTAGGAAGAGAGATGGAATCCCACGTTGCTGGAACTGTCTGTCGATGAGTTGATCAACAGCATGTTGTAAATCCCTGGTTGTTTGTACTACCAACAAAGGGCCTAACGTAAGGATAGAGATGTCGTCTATGCGTAGCGTAGAACCTTACCATTTTCTACGTCCGAAAAGAACAGCATTATCCAATCGAACTTGGATTTTTTACTTTGAAAGGAAACGTTTGATTAAGGCAACCAAATAACCTCGGATGTAGTAACTGTCGATAATCTTTAAAATGTATTACGCCCTTAAGAATTATTACAAATAATGGTTCTGCATTTTATTTTATTAAATCATTTGGTCTATTTCATTGTATACGGGGTGAAATTAAAATAGTTAGAAAGAATTTTACCAGCCATTTGGTGGCAGTTGTACATCAAGAAGAAAACACACGTTTTAAAAACCTCCTCTTCATTCACTAGGAAAGCACTCTTTTTGCATATTAAAATTTCTGATAGTCTCTGGTAGCCGCACATGTATTAAAATAAACACCCCACAGAAGGAATTCTGAGAACTGCACGTGTTAAATGTAATGAATAAAATACAGACGAATATTCGAAGAAATAAAGCAGAAAAAAGGCCAAAGTAAAACAAAAAAACTCACCAAGATGGATTTTGATGCGGTTTGCGGCAATCAATTCTGTGAGTTGTCTAGAAAAAATGGTCTCTTTGGTTTTTTGACGTTTTTTGTTATTGCATTTCTACAGAGGAAAATGCATCTTTTTGGATGCACTTTGATGCAGTTTGAAAAACAATCGATAAAATGAGCCAAAATAAGCTAGATTTTCTTACTCGGGGGTTTTTTGGGTCGCTGATCACGAATCCGGCATTAGGTTTCCGGAAAAGTGAACCTGGCCGTGGAAAAACGGAAAGTTTGGCTTAATTTCTGGAAAAATTTTTCTTGTTCGTGAAAATTTTGAATTTTAACTGGAAAATGGGTCCTAGAAGGTTTCTTTGGTCGCTGATCACAAATCCGATAATAGCTTTCCGGAAAAACCATACTGGCCGTGGCAAATCGGAAAGTTCTGCCCAATTTCGGAAAAGATTTTGGAATTTCAGCTCGAAAATGGGTTCTAGATAGTTTTTTGGGTCGCTGATCACAAATTCAACTTTAGTTTTCCGGAAAAACCATCCTGGCCGTGGGAAAACGGGAAATTTGGCCTGACTTCTGAAAAAACTTTTCTTGTTTGTGAAGATTTCGAATTTTAACTCGAAAATTGGTTCTAGGGGATCTTTTTGGTCGCTGATCACGAATCCGATATTAGTTTTTCGAAAAACCACCCTGGCCGTGGAAAATGGGAAAAGTTTGCCCAATTTCGGAAAACTTTTCTTGAAAACTATATTTTTTCTAAATGTTTTCGTTGCTATTTTTAAAGTAGAAGCATTCTATTACCCTGAAATCGACATGAAACACGTTTTTCTTAAGATTTCCCAATTATTTTTCACGGGTTTTCCGCAATTTTTACTGCAACAGTGCAAACTGGTTCCAAAGATGTCGACTACATCGAAAGACCCAAAAAAAGTATCTAGGAAATTCCAAAATCCTTCAAAAATTGGGCAAAATTTTCTGTTTTTCACGGCCATGGTAGTTTTTCCAAAAAACTAATATTGGATTCGTGATCAGCGACCAAAAAAATCCCTTAGGACCCACTTTCGAGTTAAAATTCAAAATCTTCACGAACAAAAAAAATCTTTCCAGAAATTAGGCCAAATTTTCCGTTTTTTACGGCCAGAATGGTTTTTCCGAAAAACTCATGCCGGATTCGTGATCAGTGATGCAAAAGACTGTCTAGAACCCATTTTCGAGCTGAAATTCTTAAATGTTTTTCAAAATTGGGCAAAGTTTTTCGATTTTCCACGGCCGGCGTGGTTTTTCCGAAAAACTAATATCGGATTCATGGCCAGTGACCAAAAAAACCCCTAGGAACCATTTTCGTACTAAAATTCAAGATTTTCACGAACAAGAAAAATTTTTCCAGAAATTAGGCCAAATTTTTCGTTTTTCCACGGCCAGGTTTACTTTTCCGGAAAACTAATGCCGGATTCGTGATCAGCGACCCACAAAACCTCCGAGTGAGAAAATCTGGCCCATTTTGGCTCATTTTGTCGATTTGTTTTTCGAACTGCATCAAAGTGCATCCAAAAAGATGCATTTTTTTATGTAGAAATGCAACAACAAAAAACGTCAAAAAACCAAAGAGGGCATTTTTTCTAGACAACTCACAGCATCGATTGCCGCAAACCGCATCAAAATCCATCTTGGCGATTTTTCGACCTTTTCTGCTTTATTTCCTTGACTAGAAATTAAAGAAAATATTCCGATAAGCACTTGTGAATTAAAAAAAAAGTTTCGGTTATTAAAAAGATTTGGACAATATTAGTGAACGAAACAGCAAAAAGGTAACAAAAGGAAAATAAAATTACACTGTAAAAATGTAGAAGTTGTTTTATATCAAAGTTAGTTATAGAATGTTACATGAGATATAGTTTATGATTCATATTCCGTTATATTGCTTTTTATAGAATGATATACAGGGTCGCTAAAAAGTATGGAAACACGCTACCCCCGCAGAAACGGTAAGAGATAGACAAATGAAATTTGGAGAACTCAAACTAGGTATTTTTTGCCATGTTTTGTGAAGGTAATTAAAAACAAATCTTTAATTGTTTTTTCGTACGGCCGCCATATTGGATTTTTTTTAAATAAAACATGCTATATATGACCCCATATTTGGATAGAGATTTTCAAGACAAATTCAATAATGTAAAGGGTGCTACACTTATATTGAAAGGTTTTGGAGATAATCGCTTTTCTATTGTAAGGCCCTATTAAAAAGTATAGAAACACGCTGCTCCTGCAAAGACGGTAAGAGATAGACAGATAGTCATATACAGGGTGATCCATTTAAAGAAATTCAAGATGGGGCCGTACGAAAAAAACAATTGAAGATTTGATCTTAGCTCTCTTCGCAAAACATGGCAAACAATGCCTACTTTAAGATCTCCAAATTTCATTTGTCTATCTCTTGCCGTTTTTGCAGGAGCAGCGTGTTTCCATACCTTTTAATTGGGAAACCCTCGACAAAAGAAAAGCGATTTTCTCCAAAACCTTTCAAGATAAGTATAGCAACCCTTATATCATTGAATTTGTCTTGAAAATCTCTATCCAAGTATGGGGTCATATATAGGGTGTTCCATTTAAAAAAATCCAATATGGCGGTCGCACAAAAAATCAATTGAAGATTATTTTTTAGTTACATTCGCAAAACATGGCAAAAAATACCTAGTTTGAGCTTTCCAAATTTCATTTGTCTATCGCTTACCGTTTCTGCGGGGGTAGCGTGTTTCCATACTTTTTAGCGACCCTGTATGTCTAGTATCTCTCTAACAGTTTCTTAAAATCTGATGGATGTGCAAGCAACAGTATAAAATGAGTTTCTTTGCTCGAGTGAAAATCTTAGGTAGGTAAGCAATTGATTGTTTAATTTGATCAAGATCAAATCACAGAAGTCATCTATGAGTGATTGATAGGAAGTTTATTTGGTAAGTAGAACATGTCATATTTCTATACAATGCACTCAATTTAAGTCTTTACTATAACAGTGCAGTACTTTACATTGTGGGCCACTTTATGGTCAAGTCCTATCGGCAGCTCACTAAAATTAAGTCTGGCATTTCTGTTTTTGTTTACAACAGTGTATTTTGGGACTTAATTATTTATTGCAATTAAAATAAATGGATTGTACTGCTGGTGAAGATTTTAAATTTTAAGTTTAAGTGAACATTATAGTTACTTAAGGCAATCTATATGCGATGTTCATTTAACAAAATTATTAATTGATTTGATAGATACTCTTAATAAAATTAAGTACTAAACATTCAGTTGTGACAAAATAAAAATATCTTCAAAGTGAACAAGTATTTTGCATTATTAGTACGTATGAATAAATGTTTCCAAGTCCAGGGGGCTGTGAAATCGTGCTTGCGGTTGCATTGCCGCCTTTTGAAAAACAGGATATGTATTAGAATGTTTGTCACGTTACACTCATTGTATCGTTGTTATGATGGTTGCCTAATCTTATGATTTTTAATAATTAATAAGTTAAAATGAATTGTTAATAAACAATAATAAATAACAATAAATAAATAAAAAACAAATTATAAATAAAATGTGGAACAACACAACAAATTTTAGCACAAGATTAACTAAATTGCTAAATGCGGGGTAATGACATTTGCAATTGACAAATAACAAAAAACAAATACGCATTTGTTGTTGAAATAAATCAACAAGCCGACACATCAAAATTAGATTCCATAGCCAACTGGACCGAGAAACACTTATGAACATTTTGTAGATTTGATAGCAACACAATATTATTGCAATTTCAGTTGCTTTATTTCTGCTAACAAATAATTTTGTTAAATAAATAACCAACAGAAACTAAAATAAATAGAACAAATGCAGTATCAACATAATATTATGTCGAGGCAATCTAATCTTTTGGTCATTTATTTAATAAATATTTTTTGATTTAACAGAATACTGTTTGATTTTATTCAATATTTTCTTAAAAAGCTAAGACAAATTTTATTCAGCACAACAAAATATTTGGTTGTGGGTATAGGACACTTTTATTAAATTGAGCCAAATAAATTTTATTTGAATTAACCAATTACTTTTTAGTGTGTAAATTTGGTAAATCTGAATTCTATAATATTGAAACAGACTAATTATGCATTTAGGACGTTGGCAAGTTGGGACATTTGCGTTTCCAATTCTGGCATCTTAATAAACCTAGGAAGGCTGCTACCTGAAGCTTTATTGGCATTTACGAGACATCTTGTATAATGAGCGTTAGCAGCCACAGTTGCCGATACCTTCAGAAGAAAACAATTTTTTTAATGTAAAGTACCAATAATTTGTGTGGTAGCAGTAGCTCTTGTTAAATAAAATACTCGGAAGCCATTAGAGTTTCTTCTTAATAAAAGGAAGATTTAGTATAAACCTTCTGATATTATTAACATAATTTCTTCTGCTACATTTATATTTGTACAAATCCACACTGACCTAGTTTTCGTACGAATATGGTTAGATTTTCTAAGAAAGTGCAAATAGTTGTAACCTAAATAAAGTTAAGATGTAAGATGTATTTTTAGAAAAACAGACATGCTATTGCAATATCGGAGTCAGCGATTTTTCTCGTAAACTAATTTCGTATATAGCTGCACATATCGCTTCAACTAGGTTGTCAACAGCAAAACTTCGCAAACGAAAATGGGGATTTACAAAATTGAATAAACTTCTAAAAGAAAAATAAAAATGTAATAAAAGGCATTTTGTGTGCTTATTTTAAATAAATTTGAACGTAGCCGCAAGAGTTTCTATATAAAATGTTCTTATATTATGTTATGGAATACAGAAAAGATTGATATAGCACGACTATGTAAAATTGTAGCTTAAGATTCAATGAAAACAAATTTGAATAGTGATTGCTTATAATTCTATATTCAACCACTTTACTAAAATGCATTATTTCCTAATTTAAAGTAGGCTATCCCTCTTTGGTGTTGGATGTCATTTGGGTTCTCTAAATATTATTTTAAACTTAGTGTGAAGAACCAGTAAAGATGATTCTAATTGGGTTGCTTGAATTAAATAATTGTTATAATCTGAGTTTTTGTTAACACATCGGTGTGTTATTTACCAGTAAATTTCTCAAAAAAGCTGATTAGTAATTTTGGTAAGTTTTCAAGGTTTAAGGGAAGTTAGTTAATAAACGAAATTTCAAAACAGTTATTTAAAAGGACAGGGAATTTCCAAGCAGTGTTTACTTTCTAACTCGGCTGCATGCATAAAAATTTTTACTCCTGAAAAATTATCTTAAAGCTTTTCGCAAACTTTTGTATAAATTAAGGGAATTAATATTTATGTAGTAAGTTGATTGGATAAATTCTCAACTATCACTCGCCATTCGTGTCTAAACCTTAATGCAAAGGATTTGGCGTGTATGCAGATTTACTAATGCTGTAAACGGTCGACAGTCGACAACAACCTTAAAGGGAAGGATCTCACGACAAAGTTCCTGGTTGAGAGTGTGGCATGATTTGTTAACCTTTAGAAATGTTACACATAAAACAGTAACAAATAAATAAATAAGACTTTAGTACAGGAAACTTCCTTTTAGCGGTATTAATGTAGATGTATAACTGTCGGCGCTTTGCGCTGAATTTTGTTTAGTTTAAATGTTAACAGAGACGAAAGTTACACCATTCGGTTAAACTTAATTGAAACTTGAAGCTAATTCAGTTGAAAAGGCTAACTAATTTCGCCGGAACTATTTGTCACGAGTGTTATATCTCTACCGGAATCGGACAAAGTGTGAACGGGGAGTAATTACAAAACTCTGTTCAATTTGTTTTATAATTTAGGGTTATAATTATTATAAGTTTTGGAGATAAATCTAATCTTTATTTAAAAAGGAATATTTGTCACTGCTTGAAGTAACAAGAAGGAAAGTTCCTTGAAAACATTTTATCGATTTCCGGAAGAAAAGGTTTTTGTAATCTGACGTTAATTAAACTTCCAAACAAGTATGTAAAATTAAATCTGTTAAATAAATTGCTTAAATTGCTTATTTTATCTTAAAAATTTTTTTTTCTAAAACTGTTAGAAATCTTTAAAGGGCGCTATTTTAAAATAGTGTTGACGTGTAAACCCACGCTCTCAGGAAAGATTGATGGGTGTGAAATTTCCATAAGTTTGTGGTAGCGAAATAGAAGTTGTAAAACTACTGATTAAACTATTTATACAGATATAGAAATAAAACTCACAAATTTTCTTAATATGCTAAACAGTTTGTCTTTAGACTTTAGACCTTACAAGGCTTCAAAAAAGTACATTTTCTCTTTACAGAATTCAATTTTGGTATCGTTTTAAAAAATTTCCTCATTGACGTACAAGATATCGTTTTTATCAATTGGTTTTAGCAGAAAGTCAATTACGTGCTGTTCGTTTATAGAATACGAAATGCAATTACAAAGACGTTACCGGAAGCTATTGAAACTAAACTAATTACCCGTAGAGAGTAGGAGAGTTCGTTTATTTTATTTTTTGATCTCGAACTGGTGACCAGTAAAGTGTAAAACGTTTTACTTACCGACTGAGGAGATTTCTCATTTAAAGATACTTGAAAGTTTATAAATCTCTTTATTACAGTCTTCAGAGGTGGTAAACATAAATCGTATTTATATATGGAAGAGAAAAAGGAGCAGATGTTTAATGTTACACACTACCTACAAAAGTAGTTTTCTGCAGTCTCAGGAAATTTGTTTATAGTTAACTTAAGTTCTACTGTATTTCAAAACTTCGCATTCCTGAAACCTTTCTAAAAGTGAATTTTGTTTGCAAATTGTTATGGAAGTGTAAAGTCCCAGAAGGTGTGTTCTAAACTAAGATGTGAAATCCACCAGCTGTACAAGAATCTATTGGAGGCTACCACTGAAATGCGTTTTGTTAATATTTTTGAATAATCAATACTTGGTCTTTAGTTACAATATAGTGATTTCCGTCAAAGCGCACAATATCACGAGAAAACTGACTTTTATGTCTTAGATTTCTTTGTCTAATCTCACTGTTATGGTAATTATGAAGCGTCAAAGTTTCTAAAAATTTATATTTTCGATCTATTTTTAGCAGGTGCTTTTAATTTAACTCAATTTAAAGACCAAGAAATATCTTTTAATGACATGTACACAACAATCAAATTCCTGTCTACTTACTGTGATTTCCAGAACATTTTATTTTACAAAATTAATTTTCAACATTTTTCTTCGTGATATTACAAATCACATAAGGGAACAATAATTTCTGTCCAGAGTCTTCTAGCTTCAGCTATTGTTTTGACCCTCCTCCAGGTGTAGCCTTTATCTAATCTTTCGATCTCGTTATTAAGACTTCTCCATGTCTTTCTGGGTGCACCGCGGTGCCTCAAACCTTGTGGATTCCAGTCGAGAGCCTGTCTGGATACTGTATTGGCTCCTCGACGTACAGTGTGGCAGATTCAGCTCTATTCTCTTCGACAGATTTGAATGTCGATCGGTTCTTGCTGATGCTTTTCGTAGAGATGGTGGTTATAGAAGACGTTTGGCCAATATATCTTACAGATTCTCCTCAAGCACTCATGAATATCTGAAGCTTTCTTGTAACAGCTTTGTTTTCACGCTGAGGTGGTTCAAGCGCCAGATGTTGAGTTACGCAAATGCATACTGCACCTTCCTGATGCAAAGTTCCACGTCCTCTCTCGTGTTATTTTGTTGCCAAGATACGTTGCTTCTTAGAGTGAACGTTTCTCTGTTAGTTCCGATAGACATATTTCTTGTTTTACTGACCTTGATTTTTAAGTTCACTTTCTTGCGTTAGCATTCAACGAATCAAGTTTTTCCTGACAATCACTGCGCCTTGTCGAAAGTAGGGTAAGATCGTCAGCAAAATCAAGGTCTTCCAAGTGCTCGTTCGACCGTAATGACCATAGGATTCCCATTTTCCTGTTCTGTAGGGTAACCATAACAACTGCATCTAGTAGGTACTATTAGGAACAGCAACGGAGAGGGGATACACTTTCACCTAATCCCACTATTGCATGAGATCGATTCTGACAAACTGCGAGACACAACACTTGCAATTGCTATACTGTGCCTTGACTAAGTTTAGCAGTTTGCTTGGTATCCCTTTCTTTTTCATTCCAGTCAGATATTGTCGTCTTTTAACGTACTAAAGGTGTTTTGGAAGTCCACGAAAACCAGGTGCAAACTTTGCTGAAATTCGTTCACTTGCTCGGCCGTGATACGAAGAATGTTAATATGCTTTGTGCAAGAGCGGCCTGCTCGAAAGCCCGCTTGATTCTCTCTCAGCATAGGGTCGACCTTCTTGTTAATGCGGCTGAGCAGTACCTTGCAGAAGCACCTCCACGGAAACATAAAGTAGCATGATACACAGACTTAAGTCATCTTTCTTGGGGATTTTAAGAAGTATACCTCGAAGCCAGTCTTCCGGAAACAGCTCATCTTCCCAGATCCTTGAGAAGATAGGGTTTAGTGCTTACGCTGACAATGTGCGGCCCGACTTAAGCATCTCGGTTGTTATTTGGTCGATTCCTGGTGACTTGTTCTATTCCATGCTACGAATAGCTGTCTTAATTTCGTCAATGGTGGGCGTGTTCGAACTAATTCTTGAAATTCTCACGACCTGAGGACGATGCTCAAAATTGGTTACTGGAGAATCAGATGTTATTGTGAAGAGATCTTTAAAATGTTCGACTTCTCGACGAATTTGCTCTTCTTGACTTTTCAACAGCCTGCCAGTCTTGTGATCAACTGAAATTTCCGTATGTGCACGTTTTTTGAGAGCTTACGTATAATTTGAAAGAGATGGCGAGTGTCATTCATTCTAGCGGCTTCTTCTGCTTCAGTAGCGAGATCGTCTATTCACCATTGCTTATTAGGCTTGCAAAGTTTTTTAACTTATTCTTCTTTTTGCAACCACCTCCCAGTTGGTCGATTTACTTCTTGCAGCGTTCGTAGCATCCTTGGCGTCTTTCCTTCATTAATGACACTCCACGTAACCTTAGAAATCTAATCCTTGCGTTGCGCTTTCACAGTTTCCAGGATGTTGTCGCTACCTTCCCAAAAAGCAGGTTTGACGTGGTTCCACTGGTCATCAATATTATCACGTGTTTATTGGACATTACTAAGCTTTATTCTCAAGATGTTGCAGCATTTTTACGTCATATCTTCTGACCACGTGTTCGCTTTTTGGTTTAGCTCGGGAAATATGTATCCTTAATACTCCAATCAAGACGAGTTATCAAGCTGAGATTCGACCTCCAAGGATCTGTCAAATCTAAAACGACATAGGCTCTCATTTGTTAAATGGAAGCACTGCCTTTTGATTGCTCTAATCGATATTCCTTAGAAGTCGCGATAAAAAAGTATTATATACATGTACTATATGTAATGAGCAAAACCAGGAAAAGTGGCTTTAATGCCCGTTCAGACTATGACCGTGCACGCAACAGTTCAATAGTCGGAAAAGGGGGGTTTTCAAAGTAACCAAACATAATATAAATTAAGATTCGATAAAAAAACTCACTTCTAAATTTAAAATGATAAAATCGGTATGGGCGCCAGGAATAATCGTCAAAATCGTTGCGTTCCCTGATATGATTCTTCACCAGAAAACATTCTATTCAAATATACATAGAACTCGCTAATAGCAAAGAACACCCATACTATGAGCTCTCTTTAAACTCACCAAGAGAATTAATAATATCTTAATCTTAATGATTTTGCTTAAACAACTCGCAACGGTTTCCTCAGTTTAGCTTACACGACGAACTTACACAAAGCAAACAACGGTCGTCAACCACTCTAGTTCGTAATGATGAATCTAGATTTTGCTCATACAGCAAAGAAAATTACTTATTCAGCTTTCCTTTCAGCGGTCCAAGTATCTGATTCAGAATATCTGTACAATATTATCAGAGCACAGACAGTGCGCGAGAAAAGTCTGAAATAAACTCATTATTTACCAAAGTGTGCATTATTAATCAATATCCATGGACACGTCGATTTTTTTTGGGCACATTTTTATATAGAAATTGCGCAGATGGCGTTGTTCAAGCAACAACAGAATTAAAAAAAGAGACATTCTAAGATTCGGAGCATGGAACGATAAATCGGAAAAAGAGCTAGAAAGATGTAGTATCTCAGAAACTAAGAAAAAAGGCAAAGGAACACAGATGATAAATAATTATATTTTTATCTACAGCTGAAAAAGAAAAAAAAAGCCGCATTTGACGCAGAATTTCTATTACACAAAAAGTTTTAACCGTGCATTGATGATGTCAATGACAACCTGCTTAGGGTAAAATTAAAAATCGAAAACAGTTGTATACATTTTTATATATTTCTATAAAGAACTGCAAAACATAATAGAAAAAATACCAACAAACCATCATGCCATAATTCCAGCAAACTGAAACTCCCAAATAGGAAACAACAAACTCCCAGGGGTTAAACAACGCTTTCACGAGCCCATAAGAACTGATAACGGAGATCTCCCGGTTAACTTTGGCGCCCAGAACAACCTTAGAATCAATAACACATTCTTCGATCATAATATCAAATACAAATATACATTCTTTGGATCACAAAGCCAGCAGTATTTGATAAACTATGTTATAAGTAACAGACCCTCCAAAATTTTAGAAGTGTGAACGCTAAACTCGGCCAACATAAGCAGAGACCTTGCACTATTCGTGTGTAAAATAAGACTGAAACATTATCTATCAGGCAAAGCAAGAAAAAAATATCGAGACAAACTCAATATAGAATCACTAGAAAACGAAACAAAAAGAGACTTATATAAAAAACAACTCAAGCAGAAAATCAAAAAAATCCTACAAACACTAATGAGGAAGTAGACGATGCGTGGACAAAGAAAAATAAAAGACATTAAAGAACCATTATAAGAAAAGTTCACAAAAGATATGGAAAGGGAAATGTATGGGTCTCAGAAGAAAATCTGGAGGATGCTCAGAAATGGGAAAGCAGAAGTCAGCGAAACCGTTAAAATTAACGCCATTAATATAACCTGCTGGGAAGCATATTTCCGAGAGTTATATCAAAACGAAGAACATACAGCAAGCCATGTAACATTAACAGAAGATGACGTAGATAACACAACAGAAATAAAAAAAAGAAGATATATGCAAAACACTGATACCACAAAAAACAGAAAAGCTGCTGGATACGACGGAATAGCCAACGAACTATTGAAATACGGCGGTGAATCTCTTAGAAAATAGTTACTAATATTTCTTAACAACATAATAACGACCGGTAGAGTACCAAAAGAATGGAGAACAAGTGTGACGATACCGATTTTTAAGAAAAGACGAAAGAGTGACCCAGATAACAACTGCTATATTACACTCTTGATCACAACACAAAAATTAATGACAAAAATAATATTGAGAAAACTTCAGTCATTCCTGGAGATATACTCTGTCTCGTTTCAATAATTCCTGCTAAATTTTTGTCGTGTTGGTAACAATACCTTATTCTGCTACTCCCATTAGATTATTGTTGTTGTTTGGTTTGTTGTTAACTAATTAATCATATATGTATTTAACTAATATGTTTAATCCAAATCTAACTTTGAAAACGCTAGAAATCTGAAATGGATTGGAATTATAGAAATGAGACAGGGTATAAATGAAGAACAGCAGGGATTCCGCTCGAATCGATCCACCACATATGCCATATTTATAGTTTGCCAGAGAGTCGATAAAGCGATCGAATATAACGTTCCGGCCTTTATGTGCTTCGTATACCTCAAAACGTCATTCGATCGGTTAAGACTATCCGATGTCATTCATATCCAAAAGAAAAAGAAGTACCCACACAGTTATTAGCAGTCATAAATGACATCTAAGTAAACGGAGAAACAAAAGTCCAAGTTGGAACCAAATTCACACGCGAAATGAAGTGCACAGAGGGTATACGCCAAAGAGATTCGCTAAGTCCAATTATGTACAACTTAATAATGGATAAACTAATAGACAGCACAAAAAACACTGAAGTGATACAAGATGAATAACAAGAAAATAAACATAATATGCTCTGCAGATGACGCAACATTAATAGCAAACACTGAAGACGATTTACGACTACTCCATCAACTGGTAGTAACAGCAAAAACATATAACATGGTAGTATTAACATACAAAACAAAGTCAATAATGATATCAAGGGATCCTATCAGGTGCAAACTGAAAATTGAACGGAAAATAATCAAACAAGTCATGGAATTCCGATATCTAGGAACCGATGTATCTAGCGACCGCAACACATACAAAGAAGTAAGAGAACAAGCGATAAAAGGAGCTAGTATATCCGGATATCTGAGATATTACCTAGAGAAACAAATATCTAAGCCTTGAAAGTAAAGTAAAGATCTGCAAGACGATAGACCTGTCTTGACATATGCAGCTGACACCTGAGCTGATACAAGCAAAACAAAACAGTTACTCCGAACAACAGAAATGAACACACTGAGAACAAACATAGAAAAAACAAGAAGAAGTAGAGTAAGGAACGGAGGATTAAGCAGCAATGCGCAATAGAAGTTGTAATAAATTTCAACAAAAGAAGAACAAAAGAATGGAATAACCCTATAACTCGTGCCGAAGACAACAGACTGATTAAAATTATAAGAGACTCAAGACCACTGAAACGATGGACCGATAGCTGGGAAACAACTTCTGACGAATCTATTTAAAACGTGAAGAAAAACAGGCATCAGCCTACATAAAAGAAGAAAAAGAAGAAGAAGAAAAAGAGGAAGATCAAAATGACATAAAATTATAAAATGACATTACAGGAATTAGAATAAAAATAAAACAAAATATCTTGGGTTCTGTTTTTTCACGCTCAAGTTGGACTGAATCAGAGTAGGCTGTAATTGGTTTTCCTTGACAGAAAACGTTTATTTTCATATTAATGTCGACATTTTGAAAGGTTAACATAACTTAATAGAAATAAAATGAAAGATTGATGGAGCGATGTTCCTGTAAAAACAATGAAGTCAGTGTTTCCAACCCAAAAACTCCAATTACAGCCTGCCACAATTCAGCTTTCTGGGATCATGCGGTATTTAAGAATTGATATCAGAATAAAATTTATGTGGTCTCTATCAGTGTCTCGAGTTTTATAGTACGTATACTTAGGCACTACT
The DNA here is from genome assembly GCA_011009095.1 of Ignelater luminosus. NCBI lineage: Eukaryota > Metazoa > Arthropoda > Insecta > Coleoptera > Elateridae > Ignelater > Ignelater luminosus. The sequence goes on along the minus strand of VTPC01090176.1, from coordinate 290,046 downwards.
TATGATATCACCGTTTTTGTCTCATTCGGGACGAGAATGGTAGCTTATCAGTACCATCGCTAAAGGCAAACGCACGACTTACATAATCTTAGAAATGTTTTATATAAAAAACTTAAGTTCACAAGTGTTGTGTGCCATATCCAACTCTTCCCGTACCTTAAAATTAAAATACATGGGAAGATACTTTTGACAGGGTGTCATTAACACAGCAAACCTCACATTACAAACATTTTCTTAACTGTACCCTTTTCGTTCGTTTTTCAAATACACTGAAATCATTAAAATATCTTATCTAGTAGTACAGGGATTTCCAACTTGTCGTACGCAACAGGTTTTTCAGGGATACGTGAAGAAATATGAACAATAGCCCCACCACTGCCCGCCGTAGCCTCGTTAACGTTCAAATAACAAGTACCAGGGTTATCAGATTTTATATCGCGCAGGCCGAGACAGGGTTTTTGAGTCGGCACAGCATACTGTGCTATAGGACACTTGGCTGCGTGAAAATTAAGTTTTCTTCAGGTAGCATCTGCATCAATACGCGTGATAACAAGGTCGTCTTTCTGGCAAGATTACCCAAAATCCAAATCTTGAGCACCGCGACTTTTAGTAGCGCTGCATGGTATCGAATAAATTTTTCGGAGTCTCGAAACGGGCCTCCCATGTCTGACTGTATGTAACAGACCTTAAAGAGTTCAAACAGTTAAGATAGTATTGAGACTATCACACTTTTTTTGATTACATACTATAAATCTCTAGATAATGGAGTTTTTACTCAAAATATTCAATTTTATAGGCTCAAAATTTGAAATAGTCTTTTAAGTGTTCTTGAGAAACTACGGGAGGTTGAACGTAACGTTATTTTTTGTGTAAAGACATTGTAATTGTGTCAAATACGATAATTTTACAAAGAAACAATAAACCTTCCTAGAACTCGAAAAATAACGTTACGTTCTGCGTTATGTGTTTTCTCAAATTCTTTGTCAGTCAACGCGTAGGACTGTCTCGTGGGGACGCGAGACAAAAAAGTAAAAGTCGGGATAGCTCCGCACATATCGGGACGCCTGGTAATCTTGACAAGTGCATTAGTTGGATTTTTTATTGTGTGTTAGCGGTACAGTTGGTAAAAGTGGACTGTTTAAGGGGTACGCAAGCAGAAAAAGATTGGGAACCGCTGTAGTAGCAGATTTATCATTTGTCAACACATGTTTTTCACCGAGAATTTTAAATTAAACGTTAATTAAATGTCAGTTTTACTAATCAACAGCAATAAGTTTGTCAAAAGAACAAAGAATTTTTGTAGTTGAGTGTTACTTGTATTTCAATAATGCCACACGCCTCGAAAACAATGGTGAATGGCAATGTTCGGTACACTTACAATTTGTATTGTAGGGAGAAATCACCAATAAAGAGATAAATGGCGCTAAATTTTGTCTAAATGTATCAAAATGGCCGAACAACCAACGTTGCCAGAGCTTGTAAATTCTTTGCAAAAGAATCTTATTTCGGTAAAATTAAGCAAATTTAAAAAGAAGTTGCAAACAAATTTAACTATTATTTTGATAATATACAAAAAACGTGTACAATAAGTAAAAGCAATACGAATCACCCTCGAACATCTTGTTAACTTTGAAATAAATCGTAATGAGTTTCTTCTTAGAATCTATATAATATAGTCTTTAATAATCAATTTGTGTTTCGAACAACGCGTATTTTCCACTACCTAAAACTGTTGTTAACAATAAAGTTTTCTGTTCTCTACAGAATTTTTATAGTACCGGCAATGGTACGTTAGTCAATAGTTTTTGTTTACTTTTTGAGAAACGACAATTGTATTCTTTTAGTTTTTCTTTTGTTCTTTGTTGTCGTTATCGTGTGTTTGTGTTAAATAAAAGTTTACTAATTAAAATTTACCGTTTGTTGCCTAATACATTTTGCCATAAAATAAAAAACAAAAACTAGCCAAAGTAAGAGCCGGATAATTGAAGCAAGTTGATGTTGGTGATAAGCGACGTAATGTGAAAACTTAAAACACTAAACAAAATTTGAAAGTGAAATAAACACGAAGCATAATTTATAATCGGGAAAATCTACGAATCAAGTAGTAAGCATAAAAGTGATCGTACTAGTGTACTAAACAATAAATACAAACTTGAAAAATAAAATCCTAAATAGGGCCAGCAAACTGAGTATCAAGTGATTTCGTTCTACGCATTTTTTTGTAACATGCTGACGCAAGAAAACCGCGAAATAAAACAGAAGGGGTACAAAGGTGAGTCTCCTTTCATATTATCTTTTTCCAATCTTGATTTAATTATGTTTCTGCAAGCATTCTATTTGGGTAAAAGTGATTTAATTATTATAATATCTTTGTATAAAATTCTCGTTTTAATATCTAGGGTTGAGTTAAACAAATATTTTATTTCTTTTTTTTGTTGTTAGTGGTAACAAATCAAATAACGGCACAATTGCTACATTTTTCTGCTTCGTCAACGAATTTGAAGCAAAACGAACAAGCTCAACTATTATATAACTGATATCGCGGTTGGAGAAAAAATAGAGGAAGGTTTTAATCTTTTTGATAATATTCAGTTGCAAATAGGTGTGTTATACGAAAGGCAAAAAGATTTAGATAAGCAAGCGAAAAAAAGAGAAGCATTCGAAATTCCATTTTTTAAGGCTGTTGCCGCAGTGAAACAAATTATCTCGTTAGATAGATACAAACATAATTAGCGCGTGTGAGATAATGTACCGAAAATACAAAATTTATCGCTAGCAAAATTTAACATGCAATTATCGCCTGAATTAGATTTGATTAGATTTAGTAGATAATGGACTCGGCAATAGAAAAGGTTATCAAATTTTACAATTTATGAAGTTGTTTAAAAGGCGAGGCAGCTAAAGTCTTTTATTCAATGTCAATGAAAACTGAATCTTTGTCTAAGCTGTCTTAGAGGTAATCATTATGCAGATAGGTGTCAGACTAACGCGAGTTGTAAAAAAAAATGTAAAAAACGACACAATACACTGTTACATTCGGAACCAAACATATGCGCAAGCACGCAAGCAAACTCCAGTGTGACTTCTCACACAGTCATTTACAAACATATGTAAGTATGGTTTAGTTACATACGAATACAGAAAGTTCCGACGCATTCACCGTGTCCATTTCTACGCAAGCAATAGAATCAAAACGTGAAACAGGTTTTGCTACCCACAGCAGATCAACAAGGTAATGATCTTAAGGCAAGGGCGCTTTTGGGTGAAGGTTCGCAATCTCATTTTATTTCTAAGGCTTTGTTAAAAAATTTCAACCTTGATAACAAAGGCATTAGCATGCCAGGTATCTTAAAACAAACGTATTTTAAAATCAGTTTACGGTTTATACCATGTAGATCTTTCTTTGCTAATCATTAACAAAATCACAGAAAACCTTCTCAATTTCGAGGTTAATACGAACTAGATAAATATATCTACAAACATATCTTTCGCTGACGTTATGCAAGCAAAAAGGTAAGTTAACAGAAAGTCGCTTGACGTTCAGATTAAAAATGGATCCAGTTTTAGTTGCATAAATGTAAACTAAGTTGTCAATATATCAAGGATTCTACAGTTTTCACTGCCTTCTTTCACTTAAACGTTTCCATCTATCTCTGTCGTTTCATTTACAGTCGTTCATGTCTCTCCTTCTCATGGCGTCGTCTACATCGTTTCTCCAGGATCTTCTGGGTCGTCCTCTTTTCCTTCTTCCTGTACGGCTCCATTCTGTTATCCTCTTTATCCATCTGCTGTCGCTGGCTCTTCTTACATGTCCGTACCATTTTAGTTTTTTCTCTTCTATGTATGTTATTAGGAGTATTTCCTTTTCTAGTGATGTTCTTTGTTTTATGTTTTTGTTTCTTTTTCTATCCATTCTGGTTACTCTACAAGGTCTTCCATCTCTGTAGCCACTATTTCTTTTCTAATTTAACCAACTTCGTATCAATTTCCGAGATCCCAATACTGAGCATCGAAATGTGAACACACTGTATGTGGTCTATGCATGATCTTCCTGCCGTGAAACCTGTCTGGTCTTCACTTATTTTACGCCTTGTTGCTTGTTCTATCTTCTTTCTCACTGTCTTTCGTTATAGTCTTCCCATTGATGTTATTACGGTTATTTCTCGATAGTTGTCGCATAGTTTTCTGTCTCCTTTCTTAAATATTGAGATTATATACGCATGACTCCATTCCTTTGGGAGTTGTTCTTCATTATTGCTTTCTGGAACATCCATTGTATCATTCGGTGCAGTTTTTGTGATCCGTATTTTATAAGTTCAGGCAAAATCTCTCCGGGTCCGGGTGCTTTATTGTTCTTGATCGATTTTATAGCCTTTCCAATTTCCATCTCTGTTATTTGTATGTTTTGTCTCTGGGAACTACTTCTTTGTCTCTGAGTGTTCTCTTTTTTAACGAATTGTGGTCTTTGTTCCGTTAAGAGTTCGTTATAAAAATATTTCCTACTTTAATCTTTTGTCTTGAGTCTTGTTTAAGTCCTTTTAGTACTTTCCTCGATTCCGAAGTTCTTGTTCCTCTCGGGTATGTTTTTTCCTATCCTTCATCCTTCATTCTTCTGTTGTATTATTTGTTTTTTCACCTCACTGTTTTTTTTCTGTAGTTTTTATAATCTTCCTCGTTTTTCGTACTGAGCCATTTTTTATATAACAGCTTTTTTTCTTCAACTGTTTTTCTTGTATGTTCGTTTATTTGGTAATAGTGGTGTTTTTTAGTTGTATATTATTTCTCTCCGAGGGCTTCCAATGCTGCTTGCTTTATGCTTTCTTTTATTTGCTCGTACGTTTCTACGATGTTATCATACCTGAATTCTATTAGCTTTTGATCCAGTTGTTGTTGGTAGAGATCTCTTATTGATTGTTCTTGGAGTAGTTGTATATTTGTAGTGTTCTGCTGTTCTTCTGTAGGGCGGGTCTTGCTATGCCTCCATTTTATTTCAATGTTCGCTGCCAGTAACTTGTGGTCTGTTCCGCATTCTGCCCCCTTTCGGATTTTCACATCTTTAATTTTTACTATTATATAGTTTATTACTGTCTAAGCTTTCTTGTTTCTTGCGTCCATGTGTATTTATGAATTTCCTTATGCCTGTAGAATCCGTCGGTAATTTTCAGGTTGTTTAATTCGCAGATTTCAATCAGTCGTTCTCCGCTATCGCATGTTACGTTTTTTCCAAATCTTCTTACCACCTCGTCGTTTTCTTTTCTTCCGGTTCTAGCATTAAGATCACCCGCTATAATTATTTCCAAGTTTTTTCTGACTAGTTTTGTTTGGTGTTGAAGTTGCTCTATGAAATCTTCTTTTTCTAATATGGCAGAATAGTCCGTTGGTGAATATATTCCAGGAATCACCGTCTCCGTACCATATATGTTTATATGCATTTTTATTATCCTTTCCTTAATTGATTCCCATATTTTAATGTTGTTTTTCTACTTCTTCTTGATTAGGATTCCTACTCTAGCTTTTGCTCTACTTTCCTTCCCAATTCTACTCCAGTAGTGAATAATATCGTCTGTACTTTTCGTTCTATTCTCTTTTGTTTTGGTTCTGGAATTACTATAGTTTGTCGATATTGGTTTCTTTGAACTCTTTAATGACTTCCGCCGCTTTTCTATTTCATCCTTGTATATTCCATGTTCTACATAGGAATCTTCTACCTTTCCTTTGCTTGTTTACGTTTTGGTTGAGTTTTGATAAGACTCTTCGCAACACTGCCCCCCCCGTACCCGATGGGGCTCCCTCTATCTGAGGTGTGGATTTGGAGGACCTATTGTTTAACTACCCATTGTGGATCTGACGCTGTTGGTTCTTGATATTTTTTTAAATTTCAGCGAATTTACAGTCTACTCAAGATACAAATTAGAGTAATAAATAAATATGTTACTGAATAAAATGTCTTGAGTTGGAATACCGTACATTAACGGTTCAGCAGAGTTCATATTCCTAGATCAGCTAGTCATTGCTTCTTTAATCTTCTTTCTTCTAATTAGTTTGACAGTTAATTTCTCAGTTCAGTTGGGCTGATGCTGATTTCCATTTCTATATTTAGAATTAATTATATTTCTATTATGTGGTTTTGGAACCAATTCTCATGTGTTGTTTTTTTTTCGAGAGCAGCAAGCTCTTCTTTTATTGATTCTTCCCACTTGTTTGCTTCTTCACCTGACAGCTTCCTCGTATGTGCGTGGGATGTCGGTTTCAACCTTTTTTTTACCTCATAATTATTGAACTTGTTCTTGTTCTTCAACTGCTTCTGACTCGGTGTCAGGTAACAATTCTGGTACAGATTCTTGTTTCCCTTCTTCAATAATTTCTTTATTCATTGTTATTTTAATTGTGTTGACTCTCACTACTGCTTGCTTGTTTCTTCATTAAAAATAACATCTCTGCAAATTGTGATTTGGTTAGTTGAAACATCAAGTAGGCGATAATTTACCGAATTTCCATCATAACCTACAAATATTAATTTTTTGCTGTTTAATCGAGTTTGTTTCTCTGTTGTTTTGACATGAACATAAGCATTGCAGCCAAAAGTTTTTAAATGCGTTAATGTTGGTTTCTTACTTGTCCATACTTCATACGGACTTGTATTTGGTGTTCGCTTGGTTGCTATTTTGTTTAGAATGTGTACTGCTGTATTCACAACTTCGACTCATAACTCTAGATTGTTCTGTTTTTCCATTTTATTCTGAGTTGTTCTCTCCAGTTCAGTGCTCATTTCACTTAGGAAGTTTTTAAAGTTGACGTTAATATATTCAGTTCCGTTATGAACGGGCAAAGTTTTGACACCATAACCAAATTAATTTTTAGTTAAAATTGTAATGTTATTTTAAAATTCGCACTAAATCCGCCCCTGTCTTTCAATTGCGTTCAGATATTTGTTTTTCTGACGCGTAATATTTAAATTATTTCATTCTATGAACGGATGTTTGTTAAAATTTTATTTTAAAGGATTGATAACTTTGTGGTCTCGACTTCTGGGCTCCAGCGGACGTGCCGTTTGTTATTTTTCCAATATCAAGATCCAGACGTAAATAAAAGATTCCTGGAATCTTAGTCGCGAATGCTGGAGTCACACGGTCTTTGTTAAGTCAGGTTCAGGCTGAAAATCTAAGGAGTGGAATTTTTCATTGCCTCATAATAATACTAGCATTTTGACCTGTTAGGTCGTGCATCTGGCTTCCCAACCCTACTCCGGTAAGCGCAAGCTGCGTGACAGGGGACACAGAGAGAATAGGGATTACGTTGGTAGCTGCGTACTCGAATCGACGTGTGGGCATATTTTTTTTCGGCGTTGCCTCTACAAACCCTTAAATGGTTAGAAACCTAATTCAAGTTAAGCGATTCCCTTAGTATAAGAAAGAGAGATCGGACTCGAGAAATCCGGGTTTCGTTGGGTCTTTGTCGTGTTATTCACGGAAGAAAATCGGTTTGTTTACCAAAAAGTGATACTTCGAATAGTTGTTATTGTGGGAAGCGGTTCAGCTTCATCTAAAGTTACGCTGGTATTTGCCAGGAAATAAAACTTGTAGAGGGTAGAAACGCAACAATGTTGGTCCCTTTGGTGCAACGTTTAATGGTCTGTTGAGAACAGAAACTGCCCGCCCCGTGAAGAATCGAACTGCGTGTATTACACCTTGGAAGCTCCGTGAACCTAATAGATTAAATAAATCAAAGAGCATTTGAGACTCAAAGTGGTTTCAGTTTTAAAGTTTGTGTATAAACACTTGGATTTTGTTCTTGTGTTTCTTGTTTAACGTTAACGAAAGTGACTATTCCTTGGAACCTAAGTTTTCTTGAACATTGGTGAGACCCGGCGATTGTGAAATTTTGCGCCGTATATCATCTGGATGGGCTGCTGTCGTTGGGAATCAGAGACCAGCACATACCATCTGGAAGAAAGGTTTCATTTAACTTCTGATTCTCTTATAAAATTATTATGTTTATGATCAATAGTTTTAACTAATTTGTAACAGTAACGTTCCCAGGTAATTTTAGCTGGTGTTTGTTGAATTGTTGCAACATAATTAATAACTTTTGGCTACCGTTTCTTTGTTATTAGATATAAAGTTCATTTGTTGCTACTTAAAAATTTATTGTCAAGATTATCTTAGTAAAATTAATTTAATACTTGAATTTTGATCTTTTGTTTCATATTTAGAAATTTTAACGTAACAGAATCATATCTTTTTGTTTATTGTAATAACTTGTTTTTATTTTTATTTTCTCATTATTATATCAACTTTGTTCTCCAGTAAAGAAATCAATTCACACCATTTATCGACATTCTTTTGTAGTGTTATTTTTATATTTTATTTGTGTGTTTAATTCATTTTTTTTAATTACTATTGTTTATTAATAAAATGCAGGAAAGGTCTATTATTTGTATTTTGGTTTTTTTTTTGTAAGTGAATCTCTGGTCCAGACGAAGCAGCGTTAATTTTGTTTTTTTGTTCCTTTGGCTATTAAAAAGCACGGTGGTGCTTATTCTAAATTTCACTTAAAGTTTACATACCTTTGTTTAAGAGAAAAGTTAATACTAATTTGTATTTTTTTTTGATTATTTTAAAAGAAGGAAGCCTTCAGAGGACTTCCTCGGCAAAATTATTTAAGACAAATTACGTGTTTATATAGTTTTTATTTTGTGTTGAGTCTCGATTGTGAAACGTTAGAGCGAATTTTAATAAAACTTCCACGAGGTAAGTTACACACAGAGTGAGGTTTCGTAAGAAACCTATATACAGGGTGTCGGATTCACGAGCAGTCGCGTGACCGACCATCCGAACCCTTCAATCTACGACTGCTGGCGCCCTCTTTTGTGAACATCTATCAGTTAGTAAGAGTTCTGAAAATCGGTGAGATTTTCTTTGTGTGTGCTTAGGTAAGTTCATTTGAGAATCCACCCCATCTGCGGCATGAGGTACGGGATTTAACATCAGCCATTGGTCTTGACGGGACTCGTGCATACTTTTGGGCATTTTCCCGTTACAAAATCACAAACCTTTTAAAGCAGGCTAGAACATCTTTTTGTATTTAACAACTAACTATAACCCAAACAATCATCTTTAAATAACACAAGATGATTTGTACTACTGATAGAGGGTATTGACATTGGGCCACAGAGGTCGCTGTTTTTGTGTTACGCTGTTGTGCACTTGAAAATTTTATTTTATGTTGCTTTCCATACATGGAGGATTCACAGAAGAAATTGTTCATATCTTGTAAATTCACGTCACTTGTAATTCCGTTTGATATCATATCTTTCATGGTTTTGTAACTTATATGACCAAGTCGATTGTGCTACACTCTTAGTTTATCAGCATCTGTTACCACATTCGCTTCACACAAAGTAATAGTTCAAAACTGCATGTAGTGTAAATTATTTTCTGTACACTCGTATTTATTTTTTTAAATAATTTCTTTATGCCTTTGCTTGTTACTATACCTTCAGAGAGAAGATTTTTTTCGGAAATCTATGCAAGACATGTAACATGATAGCATCACAACATGTGTTGTACAGTGCGATCCAATTTCGATGGGATTAAATGGGTAACTTTCTTATTAGCGCAGATAAATAAAAACGGCTTAGGTACTCGTGACCCCTTTTTTATGCTTATTTTATTACTGTTGCCAGAAATAAGCTGCCGTCTTTTGTTTTCTCCCTAGAGAGAAAAAGTGAAAAATGGCCGATTTCTTCATTTTGCTGTAACTCCTTTATTTTCAAAGCTACAACAAAATTATTTGAACATTGTTGAGGCTCTGTTTAACGTAGAATTTAATGCCGTCGGTCGTTTTTTTCTAGTCCTTTCCATAACTGCGCTGTAACTCAAAGTTGAATTTTTAGATGAACCATTCAAGAAAGAAAGAAAAAAAGAGGTCACAAGTACCTAAGCCGTTTTTATTTATCTGCGTTAATAAAAAAGTTACCCATTTAATCCCATCGAAATTGGACCACACTGTACACTAGTTTACGAATTTGTACGGTTCCCCTTCCTTTAACTTGTAAGACTTTGTTGTTCCTAAATGTAACTGAAGTTTTTTCAGCACTTTCTTCAAACGATGCGAAATATTCTCTGCGAAAGAGATTGCGTACAAAGGCATAGTAAATATGGTTATTGCTAATTCCAGAACTTCTTAAAAATAATGAGCATCAAAAATACGGGGTAGTATGCATCTTTGAGGTATTTTTAGACAAGAAAAATGCGAATCAAACAAAACACCCACATATCTAATTTGTGAAACTCTTTGAAGCTAGCAATAACTTGAAATATTGTCGATATTATTTTAACAAATATACAACATCATATATTTTTTTTCTCTTATAGTTTACTTTATGGAATTGAATAAAGAAACATGTTAATGTCTTGAAACAAAAGCTTTATGGTTTTCCTGTTGATTATGTAAGAGCGAATACGTAAACATAAAAACAGCGTAGGTCGTATCATAATTATCGATATTTCTAACATTAAGATTGTATTCGTAACTAACAAACTTCACCACGAAAGAAAATAATGCTCATCTCGTTATATTTTCTTTAATACAAAAAGTGAGAAATGCTGGAAAAGTCGTCAGTTGACACTATCCTTTAGAGAATTACATCGACGAGCGCGCCCACGCACTCACCAACCGCAAACTTATACTACTCTTCCCTATATTTCGCTTTTTTCGCCCACGTTTCCCTTACACCCAAGAATATCATTAATTTAGAGGACAGAATGTATTGTTGTTATTCCTATGGCTTTCAGAATGGGAGGATCGTTTTCTAAATTTGTAAACGGGGACAAATAAAACAATATGTTCTTGCTAGAAATTAGATGTTTGCGATCTTGATATTCTTGTTTTGATTTAAATATTTGTAGGCTAAAGATGGATTTAATTTAAATTGTTTTAAATTACAAAAATTATTATATATATGCTTAAATACTAATAATAATGTAAGGTTTGTTCTTTTTAACTCTGTAAGTTCAAAACCGTTCTTATCCATTAACGTAAAGCATTCCTTTGGGAGAAAAGTCAACATTAATAATGTTAACAGAATGGCAATTGGGCGAATTCCATAAGTATACCATAGAAGGTTATGAAAGCAAGAATAACTTTAGATGTAGCTCTTTTGTTAGTTTATCTTGAATAGCTTATTAAGCTTGCTTTATAAACGTAACATGTGGAGGTGGCGAGTAACCTTTTGAGTGATTTATAAAGACTATTAGGATAATGTCGCAGCTTATATTATTATTAGAAGTTGAAGGTTCATCCCACAGCTGCTTAAATACTAAGAAAAACAAGCATTACTATTCTTTATCTGCATTAACCTAGACTTCGTGTTAATTTAAATTGATTTCTTTCAAGTGTGAAAGACATTTTAGGGAAAAGCCACGTAAACTCATAAAGGTTCTAAATGTAAGCGGCAATTAAAAAAAATTCAACTAATTATTGATGTTTGCAGGAATTATTAGTCGAATGGTCTAGCTTAGAGATTTTATTGTTAATTTTGATTAAGTGACATGCTAAAGATTTTTGCTTCTAGATAGTTAGCAGATAAAAGTAAATTTTGAAGAAATTAGAAATTTTTTTCCTTTAAAATTAATACAATAGAGGTTAGAAACAAGGCGACATCTGCAATGTTTTATAAATAAGTAATAAATTAAATCCTAAATAGAAGTGTCAGAAACATTATAGGCCGTTGTTTGCTTTTAACAGAGATTAAGTAAATTATCGATTTAGCTTGCTTTATAAATAATAGAGAGAAAATAGATTTTCATCTCTTGAATATAAGACAGTCAAATATGCTAAGCTGACCCAGTTTTGAAGTAAACAATAGTTAATAACTAGTGATAATTTGTATCAATGCAAATTAGACTTTGACTAACAATAATTCAAATTAATTTTGGGTTCTTATATTAAAAATGCGCAAGCTGCAACGAAAGTTATCAACAGTAATGCTTTCTAGTTTAGTTAACGCCGATTGTACAAAAACTGTTCAGAAATATACTGGAAATATACTCTGAACACCCTTCGAAATGTAAGAAAATCTGTAGATGATCTGTAGCGTTACATTGATTGTATTAATAAAGTACGTTTAGAATTCACAAAATTTCAAAGCTGCAAATCGAATTTAGCAAGTTACAGATATATATTCATATTGTTATTAAATGCCTGTATATTCTAGGAAGAACACTTACAGACGTTAAATAACCAACACATTAGAAGAATCTTTAGATTCGCCAATTGCTTACGGATTTTCCTGTTGATCAAGGTAGTTAATTGATCGAACTTTGCAAAGTTACAGTAAAATTAAATTTGTGTAATGGTGGTTACATTTGTTCATTCAGTATAGGTACTTTGATGTTGATTGTTTTTCCTTGTTTCATTGTTTTTCTTTATCGCTATACGGAAATTGCTTCCTATTCATTAATAAGTTGCATTGAAATTCAACGTAGCCTCGTTACAGCTAGTTAACACTGACGAACACAACAAAAAAAGAAACGATTGATTGATTTTGCGGACATCTTCTATGAGAAGCTTCGACCCATCATAGTGAAAAAGCCCCGTACCGGCAGCGAACCTATCACTACTCCGAGAAGACTATCGTCACTGATTACTTGTCCTCGGTGGTCATCGTTAAAAAAAATGGTTAGCTTCGATTTGGCTTGAATTCACGATACTATCAGAGACCTGGACCGGACATGGGTTATGTTCAGCATCGATTTAAAATTAAAATTAAAATTAGGCTATTGGCAAGTGCGGATGGACTCGAGGAAGTTTCTGCAATGTTCCAAAGGCTTATAACTCAAAAGGTTCTACAGGAATATTTTCACAAATTGTCTCTTGTGTACCTGGGCGACGTGAGAGTCTACTCGGAAGACCATCAACAACATCTGGAGTACCTCTGTCTGGTCTTCGCACACTTCCAGGTATACGGCCTACAATGTAACACGAAAAATATCTTCTTGGCGCTAGGAACATCGAATACCTAGATCACTGTTCTCAACATCAACACTTGAGATAGATTCGTAACGCCACTCCGTCTAAGAGCAAAATAGATTGTGAACATCCTTCATAGTGCGTGGATGGCTATGCGAGTAAATCTCAGATTTCGGAAACCGACGCCTTTAAAACCTTTAAGAATGCAAAGGCAACTTGCTGCCGCTGCGTTGTTCTGACCTTTAAATGCCGTTAGTTTTTTCAAATCATCAGTAGCACGACAACCTTTGGTGGGTCTTGGCTTGCTCTAGGGTTTTCCGCCATTCTGCTCCGTTTCTTATTTTTATTCTCCAATTCGTAATTCCCAAAGTTTTGATGTCTTCTTCTACCTGGTCCATATATCTAAGTTTCGGTCTTTCTATGGATCTCTTTCCAACTGGTTCTTGTTTTGTTATTCTTTTTGTTGGTTCTTTATCTTTCATTCTTTCTAAATGTCCTGTCCCATCTGAGACGTTCCAGCTTTATGAATGTAACGACATCAGGTTCTCTATACGCTGAGTATAATTCGAAATTATAATTATTGACTTCGCTATGGCTCATTTTCCATTATTCCTTCACATATGTGGTGCAGAATCTTTCTCTTCAAGATGGCTAGGAATCTTCCATTGTTTTTGGTTATGGTCCAAGTTTCAGATTCATACCCAAGGACATGCTTTATAAAGTTTTATATAGTTGTCATTTTGTTTTTTTGTTAACCTGTCTGATTTTAAAACTGTCTGCTTAGCCCAAGATAGGTTTTGTTTGTTGAGTGGATTCTTCTTTTTATTTTTTCACTAGCATTACTGTCACTTGTGATTGAAGAACTCAGGTAGGTAAATTGTTGTACCCCATATTGTTAGGTTTTGCAACGGTCGTACTTCGATTCTTGCTGGGTTATGCATGTACTTGGTTTTTGTTTGGTTCATTTTTATGCCACTTGCTTTTGCAGCTTTTTCGATCAGGTTAAGCACTTCAGTCACGTCTCATTTAGATCTTGTACTTGATACATTGTGTTCAGGAGCGTTATCCCTCTATAATTTTTACACAGGAGTTGGTCGCTTTTCTTACGTAGTACTACTATGATTCAAAAATTCCATTCTTGTGGTAGTTGTTTTGTTTCCCAAACCTCAGCTACTATTTGGTGTATTTTTAACGTTAGTTCCTTTCCTCCTTCTTTTATTAGTTCTGCTGCGATTATGCCTGAACCTGGCACTTTATTATATTTAAGCTTTTTATTGCAGCTGTTACCTCTTCTAGTATCAGTGTTTTCTTTTCTCTGTCATCTGTTATGTCCATTGCAATTTGCTCTAGTGCTTCGTTACCGCTCTGTTTTGTAATATTTGGTCCATCATTGTAGCATCTTTTTTTTGTTCTGTTAGGATGTTCACGGTTTGAATTATTTTCTGATTTTTTCGATCTCCTAGTAGAATTGCCTCGTTTCTGATTGCAGCTCTCTGTTCGTACTCTTCTCCTTTCTTCTCTTCTCAGTGACTGTAGTCTTCCTCCATTCTTCTAGTCCTACGACAACTATATGCCTTATTTCTTCTTCTCGCTATATCTGCACATTTTTCGTCGAATCATTCATTTATTCTGGTTCTGTACTTTTCTTTTCAACCTGATGTCTTCTCTACTGCTTTTTGGGTGGTTCTTTAGCACGTCCTCCATATCTGGTTTATGTCTTTGTTTCTTTTTGTATCTTGAAGTCTTTCTTCTATGTTTTCTTTATATTTTTTATTTTTGTTGGAGTCTTTAAGGTTTTGTATAGATTTTTTCTTTTGATTCTTGCGTTTGTAATGTTATTTTAAAATTCGCACTAAATCCACCCCTGCCTTTCAATTTCGTTCAGATATTTGTTTTTCTGACGCGTAATATTTAAATTATTTCATTCTATGAACGGATGTTTGTTAAAATTTTATTTTAAAGAATTGATAAGTTTGTGGTCTCGACTTCTGGGCTCCAGCGGACGTGCCTTTTGTTATTTTTCTAATATCAAGATCCAGACGTAAATAAAAGGTTCCTGGAATCTTAGTCGCGAATGCTGCAGTCACACGGTCTTTGTTAAGTCAGGTTCAGGCTGAAAATCTAAGGAGTGGGATTTTTCATTGCCTCCTAAGGATACTAGCATTTTGACCTGTTAGGTCGTGCATCTGGCTTCCCAACCCCACTCCGGTAAGCGCAAGCTGCGTGACAGGAGACGCAGAGAGAATAGGGATTACGTTGGTAGCTGCGAACTCGAATCGACGTGCGGGCATATTTTTTTTCGGCGTTGCCTCTACAAACCCTTAAATGGTTACAAACCTAATTTAAGTTAAGCGATTCTCTTAGTATAAGAAAGAGAGATCGGACTCGAGAAATCCGGGTTTCGTTGGGTCTTTGTCGTGTTATTCACGGAAGAAAATCGGTTTGTTTACCAAAAAGTGATACTTCGAATAGTTGTTATTGTGGGAAACGGTTCAGCTTCATCTAAAGTTACGCTGGTATTTGCCAGGAAATAAAACTTGTAGAGGGTAGAAACGCAACAATGTTGGTCCCTTTGGTGCAACGTTTAATGGTCTGTTGAGAACAGAAACTGCCCGCCCCGTAAATAATCGAACTGCGTGTATTACACCTTGGAAGCTCCGTGAACCTAATAGATTAAATAAATCAAAGAGCATTTGAGACTCAAAGTGGTTTCAGTTTTAAAGTTTGTGTATAAACACTTGGATTTTGTTCTTGTGTTTCTTGTTTAACGTTAATAAAAGTGGTTGTTCCGTGGAACCTAAGTTTTCTTGAACATTGGTGAGACCCGGCGATTGTGAAACTTTGCGCCGTATCTCATCTGGGTGGGCTGCTGTCGTCGGGAATCAGAGACCTGCACATACCATCTGGAAGAAAGATTTCATTTATACGTAAGAAAGATCTATTTTGTTTTTTTATTTGAGTTTTTAATGGTTGTTTCACTTGGTGAAAGACTAGGAGAACTTTGAATTTGTGAAACATTTCGTACAAAAACCTTGCTTAGACAAGATTAACTTCGTATTTTCTCATAGAATTATAATATTTATGATCAATATTTTTAACTAATTTGTAACAGGAACGTTCCCAGGTAATTTTAGATGGTGTTTGTTAAATTGCTGCAACATAATTAATAACTTTTGGCTACCGTTTCTTTGTAATTAGATATAAAGTTCATTTGTTGCTACTTAAAAATTTATTGTCAAGATTATCTTGGTTAGATTAATTTAATACTTGAATTTTGATCTTTTGTTTCATATTTTGAAATTTTAACGTAACAGAATCATTTCTTTTTGTTTATGGTAATAACTTGTTTTTATTTTTATTTTCTCATTATTTTATCAACTTTGTTCTCCAGTAAAGAAATCAATTCACACTATTTATTGACATTCTTTTGTAGTGCTATTTTTATATTCTTGTTTGTGTGTTTAATTCATTTTTTTTATTACTATTGTTTATTAATAAATGCAAGAAAGGTCTATTATTTGTATTTTGTTTTTTTTTGTAAGTGAATCCCTGGTCCAGACGAAGCAGCGTTAATTTTGTTTTTTTGTTCCTTTGGCTATAAAAAGCACGGTGGTGCTTATTCTAAATTTCACTTAAAGTTTACATACCTTTGTTCAAGAGAAAAGTTAATACTAATTTGTATTTCTTTTTTTGATTATTTTAAAAGAAGGAAGCTTTCAGAGGACTTCCTCGGCAAAATTATTTAAGACAAATCACGTGTTTATATAGTTTTTATTTTGTGTTAAGTCTCGATTGTGAAACGTTAGAGGGAATTTTAATAAAGCTTCCACGAGGTAAGTTACACACAGAGTGAGGTTTCGTAAGAAACCTATATACAGGGTGTCGGATTCACGCGCAGTCGCGTGACCGACCATCCGAACCCTTCAATCTATGACTGCTGGCGCCCTGTTTTGTGAACATTTAGCAGTCTAGTAAAAGTTTTGGAAATCGGTGAGCTTTTCTTTGTGTGTGCTTAGGTAAGTTCATTTGAGAATCCACCCCATCTGCGGCATGAGCTACGGTATTTAACATCAGCCATTGGCCTTGACGGGACTCGTGCATACTTTTTGGCATTTGTCTTGATATTTAAGATCTTAGCTCTCACTCTAGTTTGTACCGTGTAATGGCCAAAGTCGGCTTTTGCCCCGTGCCTACTTTTAACATCTATGACATCGGATTCGTGTTTTTCGTCGATTATAACATGGTCTACCATGTTCACCGTGTTACCATCGGGTGATTTTCAGGTACTTTTTTTGTAGATGTTTTTCCTTTCGAAGTATTTGTTAGTCGCGGGTAAACTTGACGAACTTGGCATGGGTAAGGTTCGGAATGAAGCATTCGCATTTGTAGGCGGGTTTTGCTGCATTTTTATTTGTTTACGGTGCACAAAAACACACTACAAATTTACTAATTTACGAGTATCTGGTGTCTGGGCCCTTAACCTGTAGTAATTAATATCTTTTTTATTTAATTATTTGATACACACAAGAAAAGTAACACAACCATTGATGACATTTACTACTTGATACATCAGGAATGCACATTAACAAAAAATAAAAACTATAATTTCATACATGGTGTATTAGAACAAGACATACATGCACAATACAAAGAAATTAACATTTTTGGTTCTTATTCTCCGACATCTATAAATCTATAAATTGTTTTAGCGAGTTTAGGAAAGATTGCGTGGAGAGATCAGCTCGAGGTGCACGACCTTGGTGGGAAAACATGCAAATAAGTAAACGTAAGCCTTTGTCGTTTGTTTGAAACGAGGACTATCTTGTTTCAAGAGAATCGGTCCTGTATAATCAATTCCGCAATTAGCAAATGGTTTAGATGGTTCTGTCCTCTCTGAAACATGACTCGCATTTATGCAGAATTTTTCAAACTACCGATTGGCCACCGGGAATCCAATAAATTTGCCTTAAAGAATATAAGGTGGTTTGCGGGCCACTGCGTAATAATTGTTTTGGGAATTGATTTATCCTTAACATTTTGATTTCATTGGCATAGGTTTGGTTTTGAATGAGGGTTAAGATTTTTATTTTTGCTTCCTTTAATTCGTTCGTGCTTAGATTGTTACCGATGTGCTTGATGTTGGGTAATCTACAATGACAATTTTTAATAAATCGTAGAATAAACGCGGCCAGTCTTAGCAATTTCACTAATGCCAACTGCCATTAAGGAGGTTTTAATTTCGGGCAATTTCTGTACTGGTGTTCTGTTTGTAGAATTATTATGATTTGGAAAATATCCGATTCTAGCAATAACGGTTCCTTGAACCATAAACCCAAAGTTAATAACTCTTTGGGTGGCATGCCTCGTGATAACAGAACGGCAGGATTTTTCTTGGAAGATACGTGATACTATTCCTACGGTTCTGATACCGAATGAACTTCGTTAATTTGATTTGCCACGAAAATCTTAAAATCTGTAGAGGTTGATCTCAACCATGCTAGGACAATCATCGAATCTGACCAAAAATACCGTTTTGTAAACCTTACGCGAAAGTTTTCCCTAATTGTGTTAGCTAATTGTGCAAACAGCTCAGCTGCACTTCAAACTTCTGTAAACTTTTCGAGAATCTTCATATCAATAATTCGCATGGCCATAATAAAATGAAATTAGGTTATCATTACCTATGATACTACTACGACAGCGGTTTCTAAAATGTGTGTGTGCACTTTTGTTACCAAAACAAAAATGTTGTCAATGGACGTCTTTCGACAACTACCCATTTTTTTCAACAACTATTTCAAACCAACCCTGTTAATAATCAAACGATGATAAAGTGTACGAAGATAACTTGTTATTTATTGATAAGTAGCATTGAAATTATACGTAACACTGACTCACTAAAATATAGGCACAGTTATAATATTTTGAAAAAGAATACTAAAACAGAAAAAGTACATAGATGAAAGGTAAACGTACTACATAGACTTTTATTTAGTGGTTTCGATTACATAAATATAATACAAAAACAAAAAATTTGTAGACACAAAATGGAACTTTATTTTCATTTTCTAATTATTACAAATACTTGAATAAAAAATATACTTTTCTATTGTTAGAAATAAAGTCGTCAGATACTAATAAAAGATTTTTGAATACTAGATTACATACGTACTATTGATTTCAAAATGAACTAGGACACTGGCTAACTACTATGATTCGAAAACGTACGTAATTTTCCTAGTATAAATGTGTCAAATAATCCACGGGTATAGATATTTTAGCCAAAATTAAATGTAGATATTACAATGGGAAAACTAAAACGTCCTAGTTCATTTTGAAACCAATAGTAAGTACATATAAACAAATTTTACAAAAGTCAAACTACATAAGTAAAAACTAGATACTTCTTTTGATCAGAACTTTAAGGCTGGAAACAGCTAATTACTAAATGTTGTTCCAGATGCTCAACTGTAAAGTTTTGTCTTCTTAAGCCTAAAACATTTTTGTGAGCGGAAAAGCTTCTTTCTACGTCAACACTTGTTATGGGTGCATATTTGAACTTAGCTATGATAGCCGGATCTATGTTTAAATCGTGAACGGTTTCGCCACTCAAAACATTTGATATTTTATATAATATCTGAAATCCCTCATTTTCTAATAAGACTTCTTCGAATTTTGTTTTTACTATTTGTTCAGTATTTCCAGGGACAGCACAAATGACATTTTTAAAGGCAGTAATTATTTTTACAGATTCCACCAAAGGAAATCTCTGTGCTTCAAGAGATTTTATCGCTTTACTTACAAAACTATAATTGCTTTTCAGAAAAACTAAATTGTTTTGCAATTCTTGCTATTTCAGGATAGTTTGGCAGTCTTTTACTGCCTTACTATTTAAGGCTGGCAGCTCGAAGACAACTTTTTTAAAATCCTCATAATTATCTGCATAGTAGATGGCGGCGTCTAACTAAGTTCCCCATCTGGTCAACACTGGTTCTGGAGGTAATGGGCTGTTTGGTAACCTTTCTCTAAAATATCGAACTCGCAAAGGAGCTTTAACAAATATTTTCTTACTATTTCGGATTAACTCGTTGACCAATGGAAACTGCAACCCTATAGTCTCCGCGACACGATTAAGTCCGTGGGCTAAACAAGTACAATGAAATAAATTTTCATAAAATATTTTTATATTAGACGCAGATTTTGTCATATAAGCCGCTGCATCTGAAAGCATTAGTAAAATTCTTTCATTCGGCATTACTTCAGGTAAAAAAATTCGATAAACCTTCCTGAATAAATCTTGAGATTGTGTTATTATTAGTTTTAATTAGTTGTTTCGAACTAATTAAAAATCCTTTCGAGGGAGTCTCATCGTTTAAATTTTCTATAATTAAATCCGCTATGTATTTTCCGCATGCGTCAGTCGTTTCGTCAACACTAAACCAGATACAGTTGTTTCCTTTTAATTTTCTGATCTCCTGCATAGCTTCATTGCGGATTGTACTTTCATCCGGAATGCATCTGTTACAATACTTTTCTAGGAAGGTTTTAAGAGAACTGTTTTGCAATTTGTACAAAGGTATGTTTGATCTTATCATACTTCTACATAGATGTAGATTAAATTCTCTTTGCTCATTATAGCCCGACGCTGAAGCGACTGGTGTCTCAATTGATACCTGTTTACTTTTTTAATTATTAAACTTTTTTAAATGTTCTGTATGCAATGTTGTTTTTAAGTGTTGCATTACATCATATTTCTTCTTGTACTGAATGTATGGTATAAAATTAAAAACTTACTATAGTACATTTCGAAAGCAGCTCTAAACACTTACCACTTTTATGCATGCTTGACAAAATAATTTACTATTTTCAAATTTTAATTCTGGATTATCTTTCATCCATTCTTCTACGGTAGGTTTTTGCTTTGGCATTGTGAAATAGACACTACTGGTTTGCACTTGCCTTGGTTAATATAGAATAGTTGTATAAAATAGAAATCACAACTGAATTTAAGCTTAAAACCAAGGTTTATTCGAACTTGGTAATGTACAAAACACAAATTACAAATGAAAACCAGCGTGAAAACTATATGTCCGTGGGGCTTAACGGTACACTTGACGGTTTAAATCCCACCACATTTATCTTAAGGTGGGAGAATTTGCTTGCTAAAACTATGGCGCAAAACGTCGAGTATTGCTTGCTAATGTTAAGAATACTTGCTGTAAATTTCACATGTAATGAAAGAATGGATGTGTGGGAATTTAATGATATAGTTTTCTCCCAGATCTTTGAGACTTTTCACGGGAAAAACTTTGGTGGAAAAAAAGCACGAAATCACATGATTTATTAATTTATACTTTTGTAAATATTACTATTATTCTTATCTGTAGTATATCATTATGTAAATTGGATATCCAGCTCCCAGTAAATACATATTACAGCTTGAAATCTTCTTATAGAGTACTAAAGTAACACTTGAAGTTTTGTAAAGCCTATAAGGTCAATGTATATTTAAAAATGGCGCTATCAATGCCGAGATATTGTGTTCAGTAAGCAGTCTAGCTAAAGTTGCATAGATGGCACTGGCGTAGAAAGGCGAATACTAGAAGGCGGGTAAAGACGGACGATTCAAACTATGTCTAAAACGAATTTCTACTTCACATAATTTACTAAATCCTTTGAGTAAGATGTAAAAAAACGTTATTCAGTTTGTCTTCAAATCTAAATTCTTGTAGGATTTTTAAATGAAGATGGCAAGTAAGTTTTGTTTATCTCATTTACTTATTAATCAAAAGCCAAAGGTCCAATTAGAGTCCACTAAAGAAGAAATTATATACAGTATGAACATGCAAAAATAAAATGTTGTTTAGAAATTCTTATATTTTTTATTTCTCATGCATTGTATTTCTTAAAAACCGGCATCTGCATCACAGAGCGATCTTTTGTTTGAATCAACATCGTCCTCCAAATGATGGATAATCATTGACGTTTTCAAAATCATAATAATTATATATATGTGACCAGACCAGACAACTGAAGTCACAGAAAAGTGTAACTTCAAAATTTTTCAAGTATTTCTAAATTTTTATTGCTTTCGCTAATAATATAATGTTGTAGTGTAACAAGTTCCACAATTTGTTTAACGTTTTCCAGAATTCGTACTAATACGGTCAGTAAGTTTTATGACTTTTAGGAGATTAACAGGTACAGACCGAAGGTTACTCTTTTAGGTATATTGTTTTCTATTTGTCGATATTTAAAGAACCAGGTGTCAAAGAATGTATGAGGTCAAGGCAAATATTTGCAGAAACCATACAAAGGGCATTGTGAGTTTGCTGTAGGTTTATTTATTAACTATCCTCTTTCTACTAGTTTTAAAATTATTTATATAGAAGCAAGAAAAACGAACAGAAAAAAGAATCTTCCACAGCATAAAGAAGTTGTTTTCAAAAGTACAGAACCAATGTAATATCTAAGCAGCCATTGATCGAATTAACATGAAATTTGGAATGATAACTGTAATGATTAAAGTCAATTATTGCAATTTTTTAACATCGCCTGAATTCGAGTATTAAAGTATGTAATACTTTCCCAAATTAATAACATAAAATGCAAGGTTATATTTGCAACACTTAAATTTCAAATATCGTATAAATAAAAAGACTAATTAATATAATATTTGGTTATTTTTATACAATAGAAAACGAACGTTTGTTGTCAGCTTGAGGGTCAACAAAAGATACCGCAGTAAAATCCTACCGTGTAAATGTCTTACTTTTATAACACTGTGGAATATTAGATATGCACAATTCGCTTTATGGCGTCTTACAAAATAAATTTTGCGTAATTAATGCTAAATCAGATTTTATTTTATTTATTGAAACATACAGATCTACGCCGAATTACACGATTCTACGAGGGGTCTTTTCTATATTCCCGGACTAGGCAGTTTTTAATTTGAATGCAATTTTTCATAATTATGTTTCTTAATTCCATATGCCTTGATAACGTGTGCATTAAGTTACAAAACACTTGCCGCAATATTAGTTTTATTATCTGTCAGTTTGTATTGATACGTATCCAAATGAACAAAGTCGAATATCGAGCTGTTATAAAATTCCTTACAAAACAAAAAAAAACTCTAAAAATTATTCTTGAAGAAATGTTGGCTGTATACGGAGATAATTGTCCTTCTAAGTCAACTATTTGCGAATGGTCAAAATTGTTTAAACCTGGTCGACAATCACTGAATGATGATCCTCGGCCAGACTGCCCTGTTGATGTGGTCACTTCGGATGTTATTGAAAAAGCCAAGTGTTTGGTACTGGAGGATACAAGAATAAAGAAACGACAATTAGCAGCATTATTGGGAGTTTCAGAAACCATGGTTTTCAGAATTCTACAGGCCAACTTTTGTAAAAAGGCATTTGGGTATGCGCAGAAGACAGACAAAGCGAGTCTGTGTGCGGTAGAGATAGAGGTATTGCAAATAGCGAAAGTACACTCGGGGTAAAAAAATATTTCAAAACTAAAACTACTCAATTTGCATACAACTTTCATTATTTTATAGAATGCATGTTGTAAATTGTTTACACATTACCTTCAGATTTTCCAATCTTTTTGAACGCTTTAGCTGTATTTTAATTTGTTCTACAGGTAAATAATAAACAAAATTCAACTTTATGTTAAAATCAAATAAAAAAATAAATAACACTCAACTTAAGTTATAAAATAATAAAATTAATCTCTACTTTTTTTTTACAATTACATATCATTACAGAGGAATAACTTGGATTATGTTCAGTTTTGTGTCAATTTAGTAATAAAGAAATCAAATAAAACGTATAGTGCATCCTATTACGGTCTGAAATAATACCGCAGAAAATTCAAAACGTGACAAGAAAAAGCACTTTTTACTTAAATGCGCTTTTGAAATACGTAGAAACTGTTAATGCTCTCGTTTTCTTTTAGTTGCTAACCCAGGTTTTGCGGACATTTCATAAAATACATATATTAAGATGAATAAATGAAAGAGTTCTAGTTGTAAAGAACCATTGTCAACATAAACAGTTTTGCTAATCCTTTAACGGTTGATGACAACATTTATGATTTAAGAGGGTATTGTGTCTGAATGAATTCTTTTACTTATTGTTGCATTTTGCGAGAAAGGTCGAGAGAATTTAAATACTGGAAATTTTAAATTTGTTAAATTACCTTTAAAAGATGCCGAAACTTGCTGTACCTGACAATTAGAGAAACATGCTGCACTAAGGACATTAACATATTAGAAGCAATTTGAGAGACCACAAGACTCCTAATTAACTATCTGAAAATGCAGAAATTCCTGAATTTTTTCATTGTTCTCTTTTCTTATAAACCTAGAACATTTAGGAACTGCGAAGTGGCTACGGGTTTCTTAAATGTATTTTAGTAGCATAATACTTAATAAAAATCATTACGTTTATAAAGTTTGTTTTTGTTTTCGTTTGATAATTCTGATGCAAAACAGCAGAATAAAGTTTTTATTTTGCTTAACAAAATTTTATTTTTGAATGCGTAAGCTTGAGTGTTCTTTATGGTTCCGAGTATTAACGTCCATTGTGGGGATAGATCGGAAACTGAGTATTAAAAAGAAAATTTTTCGAAAGTTAAATATAATTACTTGAATCTAGATCTTACCCAATACTAATTATAAGACTGAGTACACTTTTTTGCTAGAAGTTCCAGGTTGTGGAGATGAAACCTTTTGATGAATGTCATCTGGCAATTCTTCTACCCCCGAAAGATTATCGTCTTCTACTTCCATTTCGTCACTTTCATCAGATGTATCCAAGTCACTATCATCACTATCTCAGTTAAATTAATTATTAATTTGTCCACCACTATATCAACCATAGGTTCCTTTGCCATAAACTCTTTTTCAATTCGCTTTGAGTGCTCACATTTTGACTTCTAGTTTTCTACTGTAAACTGATCGAGAAACTCGTTACATAATTTTGTGACTTCGTTCATACTAAATTTTACATTTCTGGAAGCCACATATGACTTCATTGCCGCCCACACTAACTCAATGGGATTTAGATCTGGATGGTAGGGCGGCAATCTTAGTACATCATGACCTGCATCATTTAGTAGCTTGTCAATTTTAAACTGTTTATATCTTGGTTTATACAGTTTGATGATGTACAGTTCCGGTTTCAACATGTTTTCATCAAACGAGATCTGCCGCTCTTTTAGCCACTTTTTCATGACATCCTTTGTGGAGGATGAAGTCGGACACTTATCAACTTGTTTGTTATGATAAGGAGCATTATCAATTACTAACACGCTGTTTGGTGGTAAATTTGGCAAAAGCTTTTCCTTAATCCATTTTTCATAATTATCAAAGTTCATCTCATTATGATAATCCCCTGTGCTGCAATTCGATTTCCATCTAACATAACATTCCGGTATAAATCCATCTTCACCTCCAGCATTAAGAATAATTAGTCGAGATCCCTTAGAAATTGGTTTTTTTATGCCTTCATTAGATGTGTCGCTCCATGCTTTCTCTTGAGTATGGGAAGAATGTATATAAGTTTCATCCATATAAATGATAGGTCGTCGTTCTTCTCGGTATTTCTTCATCTTTCTTAAAAAATTAATTCTAAGATGTCTTACTTCATGATATTAAGTTTTCTGTTGTTCTCAAACTTTTTCCACTTGAACCCTATCTGTCTAATTTCTTTCCTTAATTTGTCTTTACACTTTTTATAGTCATTATCTTCACAAAACTTTTTATGTACCCTTGTAAGCGTTGGTATTACACCTTCGGTAGCATGAAAATTAATAATCATTCGACGCAGCACACCCTTGTCAAAATCATCCAGAGCTACCTTTGATTTTCTGTTCTTTCTAATTTTGTTAGATGTAGAAAATGATGGTTTTTCGCCCTTTTCAATTTCTCTACCCTCCTTAGCAATACGATTTATGGTCCGCAAACTTATGCCAGTAGCAGCAGAAACTCGTTGCTGTACCTGTAGAAAGAACGTAATATCTAGTTGAATGGGGAATTGCTATAAGCTACAAAAGAAGCAATCATTACTATCTTGTAAGTACATAAAAACGTATGAGTTATGTTGTTAAATATGCAAAACAATTATGGTTGTGTTAGCATTATTTCAGCGATATTATTGGAGCGTAAGATACATTAATTACTACAATAAAACTCATGTTTGATATAATAAATATTTAACTGAAAAGTACTTGTTTTACTTACCTTTGAGAGTGGTATCATGGGTGCACCTGCATCGGCTTCCCTCTTCATAAACTGTAGTATAGAGTTTATAATTTTCCGGCTTTTACTGTCCAAAACCATATTTAAACTTAAACAATACACTAAGCACTAATTAAAACAGTCTTCAATACAAACACTAAACTAACTAAACAACACTAAATTAAACAAACTAAATTAACAATTCTATAAAACAAATACAACAACACCTAGTCTATGAATTAAACAAAATCAAAACAAACTTGGCAAAAATGCTTTTTACTGTGACTGTACCGATGTAAACACCACGAAGGAGCCAAAGCAAATGAGCTCCCCACTACTACGCCTACGCTGTCCAGTGCGCATCGTCAAGCCAAATGCCATTCTACAAACGCTGGCCTGTACATGAATGTCTTGGAATAACAAAGGATAGTGCGAGATGAGTGTAGAAAAAATAATGGCAACCGTTTTTTTTGAAACAGTCAAGGAATTTTAATAATTGATTATCTGAATAAGCGTAGCACGGTAACAGGGGAGTATTATACGAGCTTAATGCATCACCTCAGAGAGTCTATCAAAATGAAACAGCGAGGAAAACTGACGAAAGGTGTCCTCCTGCTCCACGACAATGCACCATTGCACAAGTCAAGAGTTTCAAAAGCTGCCATTGCTGAATGTGGTTTCGTAGAAATCGACCATCCGCCTTATAGTCTAGATCTGGCCCCCTGCGACTATTTTTTGTTTCCAAATCTAAAAAAGCTCTAATAAGGGAGACAAAATCTAGGAACGATGAGAACTTAAAGCTGCTGTTGAATGCCATTTTGCGGAAAGACAGAAGATTATTTTCATAATGTTGTTATTAAAACAGTGTAGTACTTGTATTCAAAAGCAAGGGAACTACATTAAAAAATCAATTTTTGTTCTTGTTCTTGTCTCATGTTTTGATGCCTAGTCCGGGACTGCCAAGAAGTATTAAAAAATAGGGAATTGCCTCAAAACCTTTCTTTTCTCAAAAGCAATTATTTATTTGTCGTTGGATCTATAAAACAACTTGATACACAAGGACTTGCTTTAACCGAGTTGGTCAAAATCGTAGATGATTTAAAAAAAGCGGTATATGCAGTTCCTGGTTCTATAGGGCACTTTATAAAAGAAAAAACTGTAAGTTAAAAGATATTGCTGATATTCTATCTGGAAAACACGTTGATATTGACATTGATCCTTCACTAATTCCAAAATACACATCTGCACCTATCACAAGTGCAGATTGTGAAAGAAGTTTTTCGGCATTTAAAAATATGTTAAGTGACAGAAGAGCCAGCTTTAAAATTCATTTAGAAAAACATTTAATTGTAAGTTGTTTTTTTAATAAGCAATCCAATGAATAAGATTTTCTGTTGTTTACTTTGTATTAATTTTGAAAATTTGTATGCATATTTTTATGCTTTTTTCAATAAAATTTTATGCTTTTTAAAAGGCTTTTTTAAATTATTTTTGTGCTTATAAGTCCCAGCTTTAGTGATAACTGTAGCAAAAACACAAATAAACACAACGCTATATTTAAACAAGGAAATAATTGCGCAAGTTGCAAGCTTTAATTATCTTGGATGTACTATAGAGAAACAGGGGTCACTAGATGAAGGACTTGATGCTAGACTTAAAGAAGCTAGCAGATTATATTATTCACTCCTAAAATATGACCCCAAAAAAAAGGAAAATAGGTAAACAAAACAAAAGTCCTATTATATAAATCACTATTCATTCTCACTATTATCCATGGTTTGGAATCGAGAACTCTAACAAACCAACAGAAACCACGTCTATAGTCTGCAGAAATGAGATTCCTACGCACCATCCTGGGAAAAACCAGACACGATATAATTCGAAGCGATATAATAAGGCAGCAACTAAACATCAAACCTTTAATTATGGAAATTAAAAAGAAGCAACTGAGATGGATAGGTCATGTACCCAAAAATTACATGTGAAGCTGGTGTGATAGAAAAAAGATTAGGAGGAAGACCAAAAAAAGTATGGTGTGCGGAAGTTGGGGAGATCCTGAAGAGGAAAGGCATGTTTGGGGGTGAAGCAAAACGCCTCTCTCAAGAAGGGAAAAAATGGAAGAAATTCATCATGTAATCACCAGTACTACCTCTACACTGCAAGGCGGTAGAAGAGGATCGATAATTCACTCAAGTCCTTACCCTATTATGAGTTTTTGCCATATCTGCTGGGGTCACTGGCAAAGGAAATTCTAGGTACCGTTATTACAATATATATTTTTGTAGATAAATAGCTTATAATTAAAGAATTAGAAATTGACAGCGGTGACTTGACGAGGTGGGTAATCTATTAATGAGAATTACAAATAAGAGTTGCAAACTGGAATCCGGATTTTCTCAGATATATCTTATTTAGTTACAAATGCCTTGATGGTTGTCACAACCCTTCGGTAGTTTATTACTAGGTTTCGTGGAAACACGAACAATACGATTATCGTACTCAACTTCATGGAAGGGGTTTATAGATTCTGGAGCGGCTGTTTGTAAACCGAATCTATCTTTTTAAAATAAATTTGTAGCGTCCAACATGCCCATTAATTATTTTTAGTAAATTAATTACATAATTGATTTAGTAAAAATATTTAATATTTAAATTTTTGTTTGTTTTTTAATCTGAGCACCAACTGCTTAGGTCATATGGTCCGATCTCAGACTCAAGAAATTTCTTTGTGTTTCCAAATTGGAACTCACGCAGCGTCGGTCCAATACGGCTCGCTCTGTTTATGTTGTTAGATTATGCAGAGTGAGTATATGTTATGTGTGAGACAAATTCCATCACCGCTACACCACCTAGGCCGATTTAAATAAATTATTGTCGAATATTAATAATTAAATAGTAAAAGTATTAGTGTAGGTATATTATCTATATTTTAAAAATATTAGAATGTAAACATACAACGCATCTATATATACCAGATGTAATCCCACACTTGATATCTTATCTAAAAATCATAATTTTGCGTTCGAAATAACACGAACTTTATTAACTTGCAGAAAAATAAATGCAAAGAAATCCATAAATTATCCCTTTTAAACTTCAAAGTTAGGCTTTATGACTTATTTCTGAGAACCTATTGTAAACATTATCAACTAACCTGCACCCTCCACAAATCTTTTAGTTCAAGAAATTCTTCGCACTCGTAGTCCGTAATTGTTGCTACGTTAGCTATAGAAAGAAAAAGAGCACAAAGTGTTGCATAAACATTTTTTTTTGAAATTTTGACTGCTAGCGCCGCCTTACGTGAATTAGGTGTCAGCATTCGGAAATTTGCCAACGTTAAGTAAAAGCCAATATTTTCTAACAAAGAAAGCAAGAATGTGCAAGGAGGGTTGTGCAGGTTAGTCTTTTGTACATAACTATTTTAAGCCAAAATCAATACTTTCTTGAAAAAAAAATGAACACACAATGAAAATAAAAACTAGTTATAGGTAAAACTTAACGGTTTAGACCCCACCGCACTTATTTCAAGTAAAAATCAATAGTTTTTAACAAAGAAAACAGGAAAAGTTAAAGTCTACTTTCTACATATTTTAAGTAAAATTCAATACTTTGTCGAACTTTAAAGCAAACCAAAAAAACGTTATGGGTAGAATGTTGCCAATGAAAATTTCTAACAAAATATCAGGCAACACATTTTACACTATATTCTACATATATTTTTCACCACAGAGATCTGTCCCTAACGTAAAGTAAACGTGTAGTTGAAAAACGGGTTTTATTTTCTAGAATGCCCTAAATATCTGTGACTAAAGCAATACAATAGAATTCTGTCAGTCAGGTAGTCACTGCAGTATTTTTATTTTTTTCTTTGTATTTTATTTGTGAATTCAGTGATCTCGTAACTTTACTATTCTTCTTTGTTTCACATGTGCATCTAGGAATAACAAAACATACTTACTATTTCTCTACTCGGCGATTGTGTAAAGCAAAATCAGTTTTATTGTCAATCTAGCCGTAAGTTATTATATTGTTTGACAAGGGTTTTTGTCCCTTATTGATGGATATTTTAGCTAAAGAGCTGTACTTTCGAAAGTAATGTATGTAGTCAAACAAAAAGCCAAGCAAAGTTGATGTGTAGTACATGTCGTAACCAGATAGTTTTATACAACTCGATCATATTGTAAAATCTAGGCGAGAATCGTATTGTTCTACAATCGGTTGTTTATAAAACGGCGGGTAAGATATAGTCAAAACATAAGATTCCATAAAATACTATTAATTTTATATTATGGATGATGTGTTTTAGTCCTTTTACAAAACGCGCATACGAATTCTCGTACCAACGCGGGGGCATCATTTTAGCTACATGTTACAATAAATTTGTTTTAAATTGCAAAGAAAAAGTAATGAACACAGCGTTACGATAGTTCATCTTTGTAAATTATTAGCAAATTAAAAAACGGTTCGGTCTGTTCAAGTATGTATAACATGTTTAAAATATATATCAGTCAAAATATAGAATAGTTACTTTATTAAATGCCGTAATCCGGCCATAACCTAATTGCCGTTTTATAAAACGTCTGAAAAAGCTAGACCGATTTTAAAATGTGTTTTTAGCCTATATTTTATATGAACCCGTTTTATAAAACGTTTAGTCGTTTTATAAAACGCCGCGTTTTGCTATTCATCGTCTATCATTATCAACAACTCCTTTCTACTTTTAGAATGAAACTTGATTACACTACTTTTGAAAGTAGTGCTATTTTTTCGAACACAGTTGCACATGAACCTAAATCTGGAAATTGTTAAGTAAATCAAACTAGTAAGATTACTAATTAGTTATTTATTAAACTGATTGTTATTTTCGACTTCCTTAGTAACACAATTTCTATACAAATTTGTTTTTTGCATATTGATCACGAAAATTCACTTTTTTAAAACAAAAAATCATAATGAAAGTAAGTAGCACTTTTGAACGAACTCCGAAGGAGTCGTTACTGAATTTGCAAAGTCTGTCTGTCTGTATGTCTGGTATGTCTGTATGTCCGCATTTTTTGTCAAATTCTGAAATTTTGACTACAGATTTGGATTCTACATCAAAAACTAAAGACCCCGTGGTATCTTTGTTTTTGATAACTCTTCGGGAACATGGTCAAAATGGCGGCCGAAAATCGGAAAATTTTCAAAAAATTTTTTTACTTTAGAATCGTATTCTACATCAAAAAATAAGACAAACGTGTACTTTTAGTTTTTTGATATCACCTCGGGCACATGGTCAAAATGGCTGCCGAAGTCTGAGAAAAGTAACAAAACGGAGTTCGTTGTGGTTATGCTTTGCATTATCAGATGTTTTTAACTATTTTGATTGAACATTTTTCTATCTTTTTTAATGTTATTGTAATTTATATCATGTGAATTGTCAATTTGACAGTTGTAAATTTCGGAGTTTTTCTTTATCAAATTGCGAGCTAGAAGATCAATATGCAAAAAATTACGTTTACAACACGTTTGAAAGCATCTTTGCTTTCATTACGTATTGCACAAATAACTATTGTTATAAACCAAATAAGTAAATAATTAAACATTGAATAAAATGTCTTCTCTGATATAAAAAAATCCACTAAGATCGTGAACAGCATTACATACAAGCATACAAAATATTTAGTTTCAATTGACATGGTCAGATTCAATTTTTGGATTACAAATTGTTTGGTAAATATGAACAGTTCAGTTGAACATTATATTTTTACTTTTATTTCTATTTCCACTCGGGCCAATAGTAAAAATTAATATTTAGTATTATTTATATTTATATACGTTACTATTTATATTCCTACAGAAGTTATTTTATAATATCATATACTTAAAAGTGTTCACCTACCAAGTTACGCTGTATGTTATTTACATGAAGTTTTCTTTTTTATTATATGTTATGCATGTCTATTGTTCTTAAAATTAACTATTATTACTTGCTAGTATTATTATTATTATTATTTAAATTATGCCAATAATTAAACGAATTTACTCTACACTAAGTTTCTTCTTTTTTTCTTGTGCACTAATTATTAATTCCGAATCTCTAGTTTGCAAACCTCTAGGAATACGTGGGTCAGATAGTTCAGGTAACACGCAATTAAAATAAAATTCCACGAAGTTTTGGTAGCATGGTATTTTCCCAGAAATGCTCATTTTTCTTAATTCTAATGATTTCTATGTCATCACAATATTTTTTGTTTAATATGTTTAATTGCCCTTGGATTTGGTAAAAGTACACGTGATTTTGTTTTAAACATAAAACCATCTTGCAGCTTTACGCAAAGATTTTTTAATTTCTGACTCAAAACCTCACGAATATTTAGATGTCTTATTGAAAATAAACATTTCACTTCAACTAGACCATCGTCACCTACTCAACCGTCTGGGTGGGCACCTAAATACGGAAATTCTTCTGATATGAAGAAACCACACGGTCTTACATCAACTTTCCGAATTTTCTCATATTTGACGATTGCTGTTTTTTCATATGTTCTTCCGTAAGTGATAGCAATCGCCGTTAGGTAGGGCGAGCTATAAAAAAGAGATTTCAGCAGAGAATAACAAGAAGTTGTATCCCTCTTATTGCAGATTCTGCCAAACGAAGATGCAGTTATTCTGTTTTTTCGTACTTCATGCCATCTTACATTTTCATGCTGTCCAACTGTTTCTTGGAAAATCTCTTGGACGTTGTCGTTCCTTAAATGAGCTAAAATCTCTTCTCTCTTGACGTACATTTTAGTTTCTGGCATGCCTTCCTTTGCTGAATTAGGTCCATAGTCTAGGTTAATTGTGTTGATAGGATCTTGATGAACTTTCCTTTTCTTCTTTGGATGTAAACGTTGATATTCAATTCTGTACTGCCTTTTTCTGGAGTACATGTGTAAACGATGTTTTACATCGGGATTGGTGTTATCTTTGTGCCAAGAAGGTCCTGAATTGTACGGTAATGCTGCACCATAGCAACGCATTTGATAGGATCCTCTTAAAATATAATTTACTCTTTTTCCGCCAGTAAATTTCGCTACTAGACTCATATATCTCTCGGCATAATTGGTGGTAACGTTTCGCACCAATCGATCAGCCTTTCTGACAACATTGTCCACCGTTTTAATTATATTTTCAAATAATACACTGGTTTGCAATAATGGAATGAGATTCTCTTCGCCTTTGTCCTTCCTTTCGCAGTATTGTAATCTACAATTATTATGAGACCCAAAAACGTGATAGGGAATGTTTTTCAAATCTTCCTTTAGTTGTTTTGCATTAACTGCATTGGTGATTGATTTTCTTACAGCCGCACTTAATCTTGGAGCTCCGCTTTTTAAGATGCCTCTAACGGAAACTTCAAATCTAGTATTTATCGTTAACTTGTGTATGTTTGAAGTGAAAGCTCTTGTTATATGGTTAGCACATTCAAGCTTCAAGACGTGCCTACCATACGTAACTTTGTCCAAGATTCTTGCGTATACACTCGAGTCACCGTCGCCAATAACATATTTGTACCTTAGATTATACATTGTTTCACTTTCGTTAAAACCTTGTACTATAATATCTTGCCCCATACTAGAAGATGGGCCACTATAGTTTTTAAAACATTTATGAGAAGTTTCTACATTTCTTTTTTAATTTCTAACACATGCCAAACAAAATTTATTCCTAATGCCCAGATATAATAATTTTTTAGTTTTTCTCCAATAATGCAACCAACTCCTGATAACGATGAATAACCATGCCCATAGGAGCGTTTCGCCCAACCACCATCTACAACCACCGATATGTATGGAATCCCTTCCTCTACATCTCCTCTTTCTATGGCCAATTCCCGTTCTTCATTTGCTGCTTTTTCCATTTCTAATTTAAGTTTTCCATCCCATGTAGCAGTAATATTTTCTTCAATTCGTTTGTAAAACCTTGGTGTCATAATTGGAACATTTAACACTGAAAACAGTTCATCGCTTTGGCTGTATCCTATTCCAATGGATGTTGTGCCCCAAACGAAAGCATTGTTTACATTGAATTTTGTGGATGAGTCCCTAACGTTATGCTTTTATTGCAAGTGTCGCAATAATAATACAAAACTGAAGTAAACCTTTCTCGTTTTTCTTTCTGAAATTGCATCTTTCCCATTGTGCACCTCAAGTCATGCAAATGAAGCTTTTTAGTTTCCTGAAGAAAGAAATCGATATCCACAATCCTGTTTCCTGAAAGAAGTTCCTTGTTTGATTCAGCGACTGGCTCTGTGACAATTTCCAGTTCAGGGAGATTTTCCTCGGGCAAACTGCGACAGTTGGAAAGTACAAATTAAATGATTTAAATCTTCTCAACCCAGATACTTTTCTTGTGTATTTTATAAAATAAATACATTATAGTCAGTAGTGTATTAGCGGGGGAACGCGGGGAACGGCGTTCCCGTAGTTACCAATAAATACTAAATATTCTTTTAAAAATCTAATTATTTTTAATATCTATTTCACGTAAAGAGATACATGCATCACAGATTTATTTTTAATCAACGACAGCACGCACCTATTTAAAATGTATGTTGAAAAAAGAGATATATATATATATATATATTGAACCGTTAGCATTCCATTTCAGTAAAAGATGTATGACAAGGATAACACTAAAAACAGTAAAGGTGAATGCACGTAAATTTGAGCTAAGTTTCGAAAATGTCAAACGTATTTGAATTTTCAAATTGACATTTGTTTACATTCAAACAACAAAAACAGAAGAATTTATAACGGGGGACACCCGTTATAATAAATCTATAACAAAAAAAAACTATTACATTTGGGGCATTCATTCGCCCGGCTAAGGGGGTGGGTTCTGCTGAATGACAGACACTTACTCTACTTAATATTTTAGCTGCTTTATTGGCAGAAATTAATTAATTGAGGATTACAATAATAAATAAACAATAAAACTGTTAAAATTACTTTTCCATAGAATAAAGCAAAAATTGAAAAATGAAAGTTATAGATAATTTAATATCAACACCACCAGGTGCGTAACCTTCGGTTAGCTAACCTTGGATCGTACAAATCGAGCAATAAATATTTATAAATGCAAAGAAAAATTATGCATTTAGGTTATTTTAACTGCATCAATTCACAAAATAAACAATTAATATTACAGGAATAAGAAACATGTGTTATGAGGGATGATCCAACGGAAGGTGAACGAATAAGAAGAACGAGAAACCAAAGAAAAAGAAAAGAAGAGAAAAAGGGAAAAAAGCCCTGAAACAAAACATCCTCGCTATAAAAAAAGTTCCTGTGATTTCAAAAATTCCTCACTTACCAAGATGTAGGTGGGCTTATAGAATTCGTGCAGCAAGTACTTGCTAAGACGATTTATGAGGGAGCCCTCCTAAGAAAGAAAGAACATATTTGAAGATTTTATTGACAATACTAGGAAGCACATACCTGAGATCTGTATTTTCAAATCCGAAAAGAACAAATGGAATCCGGAAGCACTTAACAAAAAGAAAGACCAAAGCCCAAAATGGAAGATAACTTCCAATTAATATTTTCGCGATGAAAGAATCCGAAATTAATCGTGGCCAGATAGCCGTTCGCCACGAAAATCAAACATATAGTGACGATGCTATCGCCGCATCTCACTCAGGCCTCACAAATGTACATACAAAACACAATAAAATTTCATACTTTAGTAAATGGAAATAAATTTCAATAAATATACCGGGGAGTTTCCAAAGAACCGTAACAAATTATAACTAAACAATTTTCCGTTTATTAGTTTTAAAGTAAGTAGTAAGATTAATAAAAGTTAATTCTAAAATGAATCTATATGTACTTTTTAAAAATTGTTTTCAGTTATTGTTTGTCTGTCAATCTAAAATAGGACATGTAGAAAGTTCTCAATTGAGCCATTTATTGATTTGAAGCATCTGGATCACAAGAGTGACAAATGTATCTTTTTACGTGAAATAGATATTATATAATAAATGTGTAATGCGACAATTAGCGTTCCCCCACTATTTTTCTAAGCTATTCATCACTGATTATAGTACACTGCTGATTACTATGACAGTAACAAATTTTAAGAATATATACTTACTTTTCAAAATATGGGACGTGTGCATCTTCTGCAACGTAATCATCACTTTGACAAGCACGACGCGCCGCTTCACGATTTCTCCGACGCCGTTGCGCAAAAGATTTTTTTCCACGTTTTTTGACAATGCAAGAACTACGCATTTTAGCGGGTTTTTAACTGATCTTGTGTCTTCAAAATAGTAATAAATAACAAAACTAGCAGTAACAACGAATAACTATTATAAAACTGTAACAAGAACGATTGCGACGAAAACTGCACACGACGAACACTAAAGTGAAAATAGAATTGAGTGGCATTCTGTTTACTTGGAATAATGTCCGCTACAGGACATTCAATTTGTTTTACAACTGGTTGTAAATTTAAATTTTACCTCCAGTTAAAATAATCTATTGTTATGGTTCCTATATTTCTACCACAACCCTGTCAAATTCTGCGTATGCTACCTACCTGCTGCATTCACTTAAAAGGGGTTTTAAAAATTCTGTTTACTATATCTTCTGTCTTTTTTTCAAGAATATCTTTAAATATAAACAAATATGAAATACTTTCTTTGATAACGGCTGCCACCGTATTGTGCATAAAAATTTCATTCCAAAGCAATTAGTCGGTAATAATGTTAGACAGGGTGTAGTTAAACTACCAATACAGTTGGTTAGTTAGTAAAGACTGTACCATCATTTTTTCCACAAAGGCTAAATTAAATATGAATTAAAAGCGATTTAAATCATTTTCTAAGACTTGCCAATGTTTATAAAATACGTCACACCCTAGAATTAGGTATTTTGCACACATGAGTCAGAGAAGAAACTTCAAACACATAAACTAACGGTTTGGTTATCGAAAAACCTATTTCCTAAACCTATAAAGTTAATCAATTTCCAGTACATCAATAATATAATAGATTTGTGTATCTCATATTTTTAATATGTTTTATTTTTATTGAATTTATTTTATGTAAGTAAAACATTATTTAAAGTTAAAGAAATTCTGCAGCATTCTACCCTTATAAGTAAATATAAAACTAAAATATTAAATTGTTTTTGTAATTACACCAAAAATTTAAAATTAAATTTTAAATAAGCACAAACATGATATGTAAGCATAAAAACGTAAAAAAAGCATAAAAAAACTTTGCGTCAAACAATTCCTTTCACTGTGATTTATCAATATTTAAAAAGAGATTTTTGATGCTTACAATATCCATCAAAAGCATTAAAGCTAGAAATCCGCTCTTTACTTATGACAAAAAACAAATGAAAGAAGAATTCTGTTAAAACAAGCATACACAAGAGTATAGGCACATTTATGTGACATATGAGAACATATGTAATTTAATACCTAGTATTTCCTCTTTTTTGCTTTAATACTTCTAAAAGTCTATCATGCGTTGAATTCACTAATGTTTTTGTGACATCAGGTTCGATTTGATTCCATTCCTCCAGAAGAAGTCGTTTGAGCTCCGTTTTACTGGAGATGTGATGTTTCCTAATTCTTCTCTCCAATTCATCCCATAGGTGCTCTGTGGGGTTGAGATCTGGAGATTGGGGTGGGGTTGGTAAAGTGTGGAGTGTGTTATATAATATTCATTGTCGCACAGTGTACGCAGTGTGCTTTTTTGTAAAATATTTTTTAAAATATCTAAATAGAAGTTTTTATCCATTATCTGGTCAATGAATACCAACTCTCCAACCCCAAAAGATGTCATGCAACCCCATACTAGCACACCACCACCTCCATGCTTGACCGTATGCTGTATGTTCTTGCTTTTAAATTCAGTGTTAGGATGTCGCCACACTCTTATACGTCCATCACTTCTAAATAAGTTGTACTTACTTTCATCTGAAAATAAAACCGAGTCCCAAAATTCATTATTTTTTGTAATAAGCTCTTGAGGAAATTTTAAGGGGAGATTTTTATTTTTTGTTGAAATACTAGGTTTTTTCCTTGCTATCCTCGAACCAAACCCAGCACGCCTCAGTGCTCTACGTATAGTTTCTTGATGAACAACCAGATCAAATTGCTCCCCAAGGATTGCTTTAACTTCTTAGGAGTTTGTTTTGTTTTTCTTAAAATTGTTCTTTCCATTCTATCGGTCAGTTTTCTCGGTCGGCCGCTTCTGGGTTCATTTTCCATCTTCTTATTGTTTAGACATTTTTGTACGATGTTCCTAATTGTATACCGGCTCCTTTTAACTATTTTTCCAACTCCAAGGTTAATAATAATTTTCCTCTCTTCTGCTGTACTCTCTTTACCTTTTCCGCCCATTGCGACGTGTTTGCACTAACTAAAAAGGTACACTGACTGAGTTTTTGATACTTAAACAGATTATTTGTTTCGGGGCATCCCCTGAATGTGTTCACGAAAATATGTAATCTAGATGTTTGTAGGCGTTCCCATAACACATCGCGTAATGTGAACGTGTCTATACTTTTGCGGACAGCATTTTGTAATTACATTTGTGTTATTAATGTTTTTAGTTAATTGCTTACCAATTCTTGTGTTTTTTTTAATGATCAATAACTAACTAAATGGAATATTTAAAAAGCCTATGTAGCTTATAATGTATAATATATTCTTATTTCGAAATAAAGAAGAAACTCATTCTAACTTGATTGCCATGCCTATACTTTAGTGAGTCAGTGTAGCTGTTGGTTAACACAACGAAAAAAGCAGGTTGCAGAAGTCTTACAATAGTATTTATGCGCTATACTTTCGCACCCTCGAAGTGGCTACATTATTTAGATACCACACGCAAGAAGTTACCATCAAGCCTTTAAATTACAACACTCCTTGTTAATAAGCCACACATCCTATTTGAAATATTTAACAGATCAGATTAAAAAGTGTGATAGAACCATTTCTATTGCCAATCCTTTAAAAGGGCCTAATTTATAAAAAATATTTTGATACAAAAAGTTGTAATAATATTTAAGGCTGTAAAATGAATATAAATATCATGTAATTTCCATAAAACTGTATTTATCACAGGCATTATAAATATGTAAAGTGTAAGAGAAACATGACTTCGAATACATTACGGAAGTGTACTGCATGTAATAAAAACTATAATTTAGAAAAATTGTAAATGGCCTTTTAAAGGAAAAACGGATTATTCAGCTGCCTTTAAGGGATGCTGAGTGGATGTTATTTTCTCGTAATAGAAGAATTTGTGTGCTCGTAAAAAAACGTTTAACTTTACTGCTCGTAAAAAATCGGAACAGAAATTCCTTGTTCCTTCAATATTTCTTATAGGAATTGCAAATTCGAAAAGCTTGCCTTGATTAACTTTTGACTAATATTGATTTAAAAATAAAACATGGCTAGATTTGCGATTTATATTTCACGGTTTATTGTAGGAAAGATTGCGATTTGTTTAATGTACCTACTATATAAGGTTATCTATTGTTTTAATCTTCTGTTTATTATACTCGATTCTATGGAGGTTTTGGTAATTATTCATCTTTTTCTCTCATGCCTCATTTTCTTTTACATCGTACTCTAGAACGCCGATGGTTCTAAAATTACTTCAGAATTGATAGCAGTCTCTTTTCATTTACTGTTGAAGTAATTAAAGTATTTAAGAAAAAGTGGATAAAAAGGTCGTCGAAATCTCGATGAATATGTAAAATATTGAAAAGGCACGTTTTGCCCTTAATTTTTCTTAAATGTCAAGATAGAATGAGTGTTGTTAATTTATTTTTAATTTCTTTTTTATGTAAGAGTAGAAAGCTTTGGAGAGATAAATGGTTTTGGCAATTTTGTATTGGACGTGAGAAGAGGCAATGGAATTCTAAGAAACTAAAAGAAAAGTAAAATTCTAATCCTTTTATCGTGAATATCTCTGTCTGTCAAATGATATACTCTGTATAATATAAAGGAAAACCGTGTGAGTGTTTCTCATTTGCAAACTTTCTAACACTTAGATCATTCCAGCGACATTATCTTTGCTAAAACCATATCAGAAGGCATCATCGGTTTTGTATTCGATCCGAATAAGACATTACTCAAAATACTTTAGGATTTGCCTAAAGATGTTTTACAATCTTTTCTATCGCTTCATGTTCATCAGCCATCATGTGTTATTTCATAGCGTAGTGATTTTGAGGCTCCTCTGGTTTTTTTCTTTCTGCTTATTACTAAATTCAGAAAAAGGTTTCCGTTTATCTTTGTATACATCTGCGTTTTTGGTTGAAGTTGACTGAACTTATAAAGACAGCTTATGTAAAATACAATGGGGGCAGAGGAATTGACCGTTTAACCATCCACTATCGTGGTTTATAAGATGCTTTTCATTACGTCCATAACTTACCCATTTTTTATGTATTATGTATTATCAGGAATTTCTTGAACTTTATAGCAATCTCGTTTTAAAAATGGGCGCAGATAAAAAAATGTTTTGTGATACATTAGTCCTTCAATATTTTATTCGCAATCTGGATTCGCAAATAGGTTCGCATATTATTAACCAACAGCATCAAACCCTTTCTGATGTACACGAAGCAGTTCAAAAACTATGGGATGCCTACCCCGATTTCTTTCACTATCAAAAAACTTCTCAATTGAAACGAACCAATCCAAAACCGCAAGTAAAATACGTTCTAGTTTTTCCACATACTAGCAACTTTAATTCAAATCCAAACGTCACAGTGCAAAGATTTCCTGCACAACAGTTTCCAAGTCAACCAATTCCTCTTCAACCCAGGGAAATTTTAAAGAAAATACCCAACTAACAAACAGGTCTTTGCAAAAACCCCAAACGTTTTTGGTCTAGGTAAAAGGAATGATAAAACCTTTTACAACGAATCAACTCCAGTGTCAGGTATTTCAAACTTTAGAAGCCGAAGTATTCGTCAACTCCGATCTTCCACAGTCGTTGCACATGAAGATGTTCTGAGGTGCTGGTTTTTTATAATAATATGCGAGTTCGTTTAATAATAATAAATAGTAAAATGATAAAAAGTTATTTATTAAAGATTATAGCAGGTTAATAATTGTCGAGGAACTATGTTAAATTTTGTGCAAACTGGAATGATATCGAATGAATCTTAGCGAACGAATGTGCCGTCCCTGTAAATAACTAAGCTTTTATACATCTCTACCTGTGTTTTAACAAAGAGCAAAATTCTGGAGTCTTCGAAGAAAATCATATTCTAAAAACTTAACAGAAATTTTGTTCAAGGAAATATTATTGCTGTAGATCCGCTTCAGAAGAATTTAGATAAAAGCAAAATTCTTCTAGGAAAATTTATAATGTGTTATCTACACTAAGAATTAGACACTAAACAAAATCCTTAAACCTTCTACGACAATTATTTATAATGTACAAAAGTGTTTAAGATATTTCTAAAGAAGTACGTTTGAAAGAAAATAATTGACAAACGGCAAAACCTTTTTTCTATGAAAATTTTAAGGTGCAAAACATTCGAGAATGTCTTCAACCAATTAACAGGTATAAGTGGGACCCTTTTACCTCGAATATTTATTTCCGAAAGGCAATGTTTTGCGTATTTCTAGTTTTTAGAAAGTGTCGCTACACACAAAGCAAGAATCAACCCCAGAAATTTAGAAACCACTTCCAAAATGTAGGAAATCAGCCCTCTAATTTCATCTTCGAGGAACTGTTTGAAACAGAAGACGATGAAATCCAACATTGCGATCATGAAGTTGAAGATGAATCCGATAACTACTAAATTTGAAATAGATGAAACTAAAAATTTTCCCGCAATCTCTACACAGACCAATCAGACATAGACCACAAATTAGAAACGGATAATTTCGAAGAACAAAACGTTATTCCCTATGTTATTCTACAAAATCCAAACTGCAAACTTCTTAAAGACACCGGAGCTTTGTGCTCACTAATTAATCCAAATTTCATAAAGAATTGTTTTGATTTAAATCACTGTAAAACTGAAAATAGAGAAATCATTATTAGAAGCGCAACAGAGCAAAAAGTAATCAAACAAGTAATTTATTTTTCCCTCCTTTAGAATTATAATTGCAACGAAATCTTACCTTTGAAAATTGTAGATTACCATAATTATTTTGACGGAATTTTTGGCATGGATATACTTAGTAAATTTAACTACGACAGGTCTTTCCGGCTCTTGCCTTTTAGCCAGTTTAACTTTAATAAGTTAAAATCGGTCATATAGTCTTTTTCTTGGCGATTGACATTTTTTCTTCGCTATAGCTTACTTTTGAGTGTCGTAAACCTATGCGTT
This sequence comes from Ignelater luminosus, assembly GCA_011009095.1. Taxonomy (NCBI): domain Eukaryota; kingdom Metazoa; phylum Arthropoda; class Insecta; order Coleoptera; family Elateridae; genus Ignelater; species Ignelater luminosus. The sequence goes on along the minus strand of VTPC01090176.1, from coordinate 247,479 downwards.
TAGGGCAAACGAGATTGTTGCCTTGATATTCCTAGAAAGAGTATTCTTGGTTCCGAGTCTGGCAAGTCCAACCGCCTTCTCGTTGCCGTGAATCCAGCTGTGCCCAGGAATCCAGATGAAGCTAGTCTCCTTTGCTGTGGCAAGCTTTTCCACTGCGTCTGGGCACTACTGCATTAGAGAATTTTTTGACCTGACTGCGCCGATCACTTTTAGTGCTTCTTGATATAATATATCTTTTGCTATGCCATTCTCACATCTTTTCTATACACCACCGATAGAATGGCCTGAAAAACTATGGTGTGCTTTCCCAGAGTGTAGCTCTTTTGCATATGTGGGTCTTTCAGTGAATGCCTGTGTTGCTCTGTTAGTTAGTGGGCAAAGGCATTTTTTCCACTAATTGCGCTATGCTGGCGTGGCTGGTGTTAAATTCTTTACCAAGCTATAACCCTACATTTTGCATTCTGAGGTAGGCATCTTGGTGTTCTTCCTTATTAAATTGGAAGGCCCGGCAGCCTTAATAGAACCAAAAGTGCAGGGCAGCAGAGGTCGTCCTCATTGCACCAGTTGTACCCAAATGGACTAGGCGTAGTAGTTTGGCTAGCCTTTGAACGATGGTAATACGCTGAATATCACTGAACCATTAAGTAGTCTAGGTCTAATAATTGCCATATAAATTTCAGTACGCTGTCTGAGGATTGATTTCTCAGAGCCTACCTATTACCTGGCACAGCTACCAGAGTTGGTTATCACTTTGATGACATGTGACTTTCAGCTTAATCTCTTTTCCAAGGTCACTTCTAAGTACCCGACCTCCTGTGTGAGCGGTATAGATTTATCGTACAATATGAGTTCTTTTATTTTCTGTCTTTTTCTGTTGATGAAGAGAATTACTTTAGTCTTAGATAAATTGACGAAAAGACCATTGTCATTACACCATCTTTTTATGATCCTGTAGGCCATTTGCATACGGTCGCAGACGACGTTAAGAAAACGACCAGTGATTAACACTAGCCCTTTGTCTGTATATGCCTTGGCAAGAAAGCCGTCCTCTGTTAAGTGCTCCAAAAGACCATCCATTATTGGACATCAAAGATGGGATAAAAAGCAGCTGCCCTGAGAGTAGCCTCTCTTTACCGTGATGTCTAAATGGCAGTCTCCTAGATCAACTTTAACGCTTCTTACTTCTAGTGCAGACTTTATCTAGCTAATCAATGCGGGTATCTTCCTAAAATATTCGCACAATATCACATACAAGCATTCGCCCAACTAGATTGTAGATACTTTTGCGAATTTCTTCTAAGACATATCATGATGCAATTGATCTCCAAAATCTAACTGCCATTAAAGGTTAGGTACTGGAATAATTTTATTTTTAATACCAATTTTAGAATGTAAGTTTTAAAACTTACAGGACATACGTCATTGATGGCCCAGTATCCTTTCTTTGTCAATCTGCCGTTCCTTTGAGGTTACCGCCCGCGTGCTGCGCACACCCTGTCGCGCAGTTGAAACGGTCCTGCCTAATCTAGTTTAAGTGATGTTTTGTCCAAATCGGTCACAATATGGTTCAGAAAAAAAATGATCTGTTAAATGCGGAGGGCAAGGTCGATGTACGGATTGAACGTTTTGCCAATCAAATACTTTAGTAATTAACTTTTTAATGCTATTCTTATGGGCACGAATACTTGCCATTTTAATTAAGTTATTTTATAAATTAAAGTAGATTTGAAACGCAGTACATTTATATCTGTACTGGCAAAACGCTCATACCAAATTTGTGTGATCTGGAATATTAGTGTCTGCAAAGGCTATAGCGATGTTAGGACGTTTTATTAATAATAATAACAAAGAAATTATGTTATGGCGGAATAAAGAAAATCAAAAATGCTGTTTTTAAGCTTATTTCGGAAACAAATGAAGTTAGATCGAATTTCTTTCAGAATTATTATTGAACATCAAAATATGCAACTTGATTATAATTTAACTAACCTTTTATCAGCTGTATCTCTTTCTAAGATGCCAATGGTGAGGCTTGAATATGAATAGCTTTATATTATATTCAGATAATTTTGTTGCATGAAATAAAACATGTACTTTAAAGAAAATTGATATATATCTCAATCTGACTCGAAACTGAACTTACGTCACATCATTATTGTGATTTTTATTTTACAGTTCGTCCTTGATATTTACTTGTTTGAGGGCAAAGAAATTTCACTTATCCTAATTTATCCTAACATAATGATGGTAAAAATTCTTTGACAGAATAAATTACTGTTGTGCCTACGCTTTTTTTTTTTCTAAAAAAGTGAAAATATAAATACTAAGTGCTAACAAGGTTAATTGAGAAAAATAACGAAGCTCTTGGAGAATCTCAAGAGACAAGTAGATAATCTTTGAAAATTCTCTTTTTTAATGTAAAATACTGATGTGAGGAATTATTGTTTATAAAATCGAAAAATATTTTAAAAAAACAGCATCTCTTGTTTCTCCATTTAAGATAAATAAATGTCTTTTTGTGTTATTGATTCACTTCTGAGATATAAAACAGAATGTCTGTCGCGATTCTACTAAATTGCATCCGTTTTCTTTGTTTAGGGTCATCGGCTCGGTTTATATCACTTCAACTATAGTAATAACTATTCAAAATTTGATTTTCAAGTGCTGCGGCTCATTTTCAATATTAGCTTCCGTTTTCCAATAAAAAAACACGAAATCTGTCCTTTAAAAAAAAAGGAAGTCGATTTCAATAAAAAAAACTTCTCTTGTTTTATACAAGTTGTTGAAAATCAAACTTGGGTTGAAATTCTTGTATAACATGTATGTTAGTGAACTATTGCTATAATTGGTTAGAATGTACCTATTGTTTTGCAAATAAACATTTGTAGCTGAGATAGTTGTGTAATTTCGAAATTATGTGCGTTAGTCCAATTTCCGACTACGACGAATGAGATGCCTAGGGCAATTATTGTATAATAGAAACTTTATGATGTTTGGAGGTACGTACAGAGACAAACCGCACATTTGTTAAATTAAATAAATTTCGCTGTACCTTCTGTTAATTTAATTTTAAATTCTCCGCATCTAAGTAACACAAAAACCAAAGTGTTTTTGTGAGACGAAAATTGCTATATTTTGTTTGACCCAGATAAAAGCAAGAAAAACATTGTTAAACCTTAGAGAAAGTAAATGTTTAAAGAAAAGAATATTACACCACAAAATCTTTTTATTTGGTATGCTGTAAGATAAATTATAAATTTCATGTCGCCAGCAAAGTAAGTACGACATTTAATCTGATTATCTACTGTTAGATTAAGAACTAGCCCAGGAAACAATGTAATCTAATCTAGCGTTACAAAAAACTTAGTCTATCGTATAAAGACCTCTTATGATCTTACCCAACTAGACTCAGCGGTGGCCTTGAGCGCAGGGTAGGAGGTTTAACCATAATAATAGAACACAGTTATAAGTAAGAATATATTGATGTTAAGCAAAAAAAGTACTTACAATCCACGAGCATATAGTGTTGTCATTAAATAAAATGCATCAAAATAATTCACAATAAATTTATGAAGCAACAGCAAAAAGAGATGAGGTCTTGAGACACCTGGTATATATCTTAACTAAATCAACAGTGTTTAGATATAGTATAGCAAGCTAAGATCTACTAAGCGTATAAGCGTAACAATAAAAACCAAGGAAGAAGCGTTTAAAAAAAGTGTTATGTATCAACTTCAAAAAAATCAAGGTCTTTACTACATTCCATATCAAGTGGTCAAAAAAGGAACAACTTAGAGTGGTCTTTGATGCATCCTGCAAGACATCAAACGATGTCAGTCTAAATGAACCGATACCTAAGAGAACAAAACATCTTGGAATGCAAAGCATAACCACAACAAACTCTGTTTTGTTACTGAATTCGAGCAACACTTTAAAAATATTTTTAAATTTCGGCGGCCATTTTGACCACGTTCCCGAGGTGATATCAAAAAACGAAGACACCACGGGGTCTTTCACTTTTGATGTAGAATCCAAACCTGAAGTCAAAATTTCAAAATGCGGACAGACAGACAGACAGTCAGACTTCGCAAAGACAGTAACGACTCCTATGGGAGTTCGTTGAAAATAACAGATATATTGGTCCGCTGGAAAAAAACATGCTGTCGCTTTCACAGCTGATATCACAAACAGTTATCAACAAATAGGGATTCATAAATGTCAAGATTATCAACGAATAGTATGGAAATTTGACCAACATTACCCTACAGAAGAATACAAGCTTCAAACTGTTACCTATGATACAACCACAGCTTTCTATCTGCCGATCAAGACAGCAATTCGCAGGAGATGAGTGTCAATTGTCAAGTCTGAATTTTACGTAGATATTCTTGTCAGCTCTTAATATTCAACAACTCAATAACCAATTCGGTTTCGGAGACTTCAACTTAAGGAAGTGGTCGAGTAGAAACCAAGCGCTCGTGGGTTTCCAAGAAAGATACAAGACCAAAACACAGTAGAAATCTCTGGGAAAAACATTGAGTTTCTACAAGTATGTCTCTAAAGATAATTTTACGTTTACAGCGCCTCCTCCAGTTTTTACTAAACTCTCAAAATGAATTCTACTATCAGACGTTGCAAGACTACAATCCATTTGGGATGGTTAACAGCAATTTTAATTCAAGCGATACTGATGATACAAGAATTATGAACTCTACATTCCAACTGGGATGAAGAAATACCTCAAACCACAATGGGAAACATTTAGAAAGCAGTTGCAACACCTGGAAGAAATTGCCATCTAAAAATGGATTAAGCACAGCGATGAAGATTGTCACGTCCAGATTCATGGACTCTCAGACGCATTCAAAAAGGTTTATGGAGCAGCTGTGTACATTGAAATATTGTCATCAAATGTAAAGTTGACCTTGTTGATAAAACTTGAACTAGTTTAATTGCAAAAACTTATTATTGCAAATTCTTTGTTAAACTTGCTTATCTGTTGTTACATGTTAAGCTATAATTACTAGGTTTATTCTTCGTAATAACGTAAAGTGAGATTTCTTTACCGCTCCATTTTGCGGTCAGGATTTATCTGGTCTTGAACACTTTTCAAGAATCAATAAAAATAAACTGAAAATTTATACTGGGCATCTCTTCCTAATACAAACAAATAACCAATCATCTTCAAAAGAACTAAATTAGAAAATGTCGAAACAAAGACCTAATGACAATGATCTATGCTTACGAAACGTGTGTTGTTATGAATTCGTCTTAATTATCTGTATATTCTTTATGAAATGATTTTTAAATATTCAAAGCTTGATTGTATTTAAAAATTTAATTCTAATTTTTATTGAAATCGTCTTTCAAAATTGTCAGACGCCAGACAATTTATTGCTTACAATGGGGGTAAGGTTATGTCTTCTTAAGAAGTTAAACCAATCAGAGGTCGTGTAACCAATTTGGTTTTCCAATAGAAACTGTCTTGACCTTTCAGTGCAAGTGAAGAATGTTTGGAAACTTTGATTTCCTTAGATTCCCCTTGCCGTCTACGCATCCTGGACTTAAATTAATTTTCTTATAAAAATCATCATCGCGTTTCTTTGCAAAAGGATACATATCACTGCACTCACCACTGGTTTAAGCATCTTTTGGTGTGTGGTCGCCTTAAATAAATCTCCCTTGAACCATATCTGAAATAAAATTATTAAGAGCTTTTAAAACTTATTTATGAGTAGTGTTATTAATATACAACATTTGCAATGTTAAATGAACAATTACAAAGCAACTACTACGTATTTTTACGAATTCAAGTACGTATTAAAAATAAAAATAGTATTCATAGTATACCAAAAAACAACTTACCTATATGAAGGCTTACCTCTATATGAAAACATTTTACCCTTCAGTGTCATTGTCCAAGGTCGTTCATTTACCTGTTTTCTAACGGTTTATTTTTACGAAAATGAACAACAAAAACCCACATATAAAAGGCGCGTAGCTAAAGGGGTCTAAATGCGACACATCACTGTGTTTTTGCCCCCTCAGACGATAATAATAATCATTCGGATTTAAATTCATACTGAAATCATTAACTGATCAATTTAAAAGTTATAGAAAAACGTAGTTGACTAGATTTTTATTGCTTTACTGCTTTCTCCTTTACCTCTGTCCCATTTAAATTGCAATATTAGCCCTACTGTCAAATGGCAACAAATTTTTTTCCTTTTTTTATTAGACGAGATAGATTATATCACTCATTTTAAATTTTTTAAAGTTTGATTAGCTTCAAATATTATAGAATTCTCGGTAGTGTACGAAACTTTACAATATTTTAAATGTTTGCAGCAATTTGCCGTACAGTTAGTAAGTTTTATGACAGGAAAGAAGGTTAAAAAGAACCGGCTGGCAATAACTATCTGCCCAAAAATGCAATAGAATTTGGCAAATCATAAACATAATCACATTTGCCTTTATTTAAAAAGATACATCGTGTTGCCGTCAGTAACCTGTAATTAATAATTTGCTATTACCATTTCTACTTAAAAATCACAATAATTTAGTACAATAACGGAATTACGTTAAAAATTGATGTATTTCTTATTTGTCATTTATCCGATAAATAGTCCAGGTAGAGTGTATTCTTTCAATTATTTATAATTCTGGGTACAAGCTTGCCAGATAAAATAAATACCTAGCGTAAACAAATAGAAATTTATGAAAAATACATAAATTCTTTTAGAGATTTAAAACTAGTTCTGGTATAATTCATAAAATCGATATTTAGATTCAAATGAACTAGTTTTATCTGCATCTCTCTTACCACTATAAGCTTTGAATAGTAGTAACACACGGTCTAATTAGTTTTTGTATAAAGAATCAGTCGAGGCTTTAAATGAAGCATGCGATAACTTTATTATCGAATAAAAGCAAAAACTTTTGTTTCTTGGGAAACTAGATTTATAATAATAAGAGGAATTAAATTGATATGAACAAACACTTTAAAATATTTCTTTTTACTTTGTTTCATAACTTTACTATGAATAAAGATGCATCAATTTTTATTGGTGTTTGGGTTTAGATTAATAAATATTTTTTTCAGCAACTTTTTTTAAAAGTTCTCTTTCGTTAGTAATTTGCTTTTGATAGGATTTAAATTTTTGAGTCGGTGCCTTTTTTGCGCATTGTGCATATTATAATTACTTAATTATTATTGCAACTTCAAATGTATTGAATATTTCATAAAACAGAAACAGAATTAAGAGCTCAACAAACAAGCATCTTAAGATTAGTTTTCATATTGACAAGCTATATAGTTCCCAAATCGTCAAGTTAATATGCATACTAATGTTGTTTTAAGAGTTATTAACCGTATAGTTACGCTACAGTCATCCTAACATTAGGTTCTATATTGGAAATCGACGCGTTTCCACTGCACACGAAGTTCTAAGAAAGGAGAAGTGGCATCCGTATAAAACTTGTATAGTTCAAGAATTATTAGAAGATGATTTAGATCGAAGATTGCAATTTTGCGAAGAAATAACACATAGGCTTCAGGAAAATGCAAATTTTCAGAAAAATGTCCTTTTCACTGATGAGGCAACGTTTTGTTTAAATGGTACCATTAACAAACAAAACACGCGCTACTGGTCTTCGCTAAATCCTGGCTGGTATGTAGAAGGGCACACCCAATATCAGCAAAAAGTCAATGTCTGGGTAGGAATTATTGGAACCCAAATTTTGGGACCTTTTTTTATAGAACATAATTTAACAGCGGATGCTTATCTAGATTTTTTAAGATTTGACTTAGTTCCTGCTTTAGCTGTTCTATTTCCTAATAAACTAGATCCAGATGTACTCCATAACAGAATATGGTTGCAACAAGACGGGGCTGCTCATTTCGGAATTAATGTCTGACAGTTTCTTGATAATACTTTCCCTTATCGATGGATAGGCAGAAGAGGTGCAGTAAAATGGCCAGCTCGCTCGCCGGATTTAAGTCCACTTGCTTTTTTTCTGTGGGGCTATCTCAAAAATAAGATTTATGTCGATATGCCTGAAGATATTGAAACTCTAAACGACCGTATTAGAACAGAGATTAGAGCTATCACACCAGAAACGATTCAAAATGCAGTAAACGAATTTGAAAGACGACTTTATCATTGCCACGCTGTGAATGGTACACACTTTGAACACCTTCTATGAACTGTAGAGTGTAGTTATACAAAATTTTCAATTCGTAACAGATGAATATTGAAATAAACTTTCAAACACTTTTTTGCGTTTTAATCAAAATTTACTTATGCAAGTGTATCAAAGTTTTACATCATTGAAAAGAGAAAAACATTCTCTATCAAATGAGTACAATAAAGGGATACCTTCCCATTAAAAAAGTTGAAGCATTATTCGTTGCGCTTTTGTTTTTTTAAAAAATAGTTATTTGGTAATGTAAAGCTAAACACTAAACAACTTTTATAGGAAACATTTTTCCATAAAATGCATATTTACTGAGGTATATAGGATATTCCATACTTTTCGGACACACTGTATATGAACGCCGTAAGCATCGGGCCTACACAGAGGTCTCGAGGGTTACTGAACATGAAAACAAGGATATATGTTTAACAAGTACACAGAGTGTTTCTAAATAGGAAAAAAACCTGGACAAACTTTTTTTGGAGACTCTCCCCTGTGGAATTAGGCCGTCTTCAAGATTTGTTAAGAAAGTAATTTTTTTAAATACTTCCGCAACAGTAACAAATTTGGCATGCATGCACTATTTATCAGGGCCTTTACTTGTATTTAATTTGTAGAAACTGATTTTGTTGGAGGGTAGTTTTGGAAGTAGGAGGCCTCCAGAACCTTTTGGTCACAGAAGAGCGTTTTTTTATTTTTCGCCGGAGAATAACGTTCTTATATTTGTTCCATGCAATTTAAAAACATCCTGCATACATACTTAGGCAAAATTACTTTATTTTAAAGTTAGATATTATATTACAATGCCCTGTTTCGTTAATTTTCCGTTGGAAGTCATCGTCTTCTATTACTAATTAAGTTCAGTTGCCAAATGGTAGCATTTGTGAAAGATCGGTACCGCGATCGTGTCGTACTATTCTAATGGATTCGTTTTGCATTAAGAAAGCAAGATGTAGTTCCATAGATTCGAAGTTATTTATTGCGTGTTGTTCAATTTTCTTCAAGTTGAATTAAGTTTCAGTTTAGTTTAGGTCTGGTAATCTTTCTAGTTTTTTGTCTAGAGAAAGATATACTAGATCTTTCAATTTGAATTCACGTGTTTCAAAAGAAAAACAAAAGAAAACATTTTTTTGTATCTCTATAATAATAAAGTGACATGCTACTTATTTTAGATTAGATATTTCTTGGCACACCTGTAATTCCAAGATCATTCAATTTACTAAAATAAATGCTATCTTAATCTGATAAAACAAAGCTTTAAGAAAAATTCATGGTATCATTGTAATGAAGATTTCCAATTATTAGAAAAAAAAAACGAACAGATGTTGATTAGTATCATTATCTTTCCACTGATGTCACGGTTTTTATTTCAGAATCAGTGAATCAAGATGTTTGGTTTAGTATTTGCCTTGCCGTTAGCTGGACTCTGTAATGTTATTTTAAAATTCGCACTAAATCCTCCCCTGTCTTTCAATTTCGTTCAGATATTTGTTTCTGTTTGTTAAAATTTTATTTTAAAGAATTGATAACTTTGTGGCTTCGACTTCTGGGCTCCAGCGGACGTGCCTTTTGTTATTTTTCCAATATCAAGATCCAGACGTAAATAAAAGGTTCTTCGAATCTTAGTCGCGAATGCTGGAGTCACACGGTCTTTGTTAAGTCAGGAGACGCAGAGAGAACAGGGATTACGTTGGTAGCTGCGTACTCGAATCGACGTGCGGGCATATTTTTTTTCGGCGTTGCCTCTACAAACCCTTAAATGGTTACAAACCTAATTCAAGTTAAGCGATTCTCTTAGTATAACAAAGAGAGATCGGACTCGAGAAATCCGGGTTTCGTTGGGTCTTTGTCGTGTTATTCTCGGAAGAAAATCGGTTTGTTTACCAAAAAGTGATACTTTGAACAGTTGTTATTGTGGGAAACGGTTCAGCTTCATCTAAAGTTACGCTGGTATCTGCCAGGAAATAAAACTTGTAGAGGGTAGAAACGCAACAATGTTGGTCCCTTTGGTGCAACGTTTAATGGTTTGTTGAGAACAGAAACTGCCCGCCCCGTAAATAATCGAACTGCGTGTATTACACCTTGGAAGCTCCGTGAAGCTAATAGATTAAATAAATCAAAGGGCATTAGAGACTCAAAGTGGTTTCGGTTTTAAAGTTTGTGTATAAACACTTGGATTTTGTTCTTGTGTTTCTTGTTTAACGTTGTTGAAAGTGATTGTTCCTTGGAACCTAAGTTTTCTTGAACATTGGTGAGACCCGGCGATTGTGAAATTTTGCGCCGTATATCATCTGGATGGGCTGCTGTCTTTGGGAATCAGAGACCTGCACATACCATCTGGAAGAAAGATTTCATTTATACGTAAGAAAGACCTATTTTGATTTGTTATTTGAGTTTTTAATGGTTGTTTCACTTGGTGAAAGACTAGAAGAACTTTGAATTTGTGAAACATTTCGTACAAAAACCTTAGACAAGATTAACTTCTCATTCTCTTATAACATTATGATGTTTATGATCAATATTTTTAACTAATTTGTAACAGGAACGTTCCCAGGTAATTTTAGCTGGTGTTTGTTGAATTGTTGCAACATAATTAATAACTTTTGGCTACCGGTTCTTTGTTATTAGATATCAAGTTCATTTGTTGCTACTTAAAAATTTATTGTCAAGATTATCTTGGTTAAATTAATTTAATAGTTGAATTTTGATCTTTGTTTCATATTTTGAAATTTAACGTAACAGAATCATTTCTTATTGTTTATTGTAATAACTTGTTTTTATTTTTATTTTCTCATTATTTTATCAACTTTGTTCTCCAGTAAAGAAATCAATTCACACCATTTATTGACATTCTCTTGTAGTGTTATTTTGTTATTTTTATATTCTTCTTTGTGTGTTTAATTCTTTTTTTTATTATTGTTTATTAATAAATGCAAGAAAGGTCTATTATTTGTATTTTGTTTTTTTTTGTAAGTGTATCCCTGGTCCAGACGAAGCAGCGTTAATTTTGTTTTTTGTTCCTTTGGCTATTAAAAAGCACGGTGGTGCTTATTCTAAATTTCACTTAAAGTTTACATACCTTTGTTCAAGAGAAAAGTTAATACTAATTTGTATTTCTTTTTTTTTGATTATTTTAAAACAAGGAAGCCTTCAGAGGACTTCCTCGGCAAAATTATTTAAGACAAATCACGTGTTTATATAGTTTTCATTTTGTGTTGAGTCTCGATTGTGCAACGTTAGAGCGAATTTTAATAAAGTTTCCACCAGGTAAGTTACTCACAGAGTGAGGTTTCGTAAGAAACCTATATACAGGGTGTCGGATTCAGGACAGTCGCGTGACCGACCATCCGAACCCTTCAATCTACGACTGCTGGCGCCCTCTTTTGTGAACATTTAGCAGTCTAGTAAGAGTTTTGGAAATCGGTGAGCTTTTCTTTGTGTGTGCTTAGGTAAGTTCATTTGAGAATCCACCCCATCTGCGGCATGAGCTACGGGATTTAACATCAGCCATTGGTTTTGACGGGACTCGTGCATACGTTTGGGCATTTCCCCGTTACAACTCGCTTATCATAAGTTTTGCTCAATAGTATACATCCCAAAACAAAATTTGAGCAAATAACAATGATAAAAAACTTACCTTCAGGTTTCCAAGCTCCACTTTTAGGTGGACGAGTAATAGGAGGAAAAGATGCTAAAATCGAAGACTATCCAAACCAACTTTCTTTTGAAATATTCAACAAATACAATTGTGGGGCATCTCTTATTAGACCTAACGTTGCCGTTACTGCAGCACATTGTACCGAAGGACGAGAGTAAGAAGTCTTTTCAGAAAATTGATATTGTTTTGATGGCTTGTTTCAACAGGTCTTTAAAATGATTTATAACACTTCGTGGAGGTACTAGTAGGGTTCACAAAGGTGATCAAGTTGCTAAAGTGCTCAGCATGTGCGATCATCCGAAATACAACGGTAGTACTGTCGACTATGACGTTTCCGTACTTTTATTAGACCGACCATTTCTACTCGGTGCTACTGTTCAAACTATTCCCCTTCAGCCTGCTAACGTGGACGTACCTACAGGAACGGTAGCTAATGTTTCTTGATGGGGAAGCCTTTCATCTGGAGGTGAATCACCAATGCAACTTCAAATAGTTCAAGTACCAAAAGTGGAAGATTCCGAATGTTAAAGATTGTATAGCCGTTACGGTGACACTATAACTGATAGAATGGTTTGTTTTGGATATACCAAAGAAGAAAAGGATATCTGTCAGGTAAATAGATAAAAAATATAAATCTGAGAAAATGATTTGAAAACTCTTATTTTGATGAACAATTGGTTGGTGTTGTATCTTGGGGAAGAGGTTGTGTCTCCTATCGACGATTACCAGGAGTTTATGCTAAAGTATCTCATCCTGAAATTCACAAACATATTAATGACTGCTTGACCGAATTTGAATCATTGCTATGAAACGATCTATTTGAGTTATTTTCGTAATGTAGTAGTAGTAGTATATTATTATACCACATGAATTACATGTATTATCCATATTCAACAATAAAAACAAAACATAAAAAATAACAAATTAAGTGCATATATTATATACAGAGAGTTTTTTGGTACGGAACCACACCAGCTAATGTGATGATCTGGACTTGGTTTCCGGCACTCATATGGGAATTAGACCTCTTTTCCTGATTTCGCGCGTGACAATCTGTAGGCAAAAAGGTTTTAAATATTAAACCGACTCTCTACCTCTTAAACCACCATTGGAACAAAATCAATTTCTTTAAACTAAATGGAAATAAAGGACTTGATAAGTAGCGCACGCATCCAAATTTTGTTACCGCAACACAAACCATTGCGGAGTTATTAAAAGAAAATCGTCTTTTTTGGCAAAACTTTAAGGTGTTCCGCGGAGGCGTGTCTTGTCTTACGTTTTGTAGAAGAATAAAAAGGGTGGAGCGATGACTACGACTTGCTTTTCGATGTTCAAAATTCGTTAGAATGAATTTACAACCTAAAATAGCGAAATCTACTTACATATGACTACTGTAACGGAACAGTAAACATCACTGAAAAAATTCCAACGTAGGCGAGTGTGACACACCTGGTGGTTTAATTAAAATCCAGAAGTGTATAGAATTGCCTGTTACACTAGCAGCATGTCGCATATAATCTTAATTCGGTTTAAGCACTAATGAAATTTAATCGCAACTGCAGATTTGACGAAATTCTCAATTTAACTGAGTGATAACCAAAGAGTTACCTGAAGAATTCACTTATTCAGTACAGTAGGTACTAAAATGACCTGGAACGCATCGTTAATTTAAAGCGTTCGTCCGGTAGTTGGCCTATAATGACGATAAATGTTTCTCCAGCTTTACCATAGCCGGGAATACAATATCAAAGAGGGGAGTCAGTAGGTAAATATTTAAAAGCTACAATAAATATAATACTGTTGCTTGGAACATTAAGTCATGGTCGCACAGTCTGCGATTTAAATTCTTTCGAACACTAGGAAAATGAAGTAGTGAACTGCTTAGTATTCGTTGTGACCTGATACGATCAGCAATAGCTGCACTGAAGAAAACTACACCTTGAAGAACTAAAGAGTTTAGGATAAGATACGATATGTAAAAACTTTCTTACAACAATACTGTACCACGCGAAAATGAATTTCAACTGACATTAGAGAAAGTGATCTTATAGAGGCTGCCTCGGACAGGCTCCTACACGAATCAAAGAGACATAGTGTCTGCTTGATTATTAATGAAATTCTTTGAAGAAAGACGAGATTCCGGATAGGTAAGGGCTCAACTCCTATCCTAGCGCGAGAAGATCAGATTGTCAAATAAAATATTCGCAGAAAATTTGGTTACCTTAAGATATTATTTTTCGAGATACAACAAGCTATATAGATACCATTAAAAAGTAATAAATCTGGGTTTGATAGGTCACATTCTTTATTTCCTCTTCTCAAGCGGCTTGTTATTGGATGAATATCACGTTGTTTATGGATGCTGCCAGATGAAGTAGAAGAAGTCTGCTAATTCAACACTGCAGAATTATTAAATTGCAGGTTTATATTGACAGCCGTTATACTTTTTTCAGCAGGAAAACAATCTTGAAGATGTGGTCTTCAGACTCTTTGAATTCTCTTATGGCAGGTAAGGCTTCAATGATAGACGTGGGCATTCTGCCTAATACTGCCTGGCTGTTGAGTGGTAGCAGAACTTTTTTTCAACATGTCAATTAATCTTCTAAAAGTCCTGGAATTTCTTCTTTTGGTACAGATGTACAGCGTTCCGTCCATGCATTCAAAACTTTCCTTCACGCTATATTCATTGGTCTAAAACACGTAGCCTCTATTGGTTGCAAAAGATGCTTGCCATATGGAAGCAATGCGATAAAGGCAATGTTGTTTTCATAGTTACGGGACTTTAATTCTCGACCCCTTTTTTAGGTATCTATGAGCAATGACAACCAAACCAGCCGGATTTGGTTCGGTTATAACGAGCTTTCTTAGGGCCACATCTTTTTTGCTTTGTACACTACATAAATCTCACTACTTGCATTTCTGTACATTATCGCTTGATTTAGATGAGTTTTTTTACGACTTCTGGATATTTACAGTCTCGTCTTATGAGTACTTTAGTGACAGAATTTCCAAAGGTTTTATGGAGGGACACCTTCGATTCTTTTTTTTTTTGAGATTATCAAACAATTTATTTGGCATTTTTTCGTTTATGCCTGCTCGACTGTGACTAATATTCCTAGCAATTCAATTAGAAAAAATTTTTTTTCGTTCAATCTTAAAATTGTTTAATTTGTCTACATTGTCTATCTAAGTAGTTTCTAACTAGTAATTCAGTTTTATTTATGGGAATTTATAAGCTGGCAGTGTCACGAATGCTGTCTCTTTTCTTTTGTAAATATGGTTTGTCCGCCATTTTCTCTTGTAAACAATTTCTTTAATTTACTGCTGAACTTCTACCATTAAGTCGCACAAGTAAAGCGCGAAGAGTTTTGATTGGCAAATGAAACATTCGCAAGAAATTTGATTGGTAACCTAAGGTTATCATTTTTCAAGATAGAACAAGACATAGATACACCTCTGGGAAGTAATAATTAATAAATCAAATCTGGCTTTGACAGATTAAAAGCTTTTTATAAAAGAACTACAAACATATCAGAATTAAGTAGAATGAAGCATTTACTATTTAGGAATATAAACGTTAAAGAAATAAAATGAATTTACAAAGGCAAACTCATTATCTTGGCCAGGCTACTTGACACTTATCACGGTTTACTTGATTGTGACTTGGGATATAAAATATCACCTTGTTGTGCTGTACATGTGGTATCAGATCTTACTGATGTTTTTGTTTTTATCGCCAACTGCGGGATGGCCATGAGTAATTGTTAATAGACGCGCAACTAACCGTAAACTAAACCAAGTAGACGAGAATTGACATTAATATCTAATGTTCGTTTTTTTGAGATTATTTTAAGTAAAATGTGCTCGCCTGCAAGTTAAGAAACCGAAAGTGTTTAAACATTAATACTTTCAAATGTGTCTTTGCATTTATAATTTTATTTAAAAGTTTGCATTATCTCTTCAGTTTTCACAATATTATAAAACTCTTACCATCTCTTACCTGCACCTAAAGGCCCCCGAGTGGAAGCTACCTAGGACATAACAGACTTTTCCAACATCTAACAACAAACAATTGTCAATCTGTTAATACGTAAACTATGAGTTATCATAGTCATCAGACGTTTATAAGTAGCGGCCGCCCTTTCCTCAGCAGTAATAGGTTCATATTAAATGAACCTTATGAGTTATGACCCATACAATTATTTTTCGAATGAAAAATTTCTATAAAAAGGTTAAAAAGTTTTTTTCTGATGTTTAATTATCGCTTCCATAAATTACATGTTAATAGTCATAAAATAAAGTTTCTCTTTAATATAAATCAAATTTCCAACTCCAAAATAGTAAATTCTAATTAAAACTTAATAAAAAGAACCAACCATATCGGGTTTTATTTAAGTTTTTAAATTTTATAGTAGGTATGAATATACATGTGTTTTAAGCGAACATACACAAGAGCTGCACGATGTTTTCCATTTAATAAAGAATTTTATGAGTTATACACAAGTAGTCGTAGTACACAGTAAATTTCAAATTTTTTAATAAAATGAAATGTAGAGTTCATAAAACTTTTTATATCAAAAGTTCGTAATAAAAGACTTTTAAAAATTTGTTTTGGCATTTCATTTTAAGATGTGCCGACCCCACTGTGAGGAGAGGAAGTTTATTTCGTATATCTTTCCTAAATAATTATTATTTGGTTAACTTTCGAATAAAACAACGAGGTAAATATTATTTTTTGAGATATTCAGTTATTTAGTTATTTGATGAGTTCTTCATTGATTTTATTTTGTCTCTGACGTTCTATTCTGCTTAATTTGTCAATTACTCTACGATAAAATATAGATTTCGATATATTATAGTTTAATCAACTTGAAAGCGTCGAATCACTATACAACCTAATAAAGAATTTCAAGATATTTACGTTGATCATAAATAAGTACGCGATGACAAAAATTAGACGTGATGTCAAATGTCTGACTTTTGAATTGAGAAATTATTTCAATAATCTTTAGCTAAAATTCTTTAATGTGTTAAACAGTAACGCAGTTAAGACTAATTGAGTGTTCTTGATTTAAAATTGATGGCTCATTCTTTGGATACTTTACAATTTTGTGTTTTATATAAATCGGTGCAACGTCAAGTTTAGTTAATATATAAAACTTCAAAGTGAGTACTTGGCCTTGCTAATTTAAAACCTCTGATCTTCTCTGGATCTCGAAGCTGGTTCACAACGTCCAGGTAACTTCTATAGTTCTTACCTTAACTGATTAAACCAATAATCAGCCTCTCACGTTTCTGTTTAAAACTGTACATTCATGATGGAATGAGTATTATTCGCGCAGAAGTATCAATATTGTATGGAGTATTGTAAAGGGAAAGATAATGTCATAGCGGATTTTCTATTGCGGTACGGGCGAAATGATGATAAATCGGGTAATACAATTATGGTGACCCCGGTCAGTGTGCTAGGTGAACTTAACAAAAAGTTGAAGTACTTGTTAGAAAATCTAAAGGAGAAACAGAAAGAAGATATTTAGTTAACGTGGATAGCAAACGAATTAGACGTAGACGCAAATCAATGTAGAATTTTCAGATGCTCAAAGAGTTAATTGGTTAGAAAGAGAAAGCCAGAAAGGGAATTGTAAGTAGCATGCATTCCACGAACTGTATGGGTATTTTGGTTCAGAAAAATGCTCATTGGTTATCAATGAATTCTGTTATACACCGAATCAAAAGGCAAAGGCTAATAAGAAAAGTCAGCAGAGCCTAATCCAAAATGTGCCTAAGATTAGTAGAGGATTATTTTATAAATAAGGGCAAACCTAAAAGCGTGCTCTTCAATCGTGAAACTCAGCTTTCTAATAACTGCTGGATTGGTGATCTGAACAATCTGAATGTCACTATTAAGTTTTCAGCCGTTTACCATCATGAATCCAATACTGTGGAGCGGGCGATACGGGAGCTAAGTAGGATTTTCAAGACGTATTGTCATCAAGATACATTAATCAAACCGAAATATGGCTCAACTACACGGAACACGACGCAATTGGGTACCAGTCGCATAAACTACTAAAGAGAAAGAGGTTTTCGCAGCTTATAGAATCGTTGATTAAATACCCGCGGCGAACCAATTACAAAATGAGACAGAACTTCATAGATTGAAGTTACAAAGGCTGAAAACGGGTCCAGCGATCCTCTGCACTTGTTCTCAAAAAAAAAAGTGAAAAGGCCATCGCACTAAAGCCAACAACCGCCGACTTAAAGTGACAATTAATAAAATAATGCAAGGCGACGCTTTTGTGCGACCCTCATAAAATTCTGCTGGCGTCGTTCAAGCAACCTCGCAACAAACAGTATCTAGCAACTCGGCATTCTACGTTACCGGCTTATGATTTCCGTTAAGCCAAGTGCGCGCGTGGGAAAACTGTGCCAGTAATCAGTAAGTTTAAATCACTAAATTACTTGTAGTTTTATTTGTAGAAGGTAGAGTAGAGTTAGAGGTAATTTCTTAATTGTATTGAATCCAATTCTATTTTTTTCTTAATTTTTAAGTACATATTCGCGGGATGGTTCAGCCTCAGGCCGCTATCCAGACCGTGAAGCTCCTTGTTTTTATTTACTAAAACGAACTCGAGTATGCCGTGTGTATCTTTTGAGTTCACCTTTATAAAGTAAAAGATGAGTAATATCAAACTTATAAGTTTACCAAAGTTTGTGTAGTTGATTTACGGTATGAGGAGGCCTTGCTAGCATGGACAGTCTTTATTGTCCAATCTTCCAAGCTGCTCAGTTGGCACATTAGTGTTTGAAAGATCTACGAAGTCTCTCGCCCTTCTCTTTCCGAAACGCTAATATACATTACATATACGTCTATCATGGAGTTTCTACAGTTGGTTGTTTCCCCTACCGTCAGCCATTTCCTCTATTAACCTTTTTGTTTCCAGTCACCATCTTCTAAGCCTCTATATTTCATGGCATCGTCTACTTTTTTCCCTCTAGGATCTTCTTGGTCTTCCTCGTTTTCTTTTTTCCATTGGACTCTACTATGTTATTTTTTTTATCCATCTATTATTACCACATCTTCTGATATGCCGTTACCACTTTAGTTTTTTCTCTTCGATTGTACTAACTGCATCTTTCGTAACACTCATTCTCTCTCTAATTTCTTTGTTTGGGATTCTATCCGTTCTTATTACACCACAATACCTCCTCCATCTCGACGGCATTTATTTTTGATCTGTTTCTTTTTTTCACTACCCAGGTTTCCGCTTTCTATTATTGCTTGATATATCAACATCTTGATCTTTCTTGTTATTTGTTTGCCCCATGGAATTGAACTCAACTGTTTTATGGAAACCCTCGTTTGGTCCAATCTGGATTTTATATCTTCTTCTCATGTTGCATCCTTAGTTATAATACTTCCCAAATATTTGGATTTTTCTACTTTTTTTATTTTTGTGCTTTCTTCTAACTCCAGATCTTCCGTTGCGTCTTCTTTTGTTGTTTAGTACTCCGTTTTCTCTTGATTTCTAGGCCCGCTTTTTCATATTTTTCTTTTAATTTCCGTACCATGTAGCTTAGGTCTTCCTCATCTTGTGCTAAAACCACTTGGTCATCGACAAAGCTTAGTGTGTACAATAGATCATCTTTTACTGGGATTCCCATTCCGTAACACTTTCCTTTTCATTGTTGGAGTGTTTGTTTGAGGTAGATCTTGAACAGGGTTGGTGATGTGGAACATCTTTGCAGTAAGCTCTTTTTTGCTCTGAAGTTTGTTTAGAATGTATGTCCTACTTTCACCGTTATGGTATTATTTTTATAAAGGGCTTTTGTTGCTGCGATCAGTTTTTCGCTAACTTCTATGTTGTCCATTGCTCTCCATAAGTAACTTCTAGGTACTGAGTCATATGACCTTTTAATATTTATAAAAGCTAAATGTGCGTCTCTATTCTTCGCTTGCTTTTTGTCTAATAATTATCTAATTGTACATAGATGGTCTACACATGATTTGCCAGTGGTGAACTCCGCCTGGTCTTCTCTTATTTTGTCTCGTATACTTTTCTCAACTTTATATCTGATGATTTTCCCATATAGTCTTCTAATTGTTGAGATTATGCTGATTCTCTGTACTTCGTACATTTGCGCGTCTGCCCTTTGTTAAACGTAGATACTATAATTATATGTACTTCAGTCCATTCTGAAGGTAGTTCTTCTCCGTTCAATGCCCCTTGTTTCTCAGAATTTTAAAAAGTTTCTTTGATCCGTATTTGATTAGCTCGTTCACAATCCCTGCTGGTTCCGCTGCTTTATTGTTTTTCAGGGATTTTATTGCCTTTTCCAGTTCTTCATTTGCTATTGTTATTTGCTCTGGTTGATGATATTCTATTTTGTTTTGTTCATTTTGTAAAAATTGTTGTCTATTTTCAGTTTGTAACTGTTTGTAATATTTTTCCTATTCTTCTGTTGTTATTCGTTGTATTTTCACTTTTTCTTTTGAGTTCGTTTTCAGTGCCTTTACTGTCTTCCAAGATTCTGAGCTTTTGTACCACCTGCATATTTTCTATTCTTTTCTCACCTTTTCCTTGTCCTGGTTTACCAATGCTTTAATTCCTTTGTTTTTGTCTCTGTATTTCTGACGGTCCTCTTTTGATTTCGTATTGAGCCATCTATCGTATAGTATTTCTTTTTCTTTGATTTCTGGTTTCGTTTATTCACTAATATCATGTATGTATTTGTTATTGTGTACTGCCTGTTTTTTTCGTTTGCAGTGTATTTTATACCGTACCAGGAAAATTCTATGCATGACACTAACAGTCTATTGTCTGTTCCACGTTCGGCACCTTTCTTTACTCCGACGTCTCTGGTTTCAGTCGTGGTATTCGTCTTGATTATGATGTAGTCAATTATGGATTTAAGGTTTCTGGTTTCTTGAGTCCATATAATTATATTTGTGAATTTCTTTACGTTGAAAAAATTTGTTGGTTATCTTAAAACCATAAACTTCACAGAATTCAATGAGTCGTTCTCCGTTATCATTTGTGGTTTTTTTTCCGAAACGTCCTACAGTGCTGTCGTTGATTTTTCTGCTTGTTTTTCCATTTAGATTTCCTGCTATTATGAATTCTTGCCTGTTCTTGTCTTTTCATAGTTTTCCTTTTAGTGTTTCACAGAAGTTCTCTTTTTCTGATATCGTACTGTTATCATTCTGACCATACACGCCCGGTAGTATTATTTCTCTGCCAAATAGTGTCATATTCATTTATATTATTCTATAAACTAATAATGAAATATAAATCATTTGGGTCACGTAGTCTCTCTTGAATCGCCAACTTCGTTATTTTCAAAAACTAATTCAATTAAATCAATCAGGTCTTCAGATAGGCTCTAATCAACTAGCCAAGGTCTAAGAGGCTCTTTGGCTACATTTCCTTTTTTGTTTTTGCCAACCCGTTGGAATTCGTATTGGTCTTTGTCGTGTATAAGAGAAATTTCAAAAAGTCCCAAAACCTTGCAGTTAATTTTATTTACCTGGTAGACAAGTAATGCGATTGAATGGTCTTTCTAATTTACCATGCCAGGTATATAACTTTCAAAAGCACTTCCTTCCCTTTTATATTCAAATGATTTATCATTTCTGGAGCGATGCGATCCCCTCTCGCTGCCGTTTCTAATTTTAACTTCTTCATAGCAAACTCAAGCTCCTCTATTGTTAGCCCCGTTGTTTTCATTTGTAGAACCGTTAGTTGTAGTTCAGGATTGGGTTCATCTTCCGTATGTCTTCCTCCAGTTGAGTTCTTTCTAATAGCTCACGAAAGAGCTCTCTCTATCTTTCCATCTTATCTTCTGTCAATAATCCCCTTTGCTTCCTTTTTCATGGTTCTAGGTATCTTATAAAAGAGCTTTTGGTTATTCCCATAATTCAGATCTGAATTAGATCCCATTTATCTTATTCGAGTGAGACTTCTGCAATTATTATGGACATTCTGTTTGTAATCTGATGATACTCCACTGTTGTTTTAGTTCACAACAAAAAAAACCCAGAAAAAAAATCTAAAGAGACAGAGACCTTTTGTTGAAGCTTCCGCAATGAAATCTCGAAAGTAAGCTGACTGACTACTAATTAATATTTTTCCCTTCTTCGCTTTATTAGTTTCCAGTAAAATTCTAAGCCTTTTTCCTCTTATTAACATTAGGTTACTTAATTAAGAATACTCTTAAGAAGGCAATTATTATCGTCTATACCATTGTTAAACATCCTTAGTTATAGAACAAGAGCAACGATCCCCCTACAGTTTGTTAAACAAAAGATTCACGATACAGAGCACCTTCTTCCTACCATACATCATACTATAAGAAAATTAAGAGGATATTAAAGCTTAAATCGCTCCTCGTTTCCCACTGCCTACGTTGTTGCTTGACGCTTTCTTATATTCGTTAAGCCGCTTAGTTTTGTAAGCTCAACTAACAATACTGCATTAAAATATCGCATGTTTTCATTACAGTTGGTTTTAAATATAAATTTTACGCATTGTTTAAAATTATTGTGTGTTTTCCGAAATTGTATTACAACGGTCGTTACCCTTCGGAGCACAGAAATTATTCGTTTTGTTGAACGATTAAGTTCGGAAGAAAGCCTCTTTTGTGCAGCAGCGTGTCCGCCTAGATAACTAGACACGTTTCGTTGGCGAAAGCAAGAATCGTTATTGTGTGTCGACCAAAGCAGCTGAGAATACCCAAGCAACGCATAACAGCTTGATTTTCATGCGTTTGGGATAAGGATAAGCTATCCCAAAGGGTATTGGCTTTAGCTTCTATAGTTGAAAGCTTGTTTTCCTATCGTGCTAAAATTACTCATTTGGCTTTAAGTTTATGCAATGAGTTGTAAGGAGAACGAGATGGAAATGCTAATACGAAACCTGTGACTAACGATTGCTATTAATATGGTAATCGTAGTTAGGTCTGAATCAATAAGTAGGAAGCTTGTAGGCCAGCAGCGAGTTAAAGTTAATTAAGAAACCTACGCAATACGTGAGTGTGTATGAAAGTAATTTTCGAGTTTTAATATTATAAAAAATTGTTTCAAATTTATTTTCTTACACGGAGTGTTATTTAATTAATTAGCAACTGAAATTTAATTAGAGGCATTCATTATGTTTGAATAAAACATTAGCATATAAAAAAGATGAAAATTTCTTTTCGTATCCTCATGAATAAATTTTATAAAAAATATTTTAACTTTTTCGTTTTTACATAATATTTATTTTTAGTAACTGCATCTAGAGCAATCTAAATTCAAACCTCAACGGTGTCATCTAAATGCATCTGACAATGAGAAAAGTTTGAGCTTTAAGGGTTGTATTTAGTAGCTTCAGAGAGAACGCTACAGACTGAAATTTCCTCAAATTTTGCAAGTAAATACACTTTTAGAGTGATATCAATACCTGTAGTTATTTAACTCGTCAATAGTTTTATGTCTATGCATCGAAAAATTAGAAATTCATTTTCTAATCAAAGTTATTAGCTTTAATTGACGTAAATTGGCAAGTGATTAACTTCACTATTGGTTAGAAATTGAAAAAAAGGAATGCATAGGTTTATTTTGCCTTGTTTGAGCATCAGTTACATCAAATCAGAATCTCGTTATCGTTTATGTGTAGACCACAGTTTGCATGCAAAACAAAATTGAATTATAGAAAATAATTGAATTATAGAAAACATCAGTAGAACTTAGGCAACCTCTTTTGCAAATACTGCCGGGGGTTAATTTTTACCTGCGTCTTACTGGTCATAAAAGTGTCAACACTGCCTTTGTATATTTCTTTTGTTATACGTACAAACTAATCCCATTCTTCTTGAACAGAGGCTAAAAGTGAGAAGTCGTTAGTATGTAGCAATGAATAGTAAATCTCCAAAATTGACTTGGTAACAAATTTATTTTCTAATGTAGGTGCATGGTAGGTATTTTTATTAGTAGGCACATGTAATACAGAAATTAGAAGAGGTCTTTATCGTAGCTATTAATTAGTAATTAATAGTAATTCCAAGTCCAAAAATCAAAATTTGTGTGAAATCTTAGTCAGCAATTGATTATATGATAATAGAAAATGTATTTTTGTACCTTTTTCTATTATTTTTTTCATATTTACAGCTCACCTTTGGTAATGCAAGACAATAATTTTCTGAAGTGAGATCTCAAGTAGCAGCTTGTACGCAAAAATGATTAATGACAATAATAAAATTAAGACTATCGACTATCGCAGATGTTTGATACCCCCCTTTTCTACCTACACTGGAAAGCCTCTCTTTAATTTTTTGATTGTAGAATTTCAAAATTTTATTGTCATTGTAGTAGCACACTTCACTGCATCTGTTGGCGATTAGCATGCTTGAATACACCCAGCAGGTGAGAATTTCTGTCTTGGGGTTTGTAGTTTTTATTTTCTTTTAGTTACTTATTATTATAAGTATTTAGTTCGACCTCTGAATTGTGCATGTTTATAAAATTATAAAACAAATAACAACATATCATCTAATAAAATCAATTATATTTAGAAATAAATAAAAATATTAGTAAGTGGATCTCTGTAATAATGTTTTTTGGATTTAGCCTGGCGAACTAAAAAGTTACAAGCACTAGTTTTAAAAATATGAACAAAAACTGACTAAAATTAATTAACCAAACAAAATAAAAGATGAATTAGTAAAGTAATGAAATAGCTCTTTGAATAAATCAATATTATTATTTTAATTGTAATGAGTCCATTACTACTGACATGCATTAGTATTGTATTTTATTCAAATTTTGAACATTCATACCAGTATACAGTGTGTCCAAGATAAGGATGCACACACATATGCTTTCCATGGTTAAATAAATAAATAAAGTGATACATCGATTTTAGGGAAGACTCGGATACAAATTATCTTGTTTTGTTTAGATCTAAATATTTAAAGATATCTAGGCAGACAATAATAGTATATTTTGTAACAAGTTCAGAAATCATGAAATGATATAACACTTTTGAACGAGTTACGAATGCTATTTTTTACAAGACCGTGTAACTAACTTTTTATAGGGCAAAATTCCAAGGCTTTTAGTAGCCTGGATATAGGAGCACTCTCTAGAACGTTACGTTTGAAATCTGATAATTTTATCGGCCAAATAAACCAGGCAGCTCTCGGCGGATTTTTCCCAGCAGGTACGTCTCCCGGCGGCCTTTCCCCGCCATGGACTTTGTTACGTGCGAAACTGGGATTAGTGACCCATCGATATACGCAACCATATATAAAATCGGTCTGCTACCTGTAACGCTAGCTTTTGACAGTCGAAGACGGGTCGTGGACGAGGAAGGCATAGAACCGGCGGTAAACGGTAGTATTGATACGAGAATCTTTATGGGTTTTGGAATCGAGAGGGTGCCAGCCGCAGAGTCGGTGACCTAATTTTGAAAGGGAGACCCTGCAGCTGATCTCCGTATCTAGGTCAGTAGGCAAGATGCTTATCAAGGTCGAACCACAGGTTCGAACGCTACACAAGTAGACGGAATCAAGATTGTATTGCACCCTCTTACGATACTACACTCCCAATGAGGGATTAAGTTGATAATATGTAGGTAGGTGAACGTCAACGCCCCGGAACAGTTGATCACTCAAACCATCTATGTGTATGCAAATATCACAAGAAAAGCTAAAAGCTAAGTTGATAATATCAATTAGCATACTACTAAATTGGTACAATAAACAGAATACAGCGGTCCCGGTTCACACTGCTTCAAAATTGTTTTAACATAAACACACATAAAGAAAAAGGTAACTATATAAAAGTACACGTAAAACAAGTAAACATGAAATAAACATGGCCACAATAAATTCTTTAATATGCACGAACCATCGGCCAGGCGCATTGCATAGAACGCCGGCAATATGAAGGCAACATAAAGTCTGAATAATTAGGAATTCGTGTATATTAAGAATTCTGCGGTCGCTTGTAAAGGAAGCACGCATGATATAAAATGTAAAATACAAATAACAACGATAATGTTACTGGGGTCGTCAGCTCCAGGTGTTTCGCATTTAGCTTTAGATCCAGATAATTGTTTAAATAAATCTTTAAGAAAGACAAATTTCGCAAAGTTATAAAACAACAAGAATTTACGTTAACAGAGCCTTGCATGGATAAACTAATAAGACAATAATTAAATTAATGATTTTGTTGGTTTTATCCGATTACCATCAAACTAATAAAGATCAATAACATTTCGGAACTGAAAAGTTACGTTAAAACATGGCAAATAACGGATTCCTTTTAAATAAATACATTATTACAAAGTTTTTCACCGCTGTGAAACGTTGCGTCAAACTTTTTATACTGTGAAAGAAAATCACAAAGTTTTTTCACCAATGTGAAGCGATGTTACAGTAACGTAAATCTTACTTATTTTTATCCAAAGCAACTGGTGACGAGACGATGAAATACGGATACGTTGGCATACAACTACATTCGCAGTTGACGAGCTTGATGCGCCAACGCCACCTTCTTCACAAGATACAGTTTTAAAAGGGGTAAAATTATTTACTGCAATACTGAAACTATCCAATAGAGATCCAAATGTATGCCACAAATTACGCTCAATTCCAGGGATTGTCAATACATATTTATTGATGACAGAAATAATTTGCGTTGTGCACACACAGGCTGTCTTTCAACTACGTGGATGCTATCCAAACACTTGGAATAGATCCCGATATCACGCGAAATTTTCTAAGTCCCAAACTTTCACACATAATAAATGCAGGGTGCGCGTGTGTTGCTTATTTGCAGTCTTTCATCAAACTTCTGAACTCTCGATCGAAATGAGAATTCTTCAACCTCTAGAGGAGTGGGTCCAGCAGATTACTGGCTGGCCGGGATTAATGACATCAAAACCACCAATAAAATAACGAAAGGGTGAGGTGGTTCGACCACAAATTCGAGGATTGACCTGTTCAACTAACATAACAAACAAAAATAGATCTTGCCCTGGCTAGGCAAAGTGACATTTTTATGAGAAGCATAAAACTAAAAGATAAAGGGACACAATTTCTTTAAAATAGGATATTTAAATTTACAAAATACGGAATTAGAGGTAATTTTAATAATATTCAATGCCTGAATATATTGCTTCTCAGAATACAAGAAAACATTTTGTTACAGAATTCGAGAAAGAAATTATGTTACCAAGTCGTAAATCTACCAATATAAAAGAACGTTAAACAGGAGCATTTAATTTTACAGGGAAAAGATAAAATATAATTCCTAAAGAAGATAACGTATGTTCATAAGGAATGGTTAGCAATAATAAAAAAAAACTTTGTTCACATTGAAAGAGGCATGTACTTTATCTCCTACTTGAAGTGAACGTGTTCTGGGTAGTAGCTCTTGATCAGATTTCTGTTCTTAATACGGCCGCGTGACATTAAGCTTCGTTCTAACGTTACGATGGAGATGTAATTCGACAGATGTTTTACCGTTTGCTAACGGTGTTGCTCGGTAGCAAAGTAAAATCTTTTGTAGTTTTTGCTTAATGAAAATGTTTTTCTTTCCTACAGCTTTTAATCAATTTTTTAGTCTGGACATTCCTTTCTGCCAAACTGTTTGTTGCTAGGTGGTCTAGAGCGATGAATTTCTGCTTGATTTCATTTAAGTTTGAATTTATGTTTGAACTTTTTACTTTGAAATATAGAAGCATTGCCAGATACCATGACCAATGAATAACCATGGCTGGAAAATATATCATTCAACAGTTGTATGCTGTCATAGAATGTGAAGTTTTTTCAATATGTTTAATTTCGGCCAATCTAGATTTTGAATCGATGAGGACCAAAAGTAGGAATGTTAGAATTGATATGAACTCTATCCCAATTATTTGATGGCGAGTCCCAATGATAAATGGGAGACTTAGGAGGATTATGTTTTAATGCAGAGCAGAATTCACAAGACCTGACCACACGTTTTATATCTTTGTCAATCTCTTGCCACGTACAGTAACGACCAGCTAACTACTTCATTTTTGTTATTCCTAAGCGGGTTGAATGCAGGTCCCTTAATTTCTTCTAATTACTTCTGTTTGAAGACTTGCAGGCTTTTGCTGTTTTTGTGATGCAGATTGCCAGCTATCCCGCTACCTTTTCGGAGGTCGGCCTGGTCTTCTTGTTATTTGAGCTAGTTTTTTATTTCCCATTCTGTTTGCATTCAGCTATCGTTCTGTATCTGATACATTTTTATTATTTCTGCGTTTGGGACTCGATTGCTTAGCATCTTGGCAGCTGTAGACTTTAGTGTCTCCATCTCTGTTCTAAGTATACTTTTAGTCTTAGCTGTGTCTGCTCTTACCTCAATTCCAACGTCGATATTGGTTTGACACAGGATTTATAGATACGAATTTTCTTTTCGAGTCTCATGTTGTTGTTCTTTCATACTATAGGCTCTATTAGCTTCTTAGCGTGCCCCTTTTTTTGTCTCTATACCTATAGATTTCTATGCCCAAGTAATTGAACCTTCTATCGTTTCCTCATTAACCACAATCTTGCTTCTTCTGGGTTCTTGAGCTACTACTAAATATTTTGTTTTAGTGGCCGGGTATTTCTGTTTTTTTTTAGTTTTATAACATATTTTGTAACCTCTTCTTTTATTACTTCTATCTGCATTTCTTCAGTGTGACCATCATTTTCTTCTGCTATTGATACATTGTCTTGTGCTTTATAGAGTTACTCGATATAAGTTTGGTATCCATTTTCTGCCGTTTATTTTGTTGACGTTGTTATATTTATTTATTGGTTGCTTTCTGGATTTTAGCATTTTTTACATTTTTTGTTGTGAGTCGTTTTTTCATATCCTTTGTAAGTCGTGTCCAATATTCTTTTTTTAGATCTTTAATGTTGACATTCACATGATTTCTTACAACCGTACACTGTTGATAGTCCTCGGGTGTTTTGTTACTGCAATAAAAAAGAAGATAACTTTTCTTTCTTCATATGTCAGATCTTTGATTCCGTTGGTAAATCATGGTTTTGATTTTTTGTCTCCGTTTACATTGATCTTGCTGAATTCTGTAGTTTCTTTGGCGGCTTGTGTCATGTTTCGTTAGATTTTATGCCACGCGTTGTCTATATTATCATGTTCTGTTACTCTTCTGTTGCTCCATCTGCCTTACCTACTTGCATCCCTTTAATTGCTCTCTCTCTCTCTCCCTCTCTCTCTCTATGTACTTTTTCCATCTAGCACAGTTTCGTTCTTCAGTAACACTTCTATTATAGCTACCTCATTTCCATTTTCAACATTTTCCTTTCTTCCGTCCCACGTATAAGATCTAACCTTATTGTAAAAAATCTCGTACCTTCCAACTCTTTCTAGCTTCTCAATTTTCTTGCATTCTTTCTCAAATCAATTATTCCGTGCCTTGTTTGTAATCTTTCAAAGCTGGTTGTTAGTTTTCCTGTAACACTTCTTTCCTTATTTTGTATTTTGGTTTTTGAACCTTCTCCTCTCGTTTATTTTGGCTACCATTTCGGGTGTAATCCATGGCTTCTTTATCCTCCTTTCCTTTCCAGAGCCAATCATTTCCTTACTAACTTTTTCTTGACCCGCCTCTATCTGTACTTTCCGAGGTAGTGTCCTTAACTTAATTTTTTATTTCTATTTCTATTTTTTGCCCCATTTTCTTTTTATTTAACTCTTTTAACCTTTCTAAGTTCCACTGATTTCTGGTAGCTGCCTTCTTTATTCTTTTCAGTGTTATCTCTACCTGTGCTACTAACAGTACATGATCGCTGTAAATATCCGCCCCTGGATATTCACAAACTCGCTTTCGATCGTTGCTCTATCAGAAAGAAATCGATCTACCCCCTGTATGCTTCACCAGATGCTTTCTAGGTATACAGCCTCCTTTTATGATTTTTGAACAAGTGTTCGTCAAAATCAACTTGTTTTATTTACAAAACTCAATCAATCTATCTAACCGATTATGCCGTTCTCCCAGTTTATACTTTTTGACCACCTCATCCACTTTCCCCTTTTCCACATTCGCAATCCCAACATTTTTTGCCTCTACTTCTTATTATGTTTCCCATTTTTTCATAAACTTCTTCTACTTCATCGGCATCATGGTCACTGGTTGGCATGTATACCTGGATGTCTAGAATACTTTTTGGTGTTGCATCTATTTTATTAACTGCGATATAACCTTACTTATGCATGGCCTAACATTCTTACTAACAATAAAACCCATTCTATTCTCCCCCTGGTACTTCCACAGTAGTAGAAAGTTGTATTCCTACACTCTTCTACACCACTTCCCTCCTATCTGACTTTGCTGACACCTATGATATCCACCTTGTTACTCAGCATCTCTCTTCTTAAATTTTACAACTTTTCGTGTTGTAAGAGGGTTCTGACGTTCCATGTACCCAACTTCAATTTTTTCTTCTTTTTCTTTTGCTCTTCGTACACTGCTCCTCACAGAGATCTGAGCGAGGGGCTATTTTAACTCCGGATTGAAATTTAGTATGCGACGAATCCATTATAATTCAATTTTTTGAAGTTCACTGTCGACGTGGTGTCAACCTAAGTCAATAACGGCAGTGGTATACCTACGCCATCCGCCTTTTTGGCCTCTCTTAATATAAGGCACAGACGTCTTGTGCAGCCGCTCTTAACCTGAAGTACAGACGCTGCGTGCTAGTTTTGATCCGCTCCGGGTATTTTATTTCCTATATCAGGAGAGCATTTTCCTATCTGCCACCTAAGAAAGCGCCCGATGGAGGACTAGCAACGCCACAGGGGTTAAGCTAAAAGTACATCACTAAATAATAATCAGATGATGGATCCTTATAAGTACCGGGGAATCAATTGGGTGGTACTTGTATTATAAGGATTTTGATAGCAATGAAGGTCGCATCAGCTAAGCAACAAAGAATAGGCAGATGTGGCACTTGTTGTATACTTTATGTTTAGCTTTTATACTATTTTCATTCAAGTACGTGTAATCTCCCCAGTATAGCATACCTCTGATATTGCTCTTGTAGGTGTTCGCGTCATTCCCCTTTTATTTTACGCGCATGTGTAAAACTCCGCCCGAAGTATTTTTCTTGTGCAAATATTTCTGATATATCTTGTGGTTGGTGAAGCAATTTTATCTGCTATTTCATTTATTATCTTTGGAACAGCAGTTTTAGATAATTTGAATTGCACAAAGGAATCTTCCTCCTTCGACTTCTGAAAATGATCAGGCTATTCCCTCATTAGACACGGACTTTAAGGTTAATGCTTTCTAAATATTCTTGATACTTTTTAAATAATCCCATAAATTCTATCATACGGGTTTCATTTATTTATTTTACAACAGACAAATTAACTAAACGATTAAAGAATCTTACCAAAGTTACAAATTGGATTTTGAGAGATTTAACACAATATATGTTAACACAACCTGCAGTTTAAGAAAAATTCTAACCCAGATAGAACTCAATTAAAAACCATAACAGCTAAATTATGCTTTTTATGATCCACATACAGGCCTCTAATTTCCTTGACCTCAAAGTACATAAACAAGCTATGAAAATATATTTTTGATTGAAAACAAAATCAGAACAAAATGAAAGAAAACTGTAAAATTACAGAATACACCGCATTGATTGTTTATACAATCTGAAACATAATTTTCGTTTTTCATTATTTAAAATCCTAATACTCTCGAAATAGTCGATTGAAATATGGATGATCATACCGGATACTCCGCTTTCATCTCTTTTATTAAACTGTTAACAGTCGATGATAGTCAATTAAAACGCTATTGGAATACCATAATTACCAGGGGAAAGCAATAACAGAATTTTTAATATGAAAATGGTTTTATGTTTCCCACACCTTGTTTTTTCGGAGTGCAAATTGGAAAATAAAATTTTAACCTTTCAATAAATGAAAATCTAAAATACTAATTTAAAGTAATACTAGTTCTTTTTATTCGAATAAATGCTCATCGAAACAAGAGAAACCTTATTTGATGATACTTTTAGAATTACGTTTGAGCTTAACATTACGGAAAAAAAACAAGATAATTGGGTATTACGGTTGTTACGGGATAATAATTTCAAACCATTTTTTTACATTGGAATGAACGTGCTTCATAATAAAAGTGTAGGATTTCTGGAACGTTCTGTTTGAAAAAGAATCTACAATAGAAAACTAACTTTAAATGTGTCATTTTCAATACTAATGAGATGTATTATAATCGGATACAAATATAAGTATGTAGTACTTAGGTGTGCCTGTGTACAGTTCGTGCAGCTATCATGTTATATTTTATTCACTTGGTTGGTATGCAAATCCTTTAACTGTGTTAACAGCAGAAGTGATGAATGATGCTTGATTTTAAATAAATTCTATGTATGTACTTACCTAGTACATTCTCATTTATTTTACACACAAATTTGTGTAGCAACAATAATTGCAAAAACGTATGCAGTAAAAAATTAATTTATCATTGTAAAAGAAACTAATGTTATTGAAATTATAGTTTACAAAAACCCTAAAATGCGAAGTATTATACAGCAGCGTTTGTATAATATTTCATGATTTAGAGCATGCAAAAAGCATTTAAGAGCAACGTCTATTTTACAAACTAACACAAGTTTGATGACAAAAACTGCAATATGTATAAAGGTATGAACTTAAAAACGTTTTGATGAATGTTAGTAGTTGTTTTCTTTTTGGACATTCAAGAAATGCAAGCGAGATATTTTTCATATCAAGAAAGAAGAATTGTATGAATAGGACCGTATCTAGGGTATTTACCGCATAAAATATTCGCAAATCTCTACAGTATACTATGGTTCCATTTTTTATGTATTCATGGGGTATCTCAGTTATTTATTATTAGAGATACACTAAGTTATACTAAAGAATTTTTTGAACTCGAACCTGCTGCATAAGTAATTTAACCCACGGAAATGTAGATACCTGCGAAGATCATGTCACCCATAGTACTTTTGTAACGCAGAAATCTCGTTATCTATAGAAATTTCGTGAATCATGGGAATAGTGTGACACACTGAAATCATGATTTCAGAACCACCACCGGAACCTACTCTACAAGTCGCTTAACCAGTCGGCGCATCACAACATAAACTCGGAAACTCGGCAGGAACACTTTGAACACTTACTTACTTACTTAGTTTTGGTCCCTCATCTACCAGACAATATAGAGGTTTGATAAAAAGTCCGCTAGGTCACCTGTCCTAATTTAGCTGGGCAGCTTGATCCCAAGTGTAACCACGCACTCTTAGGATAGAGCTGATGTTATCAGCCCAGGTGGTCCGTCTTTTTCCACCTTCGCCTCGAGTGCTAGTCTTGGGTACCATACGCTGGACATGGCCAAACCATCTCAGCTGGGACGCCCTCACCTTGTCCAACGAAGGGTCCACTCCGAGATCTTCGGATGCGATCTCTTCTATTTTCTAGCTACTCCTGTCAAATGCCTCATCTCGGTCGCTTGGGTTTTGCTTTCAAACTTGCTAGTGAGGCTCTAGGTGAGAACTGGTAGGTATGTTGTCCTGTACAATACACACTTTGTACCCCCACTGACCTTCTGTTTCCTCAGAAACTAAGGCCTGCTGGGGTGCAACATCCTACCCGCTGCTTGATCGTAATGCGGTGGGTACACTGTTCTCTAGATATAATCATTGTCTTGGTTTTGTTTATGTTTGCTTTCAGTCCCTCCTTCTCCAGGCCATAGTCAATAGGTTGAGGTTGCATTGCAACTTACCACCTGAGTCCGCCATCAATATTACATCACCGGCATATATCAGCGAATTTATTATTATCGAAATCAGTCGTCGATTTACTAGCTTAAATTTCTTGAAGCCTGAACAATTCTTCAACGCCATGTCTATCACTGCGGTGAACAACGAGGGGCTCAGAATATCCCCTTGTCTTACTCCTGAGTTGGTACTGAACTGCTTTGAGATCTAATTATTGGATCTTACTTCGTTTCTGCAGGTCCGATAGAAGCTTGTAATTCTCTTGGTCAGTTCGTTTGAAACGCGATAACTTCTCAGGACTTTCCGTATGGATCCCTAAGGTACCCAGCCAAACTCTTTCACAATATCACTAAAGCACAAGTGAAGTTTTTTATTATATTTTATAGTTTTCTTCGTGGCTTGCCGAATCTTAAATATGTAGCCCTGAGTCCCTCGGTTAAGTCGATAACCGCAATGAGCTTCCTCCATTTTTGCCTTCATTTGCTTTCTTAGCCTTTTCTCCAGTATACGTCTATAGACCTTTCCGTGTACACTGAGTAGTGAGATGCCTCGATGGTTACTGCATTCGCGGTTATCTCCGTTCTTAAATAAAGGTACAATAACTGAAAGCTGCCAGTCTTCCGAGATCCGGGGCTGCGTCTGGATGATTGCTGGTCAGCTGTCTTTGACTTTCTGTTTCAACTTCCTCCTCATCATCATTGTCGTTCCATGTTACAGTATCATTATTCAGGAGCTCCTGAAAGTGTTCCTTCAATCTTTCCATGATCTCATCTGGCTTTGTAAGTAAGACTCCATCTTTATTCTTTATGAATTTTAGAGGATGGTCTCCATTTGTCTTCTTACGCATGTTCTTCATCGCTTTGTAAAGCAGTTTTTGATTTTCCTGAGTACTTCGTTTTAGAAAATTGCCAAATTCCTCCCAAGCCTATTGCTTTGAGACTCTTACTACTTGCTTGACCTTCAGTTTTTGTTTTTTGTAGGCATTGTAGGATTGTTGAATTTTGTTTAACAAATAAGTTTCCCACAACTCCTTTTTTTTCTCGTTTCTTCTTTAATTTGGTCACTCCACAAAAGTGTCACCTTTTTCCTCCTTCCACCTATAGGACGGTAGTTTTGAAGTTTTCCCATGCTTTTTCCATATCTAGCTTCTTCCTTCCAACCTTCCAACTCCATAGCCTTTGCCATTAGCTTTTCCTGGAACAGAAATGTGACCTCCGGTGTCTTTAGCTTACATGAGCAGACCTTCTCCCTTTTTAGGCGAGTCCTTTTTTGATTTTACCAGTGTTAGTGTCACTTTGCACTTTAGTTCTAGTAAAAACGACAAGATTGTGATTTCTGCCTATTTCTGCTTCTCTCATTATCCTTACGTTTATAAACGATCAATTTCTCGCAAGATCTGCTTGGTCCTTATAAATAAGACAAGCAACACCAGCCTGAGCGCTTCCTCTTCTTGTCACCCCAGAGTATATAAGGATTGCATCGTTGTGTATTCTTTCGCACCCTTGACCTTTCGTTTTGTTCTCCGTAATACCTAAGATTTGCACTCCAGCCTTCTCAATTTCTTCCATCTCCTCCACCTCCTTTCCGGTACTACTCTTAACATTATGTTTTATACTTGAAAGTTCCGTGTCCGCGCCAGTTGTTGTCCGTTTGAGCAGTCTGAGTTTTCTTTTTGTCTTTTTTTTAAATCTGTTAATGTTTTGTGTGTATGACGGATTGGTCCATAGCACTCGAGCTTGCTGGGAGGGCTGCTCCCTTAAGGCGTGCAAGTACGCCTCCCCCCCTGCTTCATGATAGATGCACGTAGTCACTTGCTAAAACGAGGACACTCAGTTCCTCTAATTAGATTGCAGAGGGGACTCCTCCCTCTTTCTCATCCGAGCTTGAGACCAGCAATGCCGGGGTTTGAAACTCTTATTAAAGAATAAAAAAAACGAAATCTCTGTTAGAAATCAATCCACATTACCAGTCAGAGAAAAATAAGAAGATAATAGTAACCGCAACACCTGCTCAACTATTTATTCCACACATAAGGGTGCAAGAAACTTAATTTATTAGAAATCACGGAGAAATCTTAATTACAAATTATAAATCCTACTAAGATGACATAACTCGATCTAAAATTTCTAATTAGATATATAAGATTAAACCCCATTCAAACAGAAATACTAACGAGTTCCATAATCCTGCAATAAGAAAATAAACTTGACGTTGAAAACAATTATACCCTGCGTCGCGCTTACTTACATAAATAAAATAGAAAAGTTCGTCAACTCCAAATTGATTTCAAGATTAAAAAAGCTACAAAAATCATCCTATCCGTGTGAACTCACACCTATTACAAAGTCTCTTCAACAAGAGAAAACTACAAAAAGGTACAAGAACACCGACAACACGGAATAAATGCTTACGCACCAAACGCTATAGAAATGCGGACACGTAGGAGAGCAAGCGAGCGAATTTTGTAAACATTTGGGATTTGCTAGTGTGCAGCGGGCGATTTTTTAAGAAACAAGCGTGTCTGAAATTCTCCTGGTGATCAAACTATAATGATTTAAGGTCAAATATTCTTTGCTATCGAATAAATTCATTACTAGCGTACACGAGATGATCAGCGTTTATTGAATTCTAGTAGCAAAGATACTAGGAAGTGCTAGGAGTGCACGTTAGTGAAAAAGTCATTGCATAGTCGTGCGTCGTAGGCTCCAAAAAGCAGGAAAACCTGCTAAAAGACACGCGGAAAACAATTGTTGACGGCAGCTATGAAAGATAAAAGATTTTCATGGGTAAAGAAATATGCTCACTGGACTGTAGAAGAATGGAATTCATTCCGTTTCTCACCAATCAAGCTTTCTTATCTGCCAAGCTGCAAAGGCAGATGTATCAGGAAAAAACTAGCAAATGCCAAAAGCATATGTATCTGACGATTAGGGCTTTTATTGTTATTATTACGTTTCAAGCAGAGACCAGATCTTCTTCTTTTTCTTCCTTTTCTTCCGTGTCTCATTTTTATCCCGTGGACGCGGACGTGGGGTTAGCGTTGCCTTTTTTGATCCTGTTTCTTCACAGCCGCCTGTCCATCGTCTCTTCCATCCTTCAATCTTTCTCGCTGAGATCTTCCGCCAGTCTGTCCCTTCACCTTCAACCTTTCACTTCCCATCCACCTCTATGTTCTCGACTCTATTTCTTTTCAGCATGTGTCCGTACCATCTTAGCCTGCTCCTCTACACCTTCTTGCCCATAGGTCCTACTTTGAACGTTTCTCTGACGTAATCGTTTCTTATCCTGTCTTCCCTTGTTTCCATCGTAACATTCTCATTTCAGCCACTTTCACCTTCTTTTACTGGGGCTTTGTAATTGGCCACGTCTCCGGCTTGTACAGCATAACAGGTCTCACCACAGTCTTGTGCAAGTTTCCCTTCATCCTACAGGCTACCTTCTTATCACACAACACTCCACTCATCTTTTCCAGTTTAGCCATTCGCAATTCACCCCGTGCTGTATTTTAGCATTCTATCCTCCGTTACTCTGCATGGTTGATCCAAGATACTTGAACTTCTTAGCCGATAGTGACTGTTCTTCAATAAGCTTTACACACAAGCTTTCTTCCTCCTTTCTTGTCATGTATTCCGTCCTTGTCCTGCTAATCCGCATTCCTCTCTCTTCTAGTGCTTCTCTCCATTTTTCAAACTTCTCTTTCGCTTCTCTCTGGTTGATACACACAGTACGACGTCATCGACGAGCAACATGCTCCAGGGTGCTGAGCTCTTTACGTCCTTTACAAGCACGTCCATAATTAGATCAAAGAGGTATAGGCTGAGAACCGATATAGTGTAGCCCAACTCTTACCAGAAATCCTTCTGTCTTGCTTACACTACTTCTAACCTGCGTCGCCGCTTTTTCATACATCTCGTTTACCAACCTCAAATGCTTTTCCGGTACTATTTTCTCTCTCATACTTCACCATATCTTCCGTTTGGGGACTTTATCATATACTTTTTCCAGATCTATGAAGACTGGAATTCCCTGTGCTTTTTCATCAGCTGCCGCAAAGCGAATATCGCTTCAGTTATTCCTGCTCCTGTTCCTCACAGACCTCAGCCTTTATTTGATGACCCTTTTTCAAATTTAATTGTGGGCGACATCAGCTTGATCCCTCTGCAGTTATCTCAATCCTGGACAATACCTTCTCCTTTATAGATTAGTACAAGTACACTATTCCTCCACTCATCTGGTATTTTGTCTTCTTGCCAAATCTTTCCCATTAAATTCCACAGAAGCTCAATTCCATTTTCTTCCAATTTTTTCCACATCTGAACTGGGATTTAAATAATCTACACGCACTTACTGCCTTTCTATTTTGCATCTTATTAAGCGCGCATTCCACCTCTTTCCTGTTTACAACTTGGATCACTTCTTCATTTATCTTCTTCTTCCCGTATTTTGCTCTTGGGGTTCTCTTCATTCAGCAGCTTTTCAAAGTACTTTTTTCAGCTCTTCAATATCTTTTCATGTTCCTAGCTCATCCTTCGCCTGCTTAATTGATGTTATGTTCTTGCACGTTTTATTTCTTGCTTTGGCTATCCTGGTCAACTGGCTATCACTCAGATTCTTTATACGCTTGCTTCACTGCTTCAGCCTTCTCCTTTGCCACAGGCCTCTTTACCTGCTTCTTTGCTAAGATATACTACGTTCTCCGGTCCCCCGGGTTTCCAGTTAAATTCCACTGTTTCTTAGCTTCCTTCTTTCGTTTTACTTCCTTCTGCACATCTTCATTCCACTACTAGGCTTCCTTATCATCTGATGGTCTTTTTCTTGATGTTACGCCAAGTACCTTGTCATCAGCTTTTATTATACTGGTATTCACTCTCCACTACTCCTGCACATTCCTCAAAACTCTCTCTTGAACTCTGTTCTTCAGTTTGTTGTGATACCTTTCCCTTCGTTGTTTCACAATCGGCTACTACCAGCTTATGTTGTGCCGCTACACTCTCTTTGTTTATAATCTTGATGTTCTTCACTGCGTGTTCAACAATTTGTCCACCCTTCTTATTTATTTCACCAAAGCACTATTCTCCATAAACATCAAGTTCCCGCTGATGTTAACCTTTACATTTATGATTCGGTCATTTACATGGGAGAAACTAATGATAGAAGAACAGATGACGAAGGCGCACATGAAATATACAACAAGGAAGAACAAATAAAATTTGCCGGTAATAAAATAGATGAACAAAAAATGCAGCAGAAGAACCAAGCAAATTATCCGACATAGTTCAGATTTTAAAATTATCGAAAATTACGATTTTGGGAAACCTTTAGTGGTACCAAAAGCACTTGAACGTAAAGAAAAACGCGAAGCTGAGATGCCTAAGAGAGAGAATGATAAAAAGAGAAAGGCAAAAGAACAGAAAGCAGAAAGAAAAAAAAGGAACGAAAGATCAGAAAATCTGCACAGGATGTTGTGGATAAAAAACAAAAAAACAAAATAAATTGCAAAAAAAAAAATCTTGATTTAATGCAGCCGGCTACGTCAAAAGGTGTTCTGCATGTGGTTAAATAAGTTCAGTCTGCAACGCGCAAGTTATTCGGAAGTAACTCAGAAAACAAAAACACTGCCAATTCTTGTACAATTTGCAAACAGTACGTCAGTATCGAAACTCGCTTAGTTTGTGACGAGTGTTCCAAAATCTTTCGCATGGCCTGCATTCCAGTACGACACCAGAGACACATTCCAAATGATATATACTTATTCGTGTGCCATAACTGTTACCAAGAATATCACGCTTTAGGTGGGGAAGAAATAATACAAGGCTTTGAGAACGGTTCAAAGAATATCCAACATATTATAATGATCACTAATTTTTAATTGTTCAATAACTATGTAATCTTTGGACAATAACTGCAAGATTTGTTCCACAAATACGTTATACTTTTTTCGTATGTTTACTAAAACAGTTATTTTAAGAAAAGTGTTGTCATTTTGTTAAAAATTGAGTGGGCAATTAATAAAATTAAACTTTTACTAAACATTATCCTACATGATTATGCAGGTTAAGTTTTTTATAACAGTTCTAAGAGCTATATATGTTTAAGTATCCATCGTTTACCCTATGTGTTCAGACACAGATTAATGTTCAGTTTTCATACAAACATCAACAGAAATCAAAACATGTTTTTACGTAATAAATCCAATCAATGGCAGTTTTTTTTCATTATCCTGCAGTCAAATACTACCTTCCAATATTAAAGCTGTTTAACAAAAAAATCGTCATTAAAACTGTTTACTTTTGTTCAGTTAAACATATTTTATTTAAAGGATTCGTTTGACAGGATTTTAGACCTACATTTAGATATACCTACTCATTACGCCGATGTTTTTTGCTAAAAGTTTTTATTTTTTTGTTACCTTAAAGTTTAAATAGAGACAGTGGCGTACCTACACCAAATGAGGCCCAGGGTGAGATTTTTTGGAGGCCCCTTATTCAAGCTTCACACAGACGCACTTGCGTGTCTACGATCACACATCCAATCTAAAATTACAAAAATAACAGTTTCTGTAATATAAATGATACTTCACAGAAAAACTTTCATTGCTAAAATAAGCCAAGCGTACTGTAACGTGGGTTTTATTAAATGATAAGCTTAGCTAGATTTTACATTACTGTTATACACACTTTCTACAGTAACTTTCAGTTCAGATTTACGGATTTGTATAATTCTCTCTCTTTCTCTCTTTCTCTCTCTCTCTCTCTTTCTCTCTCTCTCTCTCTACCTCTTTCTCTCTTCGACCTGTAGCTCCATAAGAAGCAAAGGGCACCCCGGGTAATGTATTATTTGCCTGTGGTAGATGGTAGAGTGGCAGCCTCTATTCATCTTGGTTGGGGTCCGTTCTGCGTATATTTTTGGCTAATGCCTTCCACTGTTGTCAATTTTGAGCTGTATGTTTTATCTTTTCCCATAACATCTTTAGTTGCTGTATTTCCCTGAAAAGGTTTCTTTTCCAGGTATCGTGTCTCCCTTTCTTCCGTTTCCCTTCTACTTTGAAATCTAGTGTCTGTGTAGTTAAGTTGTGTGGTTGCCTAAATGTATGCCCAATTCACTCCCATTCTCTGTGTCTAATTGTTATGTCTATCCTTTCTTTGTTTGATATCTCCCATAACCTTAAGTTTGTTATTTTATCGGGTTAGAATATTTGGTGAATTTTTCTTAGACATTTATTAGTAATTGTTTGTAACATTTGTATACTTTGTTTATTTAATGTCCATTTTCTGCACCGTACAATAATACGCTCTTAACGTTGGGTTGGAATAAACGTAATTTTGTTTTAACTGTAACATTTGTTGACCTCCGTATTTTTCCCAGCATATTAAACGACTTTTGGGCTTGCTCTATTTTCCTTTTTATGTCTCTTTGAGAGCCTCCCGTTTTATCCACTATACTTCCTAAGTAACAGAATTCTTCAACCTCTTCAATACCTTTATGCTCTATGCTTATACTGCTTCCATCTTCTTCTCCGTCTTTAAGGATGTTTGTCTTCTCATTTATTTTAAGTCCAACTTGCTCTGCTACTTCTTTGAGTCTCATTGTTTTTCTTTGCATCTGGTTTTTCTTTCTAGTTGTTAGGCATATGTTGTTCCCAAGCTCAAGGTCTTCAAGTTTGTTAAATGTATCTCAATTTATTCCGGATATTTTATTTCTTGTATTTTCCATCACCCAGTCTATGATGATTAGGAATAGAGTTGGTGATAAGACGTATTCTTGTTTAATTCCTGTGTTAATCATAATTTTTTCGGATAGTTTCCCTGAAAAGTCTTCACATTTACATAATTTTTATCATTTTTCTTATTTGTTTTTAGTAGTCCATATGCGTCTAGAATTTTCCGCAATTTTCTCTCGTTACTGAGTCATATGCCTTCTCGAAATCTATAAAATTGATGCAGATGCTTTCCCCCATTTCTTTGGTTTGTTCGAATATTATCCTCAATGCGCATATTTGATTTTTTGTTTAGTCTTTGGTCTACCGCGGTTTTTATTCTGTTTAATATTATTTTACCCAATACTTTACTAGCCATACATAGAAGGGTTACTAGT
Source organism: Ignelater luminosus (assembly GCA_011009095.1). NCBI lineage: Eukaryota > Metazoa > Arthropoda > Insecta > Coleoptera > Elateridae > Ignelater > Ignelater luminosus. Next base: position 205,736 of record VTPC01090176.1, on the reverse strand, counting down.
CTCGAGTTTTAGCACCGTGTGAGGTCTCCTTTTTTTTGGAGTTTTTATAATTATTCCTTGTGATCAATTCTCTGGTATCGTTTCCGTATTCCAGATTTTGTTCATGAGGATGTGTAGGATTTCTATAGATCTTTCCTTGTCTGCTTTAATAGGTATATGGGAATATCATTCACGCCTGCGCTTTTACGATTCTTCGTACTGTTAATTGCTTCCTGGATTTCCTTCATTGTAATTTTGTCTTGGTTTATGTTTAGCGGCTCGCTTTCCTTTAGTTCATCTATATCTCTTGTTTCTTTCTTCTTGTACATTTCAGCAAAGTATTCTGTACATCTTTTTATAATGTCGCCTTCGCTATGGAGTATTTTTCCGTTTGCTGCTTGTATTCTAGTAATTGGCTTGCTTCTTTTCTCCATCATTTTTTTTTGTTATTTTCTAGAACTATTCTATATCTCTTCTTTGGGCTGCTTTCTCTGCTTTTTTCAACGTAGTTTCTCTTGTCTTTTCTTGTCCCTTTTTTTACTTCTCTGTTTCTATTTCAATCAATATACTCTATGTATGCGGTTCTTTCTTGTTTTGTCTTCTGTATTCAACCATTTCCTTTTTATTCTTCTCCTCTCTTCGATTGTATTCAATGTAGCGTTTGCTATCCATGGTTTTTGTTTTTCGACTTTGTGTACAATTGTTTTTTTTGCGCTTTTCTTTACTGCGTCTTTGAAATGTCAAATGTTCTACAGCGAAAGGTTTCTAAGTGGGTTAGTTTCTCCGATATTCTTTTGCATGTTCATCTTATACTCCCCCAGTATTTCTTCATTTTATTTTAATTTGGCAACATTAAATTTCGTGCGTACCAGTAGAATGTTGTTGCTCTTCAAGCTTATTTTTATTTTCGTTCATAGAAGTTGATGGTCTGTTTCTACATCTGCACCCCTCATCACTCTTGTATCTTGCAGGACGTTTATGGTCGATGGTATCTATGTTGCTTTGTGATTGTCGTTGTGTTTGTATAAGGTACCTGCAATAACTAAATTATTTGTCAAGCAGAAATCTACTAGTCTACGGCTACTTTTGCTAATTTTTCTCATTCCTTCGTTTCACTTGATAGTTTCCTTGCCTTCATTGTCTTTACTCACTTTTGCATTTAGATCGCCCATTAATAATTTTATGTTTCCGTTGTATAGTCTCCCAGTTTGCTTGGAGTTCCTCATAAAAGGTATCTTTAGTTTGATCGTCTTTATCATTTGTAGGGCTATAGCCGTTTATAATAGTTATTTTTCTGTATTTCCCTTGAAACCGTATTCATATTATCACTTCTGTTTTGCCTTCCCATTCCAATAAGCTTTTTGTAATTGATTTATCTCTCATAATAGCTACTCCCATTCAACCTACTAGTTGTTTTGTAGCGTATTCGATTCGGTGTCTTTGTTCGTTGCCTGTTTCACCACCCCATTCTCTGTTTTTGTTTTTTGTGTCTGTTTTATAGTGGTGTATTCTGATAATTTTTTGGAATTTCTTCTACGAGGTGCTTGTCTTTGTTCCATTTCCATATTTGCCCTTGTATAGTAATCTTTTGGTATCCGCTTTTAACTTGATTGCCCTTGCTCGTTTCGTTTTTTGCTCTATTTAGAATTTCGCGTTGTATACGCATCTATTCTTTTGTTAGATCGTTGTTTAGATGTACTTGTTCATGTTTAATCAGTCTCAGTTTCTTTTTGTTTTGCATTATCTCGTTTTTATCTTCCTTGCTTCCTGTTTTTACCAAAGATGTTCTATTTCCCAATTTATATGCCTCTTTTATTTTTACTTTTCTTGTTTAATTTGTATAATTATTAATGGCCTATTTGGAGCCCCCTTACAAAATGAGGCCTAGGGCGTACCGCCCCCTTCACCCTCCTTTAGGTAGGTCCCCGAATACAGGCAAAGAAGTAAATTTCAATATACTATAATTGTACAGTACACACGGGTATAACTTTTTGTTCGAAGAATAAAAATAAATAAACTTCAAAATAAGTATTTGTTTACATTCAACTAGATTATTAAAACAGAACCTAAAATTCCTATTTCTCTAAGTTAAGTCCTTGTTCTTTCTAATTTTATTCTTTTTTTCCATTTCACATTTAGTTTTATTCAACTGAAATAAAAGCTCTACAAATAAATCCTTTTTACTCTCTGACTCCTTTGTGTATCGCAAATTGCTTCAGCTATCCAGTAGGCCGTTCTTGCAGCTACACTGTAGCAATTATACTTGAATTATATAATTTTACAAGAAGAAATTATAATAATAATTCTATTATTATCTTGAATGCTGCAGCACGCCTTATAATAATAATAATCATACAAAAACTTCATTTTTCATTTCTTTTACTGTACGCGCGGTTGCTGTTAAAAGCACTATTAGTTTTCGGCGTGAACTGTATTAATTATAATTAAATTATCGTCAATTGGGCTAAGCGTAAAGTACGCTAATGGAGTTAGTGCCAGGTTATATTGAATCTGACAACCACTCCATATAAGTCATTAATTAATTAATTATTTATCTAGTAGGGTCTCGGAAGCACGTGGATGGAAAATTGTAAATTAATAAATTTAATTGTAATGTGATGTCTTTGGAAGTCTTTATCGTTTAAACAAAGAAAAAATTCGGATAACAAAAAGTTGGAAACGTTTTTTTTTTGTAAAAACCTAACGTATACAATAATACCACGTTACGGTGTTCAATCAAAGACAGAAACGGTTTAGTTATCTGTCGTTCCACTAGAACGAACCAACAGTTTTTTTACGGTTATCATGGCTTTGATATCCCATGTGTGCGTGGAGAAATATAACGAAAAATAAAAACATTTATTTTTGAACAATTCCCGGCAAACAAAAACCTGTTACGAAATCTTTTTCTGTTTGTTTCGTTCTTTATTTAACAGAGATAATGAAAAATGTACACCTGTGAGTGTGTTTCAATTTAATATTTTTCTTGTACTGCCCTTTTAGTATAATTTTAATGTTTGAACGGAACGGTTGATGTTGAAACTTCGGGAAAATTTATACGTATCACGTTTTCTAACTTTTTTAGATTGAAACTTTAGTTTTGTCCGATATTGTTAAAATAACAAGAGTGTGAAGTTTCTTATGTGTTGGATATAAAAAAAAGTTGTTGGAGAATTTCCGAGTTGTAACCAGGGGCAATACCATAGAAGAAGGTTTAAATGGTAAGTGAGATAAAGTTAATCTTTCTAGCTCTATAGAAGTATATACGAGGTGTTCCTAAAGTACGCTTTGATATAAATTGTAGGAAGTGATTGTATAGTTTATCGTGAGAACTGCATTAAAGAATATTATCAAGTTAGGAATTAATAGACGGGAAATACATAAATAATAAAATACGAGAGTGTATTCGAAATAATTGCTTTTTTTTATTTACTATTTAATAGCTTCTATGGAAATGTTCACGGGTTGACCTCTGCAACCCTTGAAAGGTAAAGTTTTATAGTTCGGTATTGCGACCAAAGCAATAAAAGAGCACTTTTACTTTCAGAAATTTCGTTTTATTTGAAAGCTTCTTTAAGAAAAACTACTAAAACCGTCTTAGAACATCAACCGGACTTTTTGCTATTAAAGCCATTATTATAGAGAAATAATACAGTTAAGATTTTTAATAAAACTCAGTTTTATTTCATTCCTGATTTATCAATATTACTTTGATTTAAATTTGTTGCGCGTTTAATTTATATTACACAATCATAGAACATAAGTTTTTGTAATTGCTTGAAATTTGTTTTATACCTTGTACCAAACTATAGAAGAAGAAACACGCATTTCTTTGTTTGCGTCAAACATTTTATTCTGCATATAAATTTTCGGGAATTAGTAACGGACATAATAATACATTTGACTTGCCAAGTAAATTATTCGTAACACTTTTCTTTATCTGTTATACGATACATCTGCAGCATTACTTTTAAACCAAGCATTTTATCTTTTACGTAAAAGAATACCTTTATCGGAGGATGGTTATCTAGTTTATTTTAAGGTGGGGGAATTTGCTTGCTAAAACTATGGCGCAGAACGTCGAGTATTGCTTGCAAATGTTAAGAATATTTGCTGTAAATTTTACATATAACGATAGAATAGATGTGTGGGAATTTAATGATATAGTTTTCTCCCAGATCTTTGAGACTTTTCACAGGAAAAACTTTGGTGGAAAGAAAGCACGAAATCACATGATTTATTAAATTATATTTTTGTAAATATTACTATTATTTGTATCTGTACTATATCATTATATACATTGGCTATCCAGTTCCCAGTAAATACATATTACAGCTTGAAATCTTATACAGTACTAAAGTAACACTTGAAGTTTTGTAAAGTCCATAAGGTCAATGTATATTTAAAAATGGCGCTATCAATGCCGAGATATTGTGTTCAGCAAGCAGTCTAGCTAAAGTTGCATAGATGGCACTGGCGTAGAAAGGCGAATACTAGAAGGCGGGTAAAGACGGACGATTCAAACTATGTCTAAAACGAATTTCTACTTCACATAATTTACTAAATCCTTTGAGTAAGATGTAAAAAAA